>JAEAOA010001867.1:10000-610000 GCA_016746295.1 Potamilus streckersoni
AGTTCATTTGCAATTTAAATAAGGATCATTTTATTTTGCTTCAGTTGTAAGTAATTTAGCTAACTCGGCCACTTAATAAGTGAAATCTTTTTTGTTAGTCGTCTACAAGTTGGGGAAAATAAGTTAGTTGAAGCTTGTGTTGTTATACATAAAAAATCTCTGACCTGTTTTTAAAAGGATGTCATGGTCGATGAACCTCAATGAAATGCAGAAATACAAACTTACCTGTATAAATTGAAATGTATACATGTAAATGATCCTGCTTGTTATTTCCGAAATAAGTTTAACCTCGGGTATTTGGCTATTTATTAATTTCAAAGCCTGGCAATCTCTCTCTCTCTCTCTCTCTCTCTCTCTCTCTCTCTCTCTCTCTCTCTCTCTCTCTCTCTCTCTCTCTCTCAGAATTTTTATGCGGCAGTTAGATTTGCCACATCTCCCTCAGGACACTCCTTTTCTTTAACTGTTAATAATTTTCAACCCAAATTGGTGATTTGATATTAAATCTGTTTTTATATATCTCGTAAAGATAATTATCAGTTCTTGTATAGCCTGTCTTGCACCACAGGAGTCTGCAGTTTTATCAATAAAGCACGACAAATATTCTGACTACATGAAATCACATTAACAATATTATAAAATAATACCGTTAATGTGATTTCATGTAGTCAGAAATTTCGTCGTGTTTTATTGATAAAATTGCAGACTCCTGTGCTTGCACTGAGAAATGGCGCTAACCCCAAAATAAGAACAGACATCAGCTTTACTGCATCTCGTGCTCCAATTAAAGCACGACTGTAAAACTATTGATTCATTAAAAGCACGAATACCCTTAACGGAATTAAAATAAGCAAAGAAGAAAAAAAACCCAGAACATCAACCGTAACTTGATCACTTATTTTATAAGACCAATTGTGGAAGCGAATAATGTCTAGAAATATATGTAAATGTACATACTCGCATGTAAGTGGAGTCCAACCATATGCTGCACAATACGCTGTCAGATCTAGGTCTTTATAGTTTGCTGAGACTAATAACTAGAACAAACAACGTAGACCCTGGCATGCAGGCTCATTTTGTTATGGAAGATCTTTGTTGTTTACAGTTTTACTCGACTTATAAAAGATTATATACAGTATGTATATAAAGTATTAACGACAAGGATCGATCAATCAATATCAATACTTACTTTTCCCAACAGCTAATACCATCATAGTTTGCAGCTCAAAGCTTCAGTATTCTCGTCTGCCTTGAAATATTCGTAATATTAAATATAAACAATCAGCAAACAAGGTTTCTGATAAGTAAATAATAATGTCACATATATTATTGGGTTGGTGGGTGGTTTAGATTTTGTGTATGCATTTCGCTAGACCGATAATTCTATCCTCATAACGATTTTATCTTCCTGATTGTCTTTATTAGTCGACAATCAGAATATAATATCTATATGGGGAACATATTTGTCGGTCTTGTATTTTATGTGTTGATTGGGAATAATATTATACGAATTTCGATGCAATCGCCAAACTTAAACATCGGATTCTCAATAGGCGAAGCTGGAAGTAAATCTGCAAAGAGACACAAAAAAATACAGACACGTGGGAGAGATAACACACCTGCGATACACACACATTCTAATAAATCAGAAATCTGCTTTTTTATCATAGCGCCTACTACTTCCGTGACCTTTCATATGACGTATCCATTTGACTTTTGCAGCAGATACAGCTACTGTAGAGAACATGGCACTGGAAATCTAAGTCACGAACATTTGGTTTTGGAATTCTCTAATTCAATAACATTTAGCACTGGACTTGTCTAATTCAATAACTTTTGGTATTGACCTGTCAAATTCCCTAACATTTGGTACTAGTGTTCCCTAATTACTTAACATTTGGCACAGAAATATACATCTCCTTGTCCTTATTATTGATCATGTATACCTCCCAGATATGGGGTCCCGAGTGACCAAGTGGTATTAAGCGCTTTCTCTTGCCGTCCCACCTCTGTCCGAGTATGTACAAGTCTAGATCTCGCCTAATGTGGATATCTGAGAAAGTTTGCCAATAGCTTCCCTTAAGTTGGTGGTTCTTACCGGAGTACTTTCCCGGTTTATTACTCAACCATTCATACTGGCCGCCATTGTATAAGCAATCGTGTGCAGAAAAACTGCGTTAAACCCACAAAACCAACAACCCTCCCGAACACAGTATCGTATCTATTGTGCGATGTTGTATTGCATGGTCTATAATCTTCAATCAGCCTCTGCTAATTGTCCTAACAAAGACATCGTGCAATGCATACTTTGGGAAACGAATTTATCTAAAAAAGGATGCTAAACGTTCCTCAGAAACAAAAAAATTGGAAGTACAAAATGTAATTGGAAACAGCAATTCCTGTATTAATGACAGCCACACGCATGTTCGTTTACATGTAACTAATTACGTAAAAATTTACTGGTAGTGAACTAAACAAAGCCACCTAACTTGTAAATATTGCAGCCTTACTTAACACTTGATATAAAACTTTTCTACATCCCATACATTTGTACTCATTAAACTTAGAACTGGTTATGTCAACTTCCTGAATCTTTCACCAGACATATTCATAGTTCAATCTCAATTTGTCCCGATGAGGATAATAGCCGATAAATATTCTCATTTCCGTGAAGAGTTTAACATGAGCCGCTACTTCATCTTCATGACTATGCTAATGATTACGTGATTAGATAATAAATGTATCCCCAAAATTGTGCATAAAATATCCCAGCATTATAAAGTACACAGCGTAAGAGTTAATCTAAATAATGATATGGTTGAAAATAAGGCTTATACGCTAGATGGTCATATTCATCATTCTGTATGCTTGTGAAACATGGACGCTCACATCCGACCTACAACGAAGGATTCAAACCTTCGAAATGAGATGCTATCGCAAGGTCTTGGGCATCCCATACATTGACAATGTAACTAACGAAGAAATCCACAACAGGATCCAATGAACCATCAGATCCTATGAAGACCTCTTGAACACTGTAAAAAAGCGCAAACTGAGGTCTGGTAAAAACTAAATTGCAAGGGATAGTGCGAAGGTGCAAAAGAAGAAGCAGAAAGAGAAAGAGGTTTGAAGACAACATTAAGGAGTTGACAGGCATGGGATTTGGAGATTCGCAAAGGGAAGAAGAGAACAGAGACTTGTGTAAAGTTCCAAACTCACACGACAAATAAACCTTTTTTTAAGCACTGGATCAGAAGAAACAAAGGCATACACAAGAATAACTGACAAACAAATGGTGCAAAAGTTATGAAACCAATATAAGAGTTTTCGGAATCTACCGATTCCTTTTTCAAGGGCACCCAGACAGAAAAGACATGTACACAAATGAAACTAAAACAAAAAAGTAAATAATACATATAATATTTGCTGTGTATCGCACATAAATCATAAAAAAGAAATGATACAAAAATAAGGATTCTGACTCAGAGACCCGTATGCCCCTGTAAACAAGTACAAATTCCATATCCAAGAGACCCCACCAACGCCTCTTCCTTTTTTACCAAAAAGAACTTTTCCTCAGAGACCTCATTTTATACTATGGACCACGGCGATATCTAATTATAAATCAGCAGTTTTTTCACATTACAAGGCTTCTGTTATCGATTTTGCCTTTTTTAGACCAGGAGATGCCTCAGTTATTTTCACGTTATCGATTGGGGAAAACCCAAATATCAAAGACATTGTTATTTTCAAAGTTCAATGTTTAAAATGTGGATATAAAAATATTTCCTCATCATGATAACAGAGATTCAACTATATTGTATTGCTCACACAATGACGAGATTCAAATAAATCTTTTATTTGTGGTTTATTAAAAGGATATTTTTATCAATAAAACATAATTTTGATTGACCAAGATCGATGGTAATGTTAGTATATTTTTGTCGATTGAGTGGATCGTGAAAGTTTTTAAATCATGCGGACAACTTCTGGCCTAATTGTTCAAGATAATTGAAATATTCGCCGTTATCAGATCTGATAAGTAAAAGTTTTAACTTGTCAAAGCCATTGACTAGTGTTTCTCTGTTGTAGTAGAACATATTGAGATGCTTCAAAACTTTTCGTTTTGAAAAACTATTGTATAACTCTTTTCTTTCTAATTTTGTTATATTAGATGCCTCTGTACCGTAGAAAAAAGGGTGATGTAATTTTATTTGTACTTCTTTCTCTACTACTTCACCATAAGCTCGTTTTTCATCAGATCGGATTGAATTATTGTATCAATATTTTCCTTTTCAAGCTCGAGCAAGTTTCAACTCGCTTCATTTCTTCTTGACAATTGTCAGGATGACAGTGCCTGTTTATAATATTAAAATTGTCCTATTGCTTTTATTTTTTGTGGTCCTCGCATAATCTGTAAGATAAAATTAATTTCCCTTTGTGATAATTTGCATGCTGGGTCGTTCATCGAATTGAGTTTTGGCCTCACCATGCTATTGATTTTATTTATCGCTTGCTCTTTAATAACAATGTTTTATGAAATAACTGAATCGGGTTTAAAAATATTATAAGTTGTCTTGACAGTTATTTTCCAACCTTAGATTAAATTTAATTATCGAGTTTGTATATTTGAAATGATGTCAATTCTGAAAACGGTTGTTCAGCAGCAGCAACATAAATTTGAAAATACAAGTACATGTTAACAGTCTTTTCTGCTGAAATTATAAAATATTGTGTTGTTGAAATATATGTGTTATATCGTTTTGCCCAGTTGATATCATCGTTTGATTCTTCCAATTGCCAATTATAAATTCAACCTAACACTAGGGTTTAATTGGCCGTTTAGATAAAATTGCCAAATAGCGACTGCAATGGGACATTTCAATATTATTCAAAAGTTTTAAACTTTTCTGTTAGTAGTAGATGATGAGCTTAACTTAAAAGCCATCTCGGTGATCAGTTGCCTTGTAAAGTGTTGGAATATACCCAACACTGATTTTAGTTCGTTTCAAACTACCATATGCACTATAAACATGCGCCTTATTTGTTAGTTCATTTTGTTTAACTGGAATATATGACGTCGTTATTTTTGTTATTTCTCATATTTATATTACCTAACATTCTTCCACCCGTTTGTCTCAATTGTAAGTGCTCCTCGTAATTGAGCGTAACTAATCTCACCAGTCTCATTAGCTGGTGGCTCTGTTGTTGGTAATACAATTATTTTTGACTGTTTGCTTATTATCATGTTACCTGTCATCGTATTACCAGTATAATCCAGTTTGTTATCGGCAACATATTTTAGTTGCTCATAACTCACCTCTTGTGTATTATCGACATTTGCTGGTGAATACGCAGTGTCCAATATCATTCGCCTCGTAAAAATAAAACACAGGATGAGGCTGAAATTCGCTTTGTAAAAAAAAAGTTTTCAATGTTACAATCCATAACAGAGCCATTAACTTTATATACTCGATGCTTTTTTGGAGTGTTCTCACAAAATAACGTATAAATAAAATCTTTCTTTAGAATTTCCTTTCTCTCAGCATTGTCATCTTTAACTATAATCTTGTAATCAGCTAGCGTTCTTTACTTTTGGTCGTCCGTATTTGACGTGTATTACAGTCCCTAACATATTTCCCGCGTACAAGTTGTACCTGGGATGAACATAATAGTACTCTTGCTTGCTTGCACTTGTCAGATTCAGTGCCATTATATTATAACATAATTTTATATCTCTAATTGTTAAGCAGTAATGCGTTGAGTTATCGATCGATTGTTAAGCTGGCATGCGCAGTGAGGTGAGTTATCGATAGAACAATCGTTTAGAGAAACAATATTACATTATAGTATAAAGCGAAGTTGCGTGATATAAGCAAACAGAGCCTTATGGGATAACCTGAAAAATAGTCATAGCTTTTGCAGGATTTGATATTAGCTATCGCGTTGATAAACAAGTCAATTTGGTAAATTTCA
Source organism: Potamilus streckersoni (assembly GCA_016746295.1). Classification (NCBI taxonomy): domain Eukaryota; kingdom Metazoa; phylum Mollusca; class Bivalvia; order Unionida; family Unionidae; genus Potamilus; species Potamilus streckersoni. Next base: position 15,974 of record JAEAOA010001867.1, read on the forward strand.
CCGCAACGAATCCCTTTCACTTGCTAGAGCCAACAGTCAAACGTGAAAGATAAGGGCTTGAAAACACTAATGCAATGTCACGTTATATTTTCAAAACTAGTTGTGACAAAGGATTCGATTGACGAGCAAATTGCAGACCCTTACATTAACGCAAAATCAAGGCGTGTTTTGGTTGGAACTAATCTTTTATCGTTAGCTGAAGAAATAGACCATAAAAAGGCATTTAAGAAACTAGGTTCGGGCTGGAAGTTTGAGATGATTTCTGAAAAGTTATTTCACACATTGAAATTAAATACGGTAGTTTGCATATTGACCTGCCACCAAAAAATCAATAAAATATGTTGCAGAAATGTAAAGAACTTTGATCACAAATGATTCCAGTGAGCTATTCTTTCCGCTAAATTTCCAGCAGAAAAAAAGCCTATTGCGTTGACAAAGCATATTAATAACGTGTCAAAATTAAGTTTTACTGGTATTGGCTTTTCATCTGCAGATAATCAAATACCAAAATTTGAGAAACAAATAACAATATGTCAGTTAATATATTTAGTCTTGATGAGCGTGAAAATATTTATCCAAAGTATATTTCAGAAAGAGCTTCACAATCAACAATAAGCTTACTGTTTTATAAAAATCATTACGTTTGGATCAAAAACTTCAACGGACTTGTTCGCAAACAATCTAACAAATATAAAAATATAAAATACTTCTGCTATCGTTATTTGCATTGTAGTACAAGAAATGAAAAAAATGCAAAAGCATTTGCAGCACTGTAGTGATGCACATCGATTAGTAATGTTGTCCAAAGATAATAATATTGTACAGTCTGTCATTCATGAGCATAAACAAAAATCCCTTTCGTTATCTACGCTGACTTCGAATGTTTACTCCAGACAGCCTGTACCTGGCGTAGAAAATAATCCTAACCAATCAAGTACAATAAAAATTCAAAAAGATTTTCCATGCGGAGTAGCGTATTAAGTAGTTTGTTGTACTAATTCGAAGTTATCCGAGCCGATTAAATTATATCGTGGTAAGGATCCGGCTGTTTGGCTTCTCAAGCAGTTGACTAGCGAAGTTGACGATATATTTAAACGTTTATAATAAATTAATCGTTCCCCTAACAATGTCAGTGATAAAATTAACATTTTAGCGAGAATCGGATCACGAGCAGGCGGAATTTTGAAAAAATTTTGAAAAAGTTTTTGACTTTTCTGATAATAAAAAGTACGTGACCATTGTCATTTGACCGGGCAATACGGTGGAGCGGCTCATGACAAGTATAATCTAAAGTTTCTCGCTCCAGATTTTCTTCCAGTAGTTTTTCACAGTTTCAAAGGCTATGATAGCCACATTATCATAGAAGCTTTTAGTGATCGTGAAATAATATCTCGTTTAAAACTGGATAACGTGATCAAGTGTATTCTAAATAATTTTGAAAAGTATTTGTCGGTTACATTAGTTAAGTTGCGTTTTATTGACAACTTTTAGTTTATATTAGTATCATTAGACGATCTTACAAATAATGCTGTAAAGGCTGTTAGTAAGTTTGATAACTTATAAGATTATTTTGGTGATAAATTTAATCTACCTCGACGATTGGAGTAAATTTTGGTGATGAAACTTCTTTATCTGACAAAGATAAATTCATTAACTAAAAAGCGAAAATATAACTGATGACGAGTGTAAATACGCACAAAAGACTTGGAAATAATATAATTACAAGAGGTTTGATGATTATCATGATTTATATTTGAAAACTGATGAGTTATTGCTGGCTGATGTATTGGAAAACTTCAAAAAGTAAGTTATTATAAGCATGAATTAGATCCTTACTGATATTACTCTACCTTTGGGTTATCGTGGGACGCTTTGTTATAGTTTGGTAAAGTAAAGTCAGAATTACTGATTGACGTTGATATGTTTAACCTTATTGAAAAAGGAATCCGAGGCAGTGCTAGCGTAATAACAAAGAAGTGTTCGGAGGCAAACAATAAGTACATGAAATAGTGCAACCCTGATCTTATATCAAGGTATATGATTTATCTAAATTGCAATAATTTGTATGGTTGTTCTATGTCTGAACCAATTCCATTTGGTGGATTTAATTGGATTACACCTGACCAATGTCTAGCAGAAACAGAAAAAAAGATACCTGATGATATTTCGTATTTCGTTGAGGTTGATCTTGATTTTCCTACTTCTGTAGACAATTTACACAATAATCATCATTTCTATGTGGAATCGATGATAACAGATTATAGTTTATGATCTCAATAAAAATAAGCAATGGAATCACTAAGACAAAATTATATAATAAAGAAACTAGTAACAAATTTATTCGATAAACGAACTTATGTTTGACATTTGAAACAATCAATAGACGCCGGTTTCGTTTTGATAACAGTTCATCGTGTATTAAAATTTAGTCAGTCCCATTGGATGAGAGATTATATTAATTCGAATACCTCGAGAAGAGCTGTAGCAAAACCGATTTTGAAGAAAAACTTCTTTAAGCTTATGAGCAAAGACTTGTTAACTAGCAGTGGCCATCAAATAGATTATTGTTTACTGATAACGACTCTCTTGATTATAAAATTGAATATATGGACGTATATCAGGATATTGTCTTTGGTAAGACCATGGAAAATATTAGTGAGTAAACATCGAGCAAGTTAATAATGATTTCAACCGCCGAAACAAACTTGTGTCAGATGAAGTAGTATAGGGAAATGAGAATTTTGGCTCACTTTATTTTTTTTACCCACCAAACAAGTATAAATTAAATGAGGGTTTCCAAAATAGTGAAATGAGGGTTTTAGCTCACTTTATTTTTTTACCCTCCAAACAAGTATAAATTATAGTCCTAAATTATCCCATAGGGAAATGAGGGTTTTAGCTCACTTTATTTTTTTACCCTCCAAACAAGTATAAATTAAATGAGGATTTTAGTTTACTTTTTATTTACCCTCCAAAAAAGTATAAAATATAGTCCTAAATTATCCCCCACCAAACCCCTTGTTTCCTACTACTACTACTACACAGACAGATATTTTGTAACCAGACAAAACAACAGGTATTGGAATGCTATGATTCATCTAGATAAGCTCTATCATACAAAAGTGATGAATTTGTTAGAACAGCGCATGCGTGGAATATGATTATTCTAAAGACGGCAAATAGGTTTTACCACAAATTTTTTTATCAGATAACAGGATGAAAATTAAACTGTACATTAGAACGTTTCAGTTAACAAGGCGGAAATTAAACTAGCATTAGAATGAAAATGATATTATTTTAGTTATATTATATCTTAAATTTAGATAAATTTTTACGTTACTCATATTTTTTTAGATATTTTTTTTCATACTTGCTAACCCTCATTGGTAGAATATCTGTTAACATATTGTCAATAATACGAAATTCACGTAATAAATCATCCATATTATATTTAACTCCTCGTAGGTAAGACCGGATCTGATCAAGTAGTTTCTTGTAAGTTTTAATTGATATCAAACATCCGTGCTTTTTTATCAAAAGTCTTGGTTCTACTTTTTTACACGCCGCTGTAAGTGAAACACCAGTACCAGATATAATTAACAAAAAGGGATTTAATGATACCCCACTTGAAATTATACCAGAACTAGTCATTAACAAGGGTAGATATGATATTACTCGAAGGATCTTGTTGTAGTATTTGTAACATTTTTTTACACACCAAAGTTTTTTGTGATAATATTTGTAGTATTGTATTAGTGCGTCCACATCCTGTTCTGGAATATCTTTTGAAATGTGATTAAAATCAACTAGACTTCTTTTCATTATAATATTTGTTTACATAGTTATGATAAATCAGATACAAATTCCAAATACCACCGAAAAGGACCTACAAAATTTTTATCAGTTGGTTCAAGTGTAAATTCCTCCTCAGAATTTTTGTTTAATATTACAGATAATATTCCAAATATGTCATCATCTGAATAACGCCATAAATATGTGGTAAATATTTTAAACTTTACACTGCTAAACACTGACAATCTATACACACCGGTAACTTCTGCAATATATTTGATAGATTTGTTTTGTGATGTCCATCCACTATAACCGGATGCAACAGTATACACAATATTTTTAATCTGTTTGTGAGGAATTTTAATCATATTCGTTTTCTCAACAATATTAGGAATTTCACTAATAATATCATTGAGTTTTGTGTTAATATCATTGAGATTTGTGTTAATATTAGCGAGTGTAATGCTAACATTTGATGGATTTCCAAAAAATTCATCTCTAATTTTGTTTATGTTTCTGCGAAAACTTAAAAATGTATTCACATGACTGGTAAAATCAGTTTTGAGCGCTGTGATTTCATTATTAATTGAAGCGTCCCAATCATTGACATATTTTTTAGTGACAGCATCCCCATCCTCAGTTGGGTTTCCAAGATCTGTAATCTTGTTTTGTTTCATAACGATATTCCCACTTGGATTTCGTACAACTACATCTGGCAGTTTTACATCACTCGTTTTTAATCGTCCTTCTTTGTCCTGGAAAATGACGACTTCATCTGGTTCTACACTGGTAAGATTTAGTAAATTATTGATTTCATTTTTGAGCTGATCAAAAGTTGCATATTTGGATAAGTCACCTTGGTAACCTTTTGTGGATAAATCTGATAGTGTTCCAAATTTTGTATAGTAGCTCATTATTTACTGTCCTAGATAAAATTATCAACACTAGTTTAATATTATATAAAATGGCAAAATCGTTGATATTAAACTTTGATACAGAGAGACTAGTGAAGCATAAACATAACAATGAACTTCCTGATTGTCATTATCTTATTGTTGGGCGAACTGGATCGGGGAAAACAAATTTGCTTATGAATTTGCTTCTTGGTGATAATTTTAACTACGACAGAGTTTATATTTACACAAACAATCCACGGCAAGATAAGTATGAGTTATTAAGCGAATATAATAACAAGCTTCGTGATGATCTTAAAGCTGGTGAAGATTTTTTTATAATTAGGCAGCCAGAAGATCTTATCCCAGTTAAGCAACTTGATGCAGATGAACATAAGATAGTAGTTATTGACGATATTCCTCTAAATAACATGGAGATGAATAAAATAAGATCATATTTCTCACTGTCACGTAACAAACAGTGTAATTCTGTTTATCTCGCTCAAGGATTTTATAATGTTGACAGATTTATTCGGCGAAATACGGGTTGTTTTATATTATTTCCAGGACTGGATAATGTTGACGTTAGAAATATTGCAAGCGAGCAATGCGGTGGCGTGACAAAAGATAAGTTTATTGAACTTTACCGTAATGCTACAAAAGATAAATTTAACTTTTTCTTGTTTGATAAACTTACAAATGATCCAACAAAAATGTTTCGCTGTTGTATTGACACTTAATTACAGTAAAGCGTTTCAATTTTATAAAATTTATAATTATAATAATGGACAAACGAGCAAGATACAGGCAACACATAGAAGATCTAAAACAACTTGCTCAATCTCAGGCATCACTTAAGCAAAAAGTACAAGAAGCACGACGTGGACATGTAACTGCTACAGAAGCAACAGCTACAATTTTCAAGCCAGTTACTGAAGCACTATTAGGTAAACAACCTGAAACTAAACCACTGTCAGAAGAAGAACTTAAACAACTGCAGGAAAAAGGTTTGGTTGGAATTGTTAGAGAACAACAAGAAGCAGCTGCTGCAAAACTTGTTACTAGATCTGATGAAGAAAAAAGAAAACTAATTGAGGCACTTACAGCAAATATAGCTGATCCTGCGGCTAGACAAGCTGAAACAGATCGATTGATAAAGAATCCACTGGAACTTGAGCGAAGATTAGCAGAGTTAACAACGCAAGGAATAACAAATATTATAACAAATTTATCAGGAGATATAAAAGATATCAAAGAGGAGCAACAAAGAGTTGGTGAGCTTAGTGTAAAGTTTATGGAAGTTGGAGATCAAAGACTTTATTTTATAAAATGAGCAAGTGATGTGATAAAAGATAGTGAATATAATTATTTTTTAAAGAAAGAAAATATAAGAGATATTAATAATATAAACAAGTGGACTGATGTAGAATATCAAGAATTACTCGATAGATTAGATGTAATATTTAATGACGGAGTTACTGCTAAAGATGAAATAAACACTGTTACAGAAATTGATGATATGATTCTACTTTATGATAGGATGAGATATGGTGTTATTGCTCTCACGTTTAAAAAAACAGCAGAAAATAGTAGATTAAAACCTTTTGGTAAAGGGTGGAGTTTTAAAAGAAAATTTGATACACTCGATAAAACTCGTGTAGAGAAAAGTAGAGAAGTAAGAACAGGAACTGGTGTAAAAATATTTACTTCAACTACTGAAATGATAGGTAGATTAATGTTCTTAATATCATCAAAGGAAGCTGGGAATGTTAGTGTTGAACTTGGTAATGAAATCATTGACATACTTGATCATCTAAGATCGAATGAATTATTAACATCTGACGAATATGAAACTTTACACCGCGACTTAATCGCGGCGACTTAATTTTGTAAAATGATATAATATTAAAGGAATGCAAACAACATTATTACTAAACTCTAGTGAGTCTGCGATATATAGCGCAAATTTTTGAGCAAATTATATTCCACCTATCCAACTAGATCCTACAAAACAATATGAAATTGGATTAATTTCTTGTACTTGCTGGAATGCTATACCTAACGTGAAAAATGATGTTAACGATGAAATGTATTTTACTATGATTACAACATCTCCAATATCTACAACAAAAAAATAAAAATTCCGCAAGGAGCTTATAATATTACTGATCTAAACAAGACAATCAAAGAGCTCATCAGAAAAGCTGACGGTGTGGCTGATAATTTTGAATTGGCAGCAAATTATAACACATTGCAAACTAGGATAACTTTGAAAAATATAGTAATCAGTCTTGAACCAAGAGAAAGAAGTATTGCACAACTGTTAGGATTTACTGAAAAAAACTTACACTGCACTTGATCAGCCTATTACATATGACAGTGAACTGCCAGCAAATATAACAGAAGTAAATACAATATTAGTAAATTGCTCTATTGCTTCTGGTTCTTATACATCAAAGGTTAGCAAAGGTCAAACGATTTACAGTTTCTCACCAGAAGTCCCGCCAGGTTCTCTCATGCAAATAACTCCACGACATATTATATATTATCCTTTAAATATTGAAAATCAAATATCAAGTATAATAATGCAGTTGACAGATCAATCAGGAAAACAGTTACATGTTAATAATGAAGTTGTAACTTATTATTTACATCTACGCGAGCAAAAGTAAACACTATGCAACATCAAATATAATGAAACAAAGAAAAAAAGTTTATCGAAGAAAAATAGTAGGAGGATTTTTTGGAAATATATTCACTAAAGTTTTTGAAAATATTCCGGGTATAGCACGTAAAGTTGCACCAATTGCTATTGACGCTGGTAAAGCTTTTGCAACTGGGGCTGCATCTGCCGCTGGGACTGCGGTGGGACAAAAAATAGCTGATAAAATAAAAGGTGATCCACCGACTGCATCTGAAATAAAACAAGCTATCTCAGAAATCGCTCCAACAAAAGAAATCCAGCGAGCTATGATAACAACAACAAAAAAATTATTATCACCAAAGGGCGAGCAGATCATACAAAAATTAATATCTAAAGTAACAGTGCCGCAATAAAAATTTTATATAATCTAATAAAATAAAATGTCTGTTAAAAATTATCTTGAGTTAACAGAAACTTATGACATCGACAAAGATGTGACAGAATTTGAGTTTGTTCAGTACCTTGATGAGAATTCTAACGAACCAAATAAAGCTGGTATCAGAACCTTTAACACCAGAGACGAAGATGTATTTCTACTGCCACATAAGGCTATGTTAGAAGTTCGTGGTCAGATTATGACAGTAGCCAATCCACCTGCTGCATTTGCAGTTGGAACAGAAGTAGCTCTTATAAACAACGGCTGGAGTTTATTTAAAAGTGCTAGATATCAACTAGCCAATCAAACTATAGAAGATATTTCAAGTCATCTACAAGTTGCAAGTACAATTTTAAATATGATTTCGTTTACAGATGATTACTCAAGATCAACTGCAACTAACATGATGTGGTTTAAAGATACTGGACGGGGTATAGCTGAATCAACTGAATTTTTAAAGAGAGGCGCTATAGTACATGGAGCTAATGCTGATGAAAATGCTGTAATTGTGAGAAATTTTCTCATTGCTAATGCAGACGCGCTAGGTATTGACGCACCTGCTGCAGCTGCTAATGCAGACGCTACAAGAGTTTTCTTACGGCAGCTTTTAATAATCTAAATATAACACCACCAGCTGCAGATGCAAAAGGTACTGTGATGTTAAATTTACTTCTTAACACACTTGACGTGAGAAATCCACGTTATAACGAAGGCTTTGCTAGGCGAAGAAAACTTGCAGCAGGATCACGTCAAATTACAATGATGCTTCCGCTAAGTATGATTTTCGGCTTTTGTCGCGATCATGATAAAGTATTTTGCGGAGTAAAACATACTCTTATTTTAGATCGAGCAGACCAAAACGATTGCTTGTTTAGATCTGGAGGGGTTGATGTACAGTTTATCATAAACAAACTTGCTCTGTGGATGCCACGTATAACACCGTCGATCACTAAAATGTCAGAACTAAATAGTACGCTTGATAAGCATACAAACAGAATTTACTTTAAGCAGCATAACATATATCAGACAGCGGTTCCAAATACTACTGACTACACGTGGAGGGTTACAACAACATCAAGCGAACAACTACCGAGAAATATCTTTGTCGTATTTCAACAGCAAGCTCGACGAGATAACCAACAACAAAATAATGCAATATTTGACCACGCTGAAGTTAGACGAATATACGCTAGATTAAATTCAAAGCAATATCCAGAACGAGCTATCGAGTGTAATTTTGCTGATGACGTTAATAAAAATATTTCTCGACCGTACATGTACCAGCTTGACGCAATACAAAAATATCAAGATGTTGAAGATGGAACTCAGATATCAGCAGAGGAATTTCGTATCCTTTATCCTATATTTCATTTTGATGTTAGTAAACATAACGAGCGAATTGTAGACAGCACAGCGGATATTGAAATCACCTGGACACTTGGGGCGGTTCCAGTAGCGCCGTTTTACGTATACGCATTAGTAATTAGTGATAGATTTATCAATGTAGATTCTATTGTAGGTAAAATGACAGTTCAAGTTTAATCTACAGTTGTTATATAAAATGGCAAAATATATTGTAAAAGAAGTATATTTAACCGATGGCCAAGTTAAAAATTTAGTAGCTGCTATTGCAAAGCGAGAACAGGTATCATTAAAAATCAATCCAAATATTTCTGATGGTGTTTTAACAAAATTAATGCTAACAAAAAAATCAAGTAAAAAAGTATGATCGTAAAAAAAAATTTGTTTTAAATTTGAGTGCTGCACAAATGACAGCGATGGCAAATGATATTGTTGTCAAAAGTGGTTTTCTTGATCCAGCATTATCAGTATTAACTAATACAATAATACCTAAAATTTGACCAGTCTTAGGCACATTAGGAATAGCAGCAGCGTCTGGAGCAATATCTGGCGCAACGGAGAAAGCAGTCAAAGGTAAAGGTATCATTCGTGGAAGTGGAATAAAAAAATTGTAAATTTTATGTAAATGATATATTATAAAGCCATAAAAGAAAAAGAAATCGCCAGCAAAAAAAGAAAACAACAAAAACAAAATCGCCAACACCAAAATGCAAATGCAAATGCAATCAAACGAAACAAGGAGGAATTATTCCGATCGCTCCACTTTTGGCGGGACTAGCGGGAAGTCTGCTGCCAAATCTTTTAGGAATCGGACGTGGTCTAACATTACCAGGAACACGACCACCCCGTTGAGTAATTTTGATATCATTGATAAGTTAAAAGCAGTTCCTGGATTTCACGGAGTTTATTCTAAAGATGAACTCGCAGCAATAAAATCACCGTCAGCTGTAAGTTCGTGTGTTATTAATATACAAGATTTCAATGACGGATCCGGCACGCATTGGGTAGCAGTTTATAATAATAATTATTTTGACTCGTTTGGACTTCCTCCAAGCGATGTAATAAAAAAGTATATGAAAGAAAAATTTAAAAAGATATATTATTCATCAAATCAACTCCAACCTGTTGGAACGTCTGCTTGTGGATATTTTTGTATTATGTTTATCCAACAGATGAGCAGAAATCTTAATTTTTTAAAATTTATTTTACAGTTTGACAAGCATCCTTCTCACGCTAATGATGAGATTGCAATTAATTTTATCTAAACTTAAAAATATAATAATGTCAACATACTGTCTCAAGTGTAGAACTAAAACCGAAAATATTAATGAAACAACAGAAAAAACAAAAAACAACAGGATAATATTAAAAAGTTTTTGTGGAGTCTGCGGAAAAAGAAAATATATGTTTTTAAAGAAAACGTCTCCAGCGACAGTATCGTCAGCAACGTCGCCAGCGAAAAATTCGCTCGGATCTGGCTACCCTAATATTATTTTAGTCGACGATTAAAAATATAGAATGATATGTTACTGTGATTCTGACAGAGATTTATGTCTTGAACAAAATAAAATTGTCGCATACTGTCAATGTTGTAACAACAGAGAAATAATAGGGTCAGGTATAGATATACATAAAATTATTGGAAAATTGCCAAAACCAAAAGGCGGTTGGACATTGCCAGATCATCGGTATACAGGACCTTACAATCCGCTAGATCAACAACGAGATGAAAACGACAATCCATTGCCAGGTCAAGAGCCTTATAATCAAGTGGATGCAATAGGGATGCGTCATGATATCTGTTATCGTGATCATGAAAACTCGAAATCAGATTGTGATAAAGTAATGTTAGACGAATTACGTGATATGGAGCCAACAAATCTACGAGAACGTTTTGATAGAAAATTTATTCAGGGAATGATAGGAGCAAAATATAAACTTGGACTCGGAAAAAAGTATACGATGATCTTACAGTCGAGCTGCACAGACCTAAAAAAAAATTCCCACGACGTAAAGTTGTCGCTAATGGTGTAGATGATATCTGGGCAATAGATTTTGGTGGATGTATCCAATCTAGCTCAGTTTAACGTTGGCGCTGATGGTGCTCCGAAAAGGTATTTGTTTAATGTTATAGATGTTTTTAGCAAATACGCTTTCAGTGTACCTGTTTCGGATAAGACAGGGACTTCAATGACTGATGCGCTAAAACAAATAATAACGAGTATAAAAAGAAAACCAAATAAAATCTGGACTGATCACGGATCCGAGTTTTTTTAAGAAAAAGTTTGAGCTGTTTCTAGAACAAAATAATATAAAAACATATGTTACAGGAAACGAGGGTAAAAGCGTTGTTGTTGAGAGATTTAATCGCACGCTAAACGAGAAATTACACAAACATATGACAGCTAAAAACACCAACAGGTATATCGATGACCTTTCTCAAATCGTAGGTGAATATAATAACACAAAACATCGAACCATCAAAATGTCACCTAATAATGCTATTAAAAATCCAATATTAGCAAATGAAAACATGTACCGCAAACATAAATTTAAGGTTGGTGATAAAGTTAGAATTTCTTTGACAAAAAATGTATTTGCAAAAGGATTTACTCCAAACTGGAGCGAAGAAGTATTTGTAATTGATAAGGTACTTTTCACAATACCTGTAACGTACGCTTTAAAAGATCTGGCAGGGGAACCTATCATAGGTAGTTTTTATGAACAAGAACTACAGAAAACTGAGCAGGATGTTTTCGTTATTGAAAAAGTGATTAAGAAAAAAAGGAGATAAAAGTTTAGTCAAATGGCGTGGGTATAGCGATAAATTTAACAGTTGGATCCCAACCAAGCAGATTATGATATAATGTTATTATAAATTTCCTCATACTTTTGTTTGACAGATTTACATTTTACTTGTTTACATAACGATATTAGATACTGCTTACGATCGTCAGAGATCGTCATTAGATTAAAAATCTTGACAAATATGAAATCGAATTTGATATTTTTCTGTCGGCCTGGAATCCTGATGTTTAAGAAAGGTTTGATTAACTGCCAAAACAGTTGTTGTTCGGCAACGGTAAAATTAAATTTCATTATATTTTTTGCAATGTGATACTTGACATTATATCGTTTAGTTGTTGATCTACTGTAATTTGATCTGTCAGCAACAGTGACTATTTCACCATCATCATCAGATTCACTGTTATATAAAATATCATCTTCATTATAAGCAATAGATTTGTCTATGAAATCTTTGGAAAATGTGACCTCATCACTGACGACCTTATCGCTGGCGACCTTATCGCTAGTATCTTCTTCGTAGAGTTCAGCGAGTCATTTCATCAAGTCCATTATTATAATATATTTTTATCTAATTTATTATTATAAGATGACTGATGAGATAAAATATCACCAAAAAGTTAATATAGTAAATTACAACGAACTAGCCGAAGCGGTAAGAAAATGTTTGTTGGTTTATAGTGTTGACGTTATTGTAATGCAAGTTGATTCTCATAAAATATTGCTAACAGAAGCAGAAAAAATAAAATTAATGAAAGTGCAGTAACGACGCTAAAATTTAATCATGATGATATCATAGCATTTGCTCATCATTGCTTGACTAAAACTGAATTACAAAATATTATTGATCATCATATCTAAAACGAATCCTAGCATCGTATTCGCTTGAAAAAGTTGATTTCATTACTCCATCAGATACAAATTTTACGACTGCGGGATTTATCTTATAATATTTCGCCGCAGCTGAAATCGATTTGAATTTAATCTCCTCATCCGTTTCGAGGTTTTTTGAAATAACAGGTTTTGCTGGACATCTAAAATTAATACCACCACCTCGTCCTTTTCTTACATTTTCCTGTTGGGTAACTAGTTCTAGATTTTCCAATCGATTGTCAGTCTTTGCGTTATTGATGTGATTAATAACAAGACCATTGGGTATAGATCCGTTGAACACCTCGTAAATAAAACGATGACCATAATAATTAACTTGATTTGGCGATGTTCCTCTAAAAGTTACCCTGATATATCCCATATTGTTCATAGTACCAAGAACTTTTTTAGTTTTTCTGTTTCTAATAATACCGCAATCGTTAGCCTCGTATAAATCAAAGACAGGATGTGGCTGAAACTCATCTTCTAAGGATAAGTTTTCAATGTTGTCATCATTGACTTTATCGTTTACGTGATATACACGCTGTCCCTCTGGAATATCATCGCAAAATAAAGTGTAAAAAAATCTTTTCTAAACATTGCAATCCTTTCGGCATTATCTCCCTTTACACTAATCGTATAACCCGCTGACGTTAATTTGCCAACAGGTATTCTAGTTTTGATGTTAATAACCGAACCTAATACATTTCCAGCGTATAAGTTATACTTTGGGTGAACATGATAAATCTCTTGCTCACGTGCGCCTGTCAGATTTACTGTCATTATATTATAGGCGATTTTTTGTTATCTTTAATTGATTTTTAGCGCATGCGCAGTGTGAGGTAAAGTTATACTTTGGGTGAATTTGATATGCTTCTTGCTCACATGTGTTTGTTAGATTTGCTGTCATTATATTATAGGAGATATTTTTATCTTTAATTGATTTTTAGCGCATGCGCAATGTGAGAAAATTGTCAATTAGATATTACATTTTAGTATAATAATGTTAAAATTGCGTGATATAGCTAAGAGAAGCCTTGTGGGAGAACCTAATAAAATAGCGACTGCTTTTGCAGGTTTTGATAATAGTTATCAGTTTGATAATCAAATTGTTTTAGTAAATTTTACTGCAACAAATCTTTACCACCTACTACAGACAACTGTAAAACATGAACTCGAAAAACACAAAATTATCAGATTATTTGTGCAATATCATGTTATATTTTCAAAGTTAGTTATAACGGAAGAATCAACTAACAAGGAAATTGCAGAACCTTATATGAACGCAAAATCAAGACGTGTTTGGCTTGGGACTGATCTGTTATCACTATCTGATGAAATAAACCAAGAAATCTGGAAAAAAAATAGAGGAATTCGCTCAATTAGGTTCGGGTTGGAAGTTTGAAATGATCAAAGGAAATTGTTTCACACGATTAAATATAATGCATTACGAGGTAGTTCATACATCGACCTGCCACCAAAAATAAAAAGTAAAAGATGTGGTATAAACATCAAAAACGTAGATAACAAGTGTTTCCAATGGGCTGTTCTTTCCGCACTATTTCCAGCAGAAAAAAACGCTACTCTTGTTGAAAAATATCAGTCACGTGTCTAGATTAAATTTTAAAGATATTAACTTTCCTGTGGCAGAAAATCAAATACCAAAATTTGAAAAGCAAAATAATGTTTCAATTAACGTTTTCGGACTAGATGAAAAAGAGGATGTATATCCGAGATATATTTCATAAAAAAGCTTCACAATCGACTATAAATTTACTGTATTATAAAAATCATTACGTTTGGATTAAAAACTTTAACGGACTAGTTGGTAAACAGTACAATAAAAATAGGAACAAAAAGTTCTTTTGTTACCGCTGCTTCCATGGTTGTACTAACAATGAAACATTACAAAATCATTTGCAGTACTGTACTGATTTGCAAAGAATAACAATGCCATCTAAGGGAGATAGTGTGTTACAGTTTGTCCATCATAATCACAAACTAAAAATTCCTTTCGTTATATACGCTGATTTTGAGTGTTTACTTCAACCTGTATTTGGTGTAGAAAATAATCCTAATCAATCGAGTACAAGAAAAGTTCAAAATCATGTTCCGTGTGGAGTAGCGTACAAGGTAGTTTGTTATACTGATTCTAGATTATCTAAACCAATCAAATTATATCGTGGTAAAAATCCAGCTATCTGGCTTCTCAAGCAGTTGATTAATAAAGTTGATAATATTACTTATCGTTTGAAAAAAGTAACGCCAATGTTAAAATTAACACCTCAACAAGAATCCGATCACGAGCAAGCAGAAATTTGTCATATTTGTGAAAAAGCTTTTGACGATGACAAAAAAGTACATGACAATTGCCATTTGACTGGACAGTACCGTGGAGCGGCTCATAATCAGTGTAATTTAAAATTTCATGCTCCAGATTTTATTCCGGTTATTCTTCACAATTTTCGAGGATATGATAGCCATATTATAGTAGAAGCTTTTGGTGATCCTGATATAAAATCTCGTCTAAAACTCGATAACGTCATCAAACGCATCCCAAAAGTTTTGAAAAGTACATGTCAGTTACGCTAGGTAAATTGCATTTTATTGACAGCCTGCAGTTTATGGCAGCCTCGTTAGATGAGTTAGTGAAAGGTTGTAGTAAATTTGACAACCTAAGAGACTGCTTTGGAGATAAATTTAATCTACTCGCTAAAAAAGGAGTCTTTCCATACGAATACCTCGACGACTGGAATAAATTTGATGAAACATCTTTACCTGGCAAAGACAAATTTTACTCACAACTTAAAAACGAAAATATAACCGGTGACGAGTACAGGTATGCACAAGATATCTGGAAAGAGTTTGATTGTGAGACTTTTGGTAATTATCATGATTTGTATTTGAAAACTGATGTGTTATTACTAGCAGATGTTTTTGAAAGTTTTCGTGAAGTGAGTTATAATAATTATGGACTAGATCCTTGCTGGTATTATTCTGCCCCTGGGTTGTCATGGGATGCTTTGCTAAAGTTTAGTAAGGTAAGGTTAGAATTACTGACAGACGTGGATATGTTTAATTTTATTGAAAAAGGTATCCGAGGCGGTATTAGCGTGATAACGAAGAAATATGCTGAGGCAAACAACAAATATTTGAAAGAGTATGATCGTGACCTTCCTTTGAAGTACATAATTTATTTAGATTGTAATAATCTTTACGGTGGTTCGATGGCAGAACCAATGCCTATTGGTGGATTTCATTGGATCACGGCTGATCGATTTCTATCGGAGACAGAAAAAAAGATACCCGAAGATGTTTCCTATTTCGTTGAAGTTGATCTTGATTATCCAAATTCGCTACACAAATTACATAACGATTACCCTTTCTGTGCGGAATCGATGGTCATATATTATAGTTTGCTATCAAAAGAACAACAAGCGTTAGCATCACCAAGGCAACATTCCATGGTCAAGAAACTAGTACCAAATTTACTTGATAAGAAAAATTACGTTTTGCATTACAAAGTTTTAAAACAAGCAGTCGATGCTGGTCTTGTGTTGAGAAAAGTTCATCGTGTACTAAAATTTAATCAGTCGCCGTGGATGAGAGGTTATATTAACTCAAACACTTCAAGAAGAGCTGCAGCGAAAACAGAGTTTGAGAAAAACTTTTTTAAACTGATGAACAATTCCGTTTTTGGTAAGACGATGGAGAATATTAGGAAACCTGTAAATATTGAAATAGTTAATGATGTCAATCGCAGAAACAAACTTGTGTCAGACGATGATTTTGTGAGCATGAAAATATTTAATGAAAATCTTGTTGCGATACAAAGAAGAAAAGTAAATCTAAAATTAAACAAGCCAATTTATGTTGGAGCTGCCGTGTTAGATTTATCAAAGTGGCTGATGTATGATTTTCATTATAATTTTGTTAAAAATCAGTGGTCGGCTAGTAGATTATTGTTTACTGATACTGATTTGCTCGTATATGAAATCGAATGCGAGGACATCTATCAGGACATGTACAAAAATCGACATCTGTTTGATCTTTTCGATTATCCACGTGACAGTAAATTTCATGACGACACAAATAAAAAGGTTATTGGTAAGTTTAAAGATGAAATGAACTCGAGCGCTATCAAATATTTTATCGGATTACGCAGCAAAATGTATGCCGTATTATTGGACAATAATAAAATAACGAAAAAAGCAAAAGGTCTGCCTCGTAATTTTGTTAAAAAGTTTATGAAATTTGATGACTACAGGTATGCGCTTGATGGTGGTGTTAGTTTTATGAGAGCTATGGCAATTCGAACTAATCATCATAAACTCGAAACAGATGTTATTATCAAACGTGGATTGTATAATTTTGATGACAAACGCTATTGTGAAAATGGGGTAGATACATTTGCATTTGGGTATTGTCATGATGATAGATCTATACTCGACATTATCTTTTCCAAATGAAATTTTATCTAAACTTATAAAATAATGTTTGAAAATTTGATAATGACAAATAGCTAGAATAGTAACATCAAATATCTAATGATGGATGGTAAACAATTGACAGTTGAATTTAATAATGAAACATCAGGTATATGTTTTAATGGAACACGTGACAAGTTAAAACTTTCGCTCATCAGATCTGATAACAGCGAGTATTTCAATTATCTCGAACAATTGTATCAAAAGTTGCTAGCGGAATTTAAAAACTTTCACAACCCTATTAGCCAACAAAAATATACTAAACTCACAATTGATCTCAATCGGTCAAAGGTATATTTTATCGACAAAAAATATCCTCTGAACAAACCAGAAATAAAAGATTTGTTTGAGTCCCGTCGCTGCGTGAGCGGTAAAGTAAAATTTAGTATCTATATTCGTGATAATGAAATATTTTTAATATCAACAGTTGAAACATTAATCATTAGTCACGAGGTATAAAATAATATTATTTTCATTCTAATGCTAGTTTAATTTCCACCTTGTTAACTGAAACGTTCTAATGCACAGTTTAATTATCATCCTGTTATCTGATAAAAAGCTTGTGGTAGACTTATTATAAAACCCATTTGCCGTCTTTAGAATAATCATATTCCACGCATGCGCTGTTCTAACAAATTCATCACTTCTGTATGACAGAGCTTATCTAGATGAATCATAGCACCTGTTGTTTTGTCTGGATACAAAATATCTGTCTGTGTAGTAGTAGTAGTAGGAGACAAGGGGTTTGGTGGGGGATAATTTAGGACTATATTTTATACTTGTTTGGAGGGTAAAGAAAAAGTGAGCTAAAACCCTCATTTAATTTATACTTGTTTGGAGGGTAAAAAAAAATAAAGTGACCTAAAACCCTCATTTCCCTATGGGATAATTTAGGACTATAATTTATACTTGTTTGGAGGGTAAAAAAATAAAGTGAGCTAAAACCCTCATTTCCCTATTTTGGAAACCCTCATTTAATTTATACTTGTTTGGAGGGTACTAAAAAATAAAGTGAGCCAAAACTCTCATTTCTCTATACTACTGATGATGCTTTTGTCAGTATGAAAATTTTAATGAAAATCATGTCGTAATACAGCGACAAAAAATCAATTTAAAACTAAATAAGCCGATTTACGTTGGAGCTTCTGTTTTAGATTTGTCGAAGTGATTCATGTACGCTTTTCATTACAATTTTGTTAACAAGCAGTGGCCATCAAACAGATTATTATTTACTGACACCGACTCTCTTGTTTGTCTATCAACACCTCAATATTTGCGCATTACTACTTTGGTTAAATCAAGAGCCTTCAATCATGTAGCTATCAGTTTCGTAATGTGTGCAATGAAAATGAGGTTTTTTGTTGTCGATAACAAGGCCTTCAGATTTTGTTTTCTCAACAAGCGGCATAGGTGTTCCATCCAACGTTAGTTTAGGATCATCATGTTGTCTTCGTAGCTGATAGAAATGCATACATGCTATTCTTGACTGTGCTATTTTGAAACCATTGAGAGTGGCCAAATTTTTAATATTGTTTATACAATATTGCAGCTGAGTTTTAATTGTGTGCATGTGTTTAGGTCAATAACAAATTAGAAAATCATCTACATTTAAGAACAAAAACTACATCAGGAGCCAAATACAATATAATGTTATTAATTTTGATATAAAAAGAACATAAAATAATGACTTGGAGCATACCCATCTTATGTACGTAGATATCAGTGAAAGTGTTGATCACTCGTACCTTAAATTCCCTTTTGAAAGAAAATGGGTAGACAGTCTTTAATACGCAGGTCGAGAGGGTCATTAATTTTTTCATACTACCATGTTAATCATAGGCATTTTCCAAGTTGAAAAAAAAACAGTTATTAAATGTTCTTTCTTGATAAAAGCATCGCGAAGGAAAGTTAAAAATTTTTACCAACAGAAATTAATAAAACGATAATATCGGAATTCACTTTAAAAAGGTGTAATTAAATTGTTAGTCTCCAAATGTCACTCGTTCCATCGTTTTGTAGACACTGCTCGTCAAGGCCACGGCAATGGAAGAGTAGTTGATAGGATATGTGCTATCATTTCCTGGGTTCGGAGCATGAATTACCGTAGTCTCTTTCCAAGTTTTGGGTATATTACCAGTGGTGCATACAGTACTGAAAATTTGGACAAAGAGCTATTAATGAAGATTCCAATCGGTCGTAATGTATTTTGTCCGATCCATTGCTTGTTCGACGGGCATTGTTCAAAGATTCTATAAGTTTGAAAAGTGAAAAAGGTTGAATTAACTTTATGCATTATTTGATGTAAATTTTAAATGTATCTTATCTTTTTGAATTTTCAGCCATCGAAAATCTGTTGAATAATTAGATTATGAAAATATTTAGAAACAAATCAGCAATTTCCTTTGCTATTTCTTGTTTAAAATTCAAAGATTTTATTATTTAGGTTTATATGTCAAAACGAGTAGCACTTTCACATACGATTTATTGCGGATCGTGTCCTGTAATTTCTCTATCGAGGAACCAGAATTTAAGGTTGAAAAATATATTTTCCATCATGATCTCTCACATTTTTAAATTGTGTGGCGAACTTTAGGCAGGAATATATGATACCTACTTAATTTTTGGGGCGTCGTCGAATGTTAGATTTTCTCAGTGCTATCGGCGTTGTCTAGTGGATCTCGAGTAAAATGTATGTAAATTGTTAAACAGGATAATTGCCGTTATAAATTGTATCTCTGTTAAGTCTAGATATACAAAGTGTGTTAAACTTGGCCCTGTCAGCTTTCTTTAAATTACAGTGTTGCGTTCACTCATCGATGATAAAGTGAATATTCTTGAGAGAGAGAGAGAGAGAGAGAGAGAGAGAGAGAGAGAGAGAGAGAGAGAGAGAGAGAGAGAGAGAGAGAGAGAGAGAGAGAGAGAGAGAGAGAGAGAGAGAGAGAGAGAAGTTGTCACTACTGTAAAGGTCAGCAACGACCTTCCAATCATTATTTAAAAGCAGAGAACAAACGATCAGATCTATACACGTATATGTACTTAGTTAAGTACATCTATCCAAATAAAATGTTATGGAAACTGAAATTCCCGAGTAGAAAAAATCGCGTAGGCAGATGTTAAACGATAGTGTCGACTCATTTGATTGGAAGTGTTTAGTGGTATATAATTTGGTGGTAATATAATGGAACAAAAAGTAAATACTCAATGCAGATTTATACTTGAAATAATAGCTTGTAAATTTGCGTTTAAAGGAATTATACTCTGAGAGGCCTTGCTGTTCACAACAATGGAAGATCCTCCCGAGGTCTTGTCAACGTTGTTCGAGTAGGTGTTATAAAAGGAGTAATTGTGAAGTGTTATATCCGTAACTTTTGAAAAGGTTTCCTGCAGACATAAAGTTGCAGGATCGTGACCACTTAGATGAAGAAGAATATCATTGTAGTTGGTTTTAAGTCCTCGATAATTCCATGATGATCTTTTAATTTTGAACCATATGAAGATATGGCATAGTGCATAAGTTAGATCTTACTCAAGATAAACCTTCTATGTATTTATTTATCAGAAGAAAATATGGGGTTGAATGTTTCGACTGTAAATTTGGAACCGCCTTTAGGATACTGAGCGGTTTCTTCTGCATCCATGTTCTCAAAACCTATATTGCAGCCTTATAGGATCATTGCATCCCTTGTGCTGCCGCCTCTTGTTGTTCTTTTTCTTTTCATTTTTTGTTGATTTTGATGTTGGGGCATTATTGTATATTTTCTCTGTGGATATTGTGTTTTTCGAGACTTAGAATGTGGGATATTTAAAGATTTAAAGATGCTGCTGTATAGGGTAGATTGGTTTGGGAGTGTGTATCTTTGGTTATTTTTGGACGATTTTTTTCTATAATTGAGGAGGTGGGACATGTAGAGAAGGTTCTAGATTCAACAATCTTTCATGTATCAGGAAAGGGAACATGTAAGGTGTATTTAATCATCTGAATTTACTTCTCCAGTTTCCAGTTTTCGCAGTCCTTAGGGTTGGCATGGTGGGGTAGATTTACACTCGGGTTCCCGTGGGTAGACTTGAAACATCGGCCACACACAAATCTTTTGGAACATATGTCTTTGTTATGATAACACTTATGGCACATGAAAGATTTTGGATGTATTTCTCAACTTTGGCGTTTGTTTGATACGAATTCAACGAATTGCTGTGACAGGTTTGTTCTTTATGCTTTCGATTATTTCCGTGTAACTGACTCCTGCAAAGTGAGCAAAAGAATTTAACGGAATATCATGGAACGTCTGAATTTTCTTAATATTCTCTGGTTGTACTCTTCGCTCACATTCGACAAGCAAATTACTGATTTTAATTGTTGACGATTTTAGTATACTATAGTCGTTTCGGCTGTACATGGCGACAGTTCTACAGGCGGTTTTGTAGCATCTTTTGACTGGATAACAATGAAGCGCATGAAAGAATCCACACAGCTCTATTCTCCGTCTGATTAACGAAAGAACTTGGTTCCTTGTAGGCGATGGTCTTCTGTTTTCCATTATATTTTAATTTATATCCATCGTGCCAACCAGTCACCACGGAATCTAATAAGGAAACACTTTTCAGGTGTCAGGGATAAACAGATGGTATACTCAGTGGGTAAAGATTCTTCGCTATGGCCATTTAAGCCATCGCCTTCTAGAAAGTCTTCTGAGAAAGGCAAAAAAAAAAAAAGAAGGGAAAACAAAAGAACAAGTTGTAGCGACAACGGTGGTATCAAGATAAATGCATGAGAGAAAAAGTTAGAGAATGAAAAACAAATTAAGAAGTCCTGCTTGGGCTCGACGTGACAAGCCGATTTGTCGAGACCGAGTCCATCTCGACCTCCCGTCGAGTAAAAAGTAGGGGAAAAAGTTGTCTGTTGAGTCAGAGGTGTTCATGGGTCTCACGTTTACTCAACTACTAGGATGATATTCTCCCTTGACACAGGCCACAACCTGTTTTATTTATGTTTTATTTATAAAAGAATTTTGAAAAACCCAGAATTTGAATGGGGTATTTTTTTCTCACTAGTGTTATCTAAAAGGTGACCTCCCTTCTACGATTTCATTCATCAGATCCAAAAGGTTTATCCCTTTTTTGTTTCCAGTGACCCTTGCCAGGGATCGCCTAAGTCCTATGAGTGTTATGTGTGTATTGCTATATTGTGTGTATTGCTATATTATGTGTTTGCTATATGTATGTATATGTAGGACGGCATAATATGTAAAGGAATTTTTTTTGAGTTGTTGTTAAAGGTATTGACAGATTATTTTAATTCAATTTTTTTAAAATTTAAATTTGTATATGAACAATGGTGTAATAGGTTAATACAATAAATGCCTGGTGTTTTGGTGGATGTTAGGTGTAATAGGTTAATACAATAAATGCCTGGTGTTTTGGTGGATGTTAGTTTGTGTGCCAGTTCTCAAATTCTAGATTTTGAATATAGGAGGCTGGTCATAAGGTCGGTTTGCAAGGATCCATGTGTCTTTATATATTACTTTGACTCACTTCTCTTGACCAAGTCTTATTTCCATACACTCCAAATATTTATATTCCAATTATAAAGTTTCAGAAGAGTATTTATGTATATACAAGTTTTGTTGGTTCTTGTTGTTTTAATGGAATCCCTTTCTTATTTAATATTTCCCCATGTGTTTATATAATGTTTGCCCATATTCTGCACATGAGCTTTTCGGAGGCTCTTCTATCAGCCTTCCCACTTCGCTTGGCACCTTGTGGTATTTCTGTCTCCTACTTCATCCATGTGCAAATTCCCTTCCTATCTACAAAACTGTACAATATAAATGTTAATTTAATTACATTAGCTGCTGGGATTCCAAAATTAATGGTTGTTTAGTAGATTTTAGTGAGAAAAAAGTTTTAAAAATTTTGTTGTTTAGGGAATAGGTTATTTAGGAATGACTATTATTTATTATGCTATCAATTATGTTATCAATTATAAAATTTATTTATCAAAAGTAGGTTTCTTTTTAAAATTTTGCATCTAAGTATAATATTTGGTTTCTCTGGTATATGTTAGATCCTTGAATAGTTTTTATTATTTTATCTCTTTTCCCCTTATTTTTCTCACATTCTGTCATCACATGATTTTTGTTGAAGTCCTTACTTTTACAAAGTTGGAATTTTGAAATTTTTTTTTATCATTCCTTTCCTTTTGGCTACTTCCCCAGTCAACCATATGTTATGTAAATATTTGAAAAGATTGCATTGTATTTTTAAGGATTTGATGTTTGTCCAGTTATACCATGCATTTGACCAATTTACCCCAATCTTCCCTTTCAACTTTGCATCTTGTGTTTTTATATAAAGGTCTCTTATTATTATTATTATTATTATTATTATTATTATTATTATTATTATTATTATTATTATTATTATTATTATTATTATTATTATTATTATTATTATTATTATTATTATTATTATTATTATTATTATTATTATTATTATTATTATTATTATTATTATTATTATTATTATTAATATTTCCCTCCCATATTTTTTAACATTTTTAAATTTAGTAATTACATATTTTATAAGTCTAAATTTGTTCTCAATTATTAATTTTGTAGTTAGTCGATTGTTTCTAAAAATATCCATTCTATTCTTAATGTTAAAGCCAGACCAATATATGTATAGGGATTCCCAGGGCATATCCGGAGTCGTTTTAATTTTTTAAAAGACGGTTTAAAATATTCCCTTCTTGAACCTATTTAAGGTCTGATCACACATAATACATAATACAAATAATAGTATCATACAGAACCATTAGAAGGATAATACATTGGTCCGATCACATACAAATATATAATACAAAAAATATAATGATATAGGACTATTAGACTGACAATATACAGGTCAAATCTCACACAAATATATAATAAAATAGTACTGTCATGCAGGAATTACAAATATGCACCAAACAGAATGGAAAGTGCCATGCCTGGATTGTAGAAAAGAACCCTGGCTAATACTTGCCAGAAATAATAGTTAATCAAATAATACTTTCATACATGTTAGAATCTACATAGAGTACCAATCAAAATTCTCTAACCTTTAATAATAGTAACAAGTGTTAACTACTATTCGACTATTAACTGTTGACATATTTGGGTCATTGCTACACCTTTAAATCGTGTGTGAAATTTTCAACTACACGAAGATTACCACCCTTAATTGCATATCTAAGACTGGACCTTAAAGACCTTGTTAAACATTGGAACATCAGCACTTCTATTTAGTGGAATATTCTGTGTTTAATGCAGTTGATAAATACAGCAATTTATAATCTCTAGGCATGTCCAAAATAAATAACATAATAATAATAATACCTTTTGTGTTAATTAAATGCATTATATAACGGGATTTTAGGGAAATTAGTCAAAATGAAAGAAATAATCTTGCAGAAGCAGTTAATACAAATGATCCTGGTGTATGTAATCATCATTGTTTATACTTTGAAAACAGTATTGTTGGTGATTAGAAATCGAGGAACACGTAGCAATTATGAATGAAGACGAATTATTTTAATTCTAAATTATATTTGAAATGACTTTTAACATATAATAAAATAAGATATTCTATATATAAATCTTTCTGTCTCAGTTATGACTTTTAATATGTATTAGTGTGCGCAATTTGGATGCTCTTCACCGAGGAGGCCAACACGGAAATCCGTAGTTTCGAGTAAAAACATTCTCCAGTTACAAATTTTTTTTTATTTTTGTCATAAAACACTGGTTCTGATATCAAGAAGAGGCCATGGTGAGCCTTTCAGATGAATCTCGAAGATCGAGAGTAAGTAAACGATAGAATATATGCTCATCTTCAAGGAGCAATTTGTTATGCACATGCGACACATAATATCGGCACAGGGGCTCGTATCATTGCTTACAATTTACCAGTGGGGCCCCGAGTGGCCGAGTTGTCTAAAGCGCTATCCGTTACGGAACACTGCCATCTCACCTCTGTCTGCGTGGGTTCGAGCCTAGGATTCGGAGAATGTAGATATGTGAGAAAGTTTGCCAGTAGCTTCTCGTGGGTCAATGGTTCTTTCCGGTGATTTCCCGGTTTCTTCCTCCACCATTAATGCTGGCCGCCATGAATAGCCTATGGTGTGCTGAAAAATGGCGTTAAGCTTAACAACAACAACAACAACAACAACAACAACAACAATTTACCAGTCATGCATATACTATATAACGACTATAAGGGATGACACTTATCTCATTTCTCGCGCAACCCATTTAATGCAGGAGTCTGCACGTTTTTGAAAGGACGACGAAATTTCTAACATAAAAACAATTTAAAGGTATTATAAATTAACACAATGAATGCAGGTGTGACCACAACCCTCCGACTGATTCGACTTTTCTCACACTTCTTTTATCCTTTTAAAATCGCACAAAGACTGAAAAAACTACACATATCCATTAAAAAAAAAAACAACAAAAACAGTAACGTAGCAACACGTCACTCTCGGACTACCATAGCCAGGTTACAGATCCTGACATTATGTTTCATATTGTATCAGATTTTTTTTGACCACCAAGTTAGCCAAAATTTTGGATTGCTTAAATTTTGTGATTTGCAATGTACTTTTCTCTTTTCAGGGTTATTTTTTTAATGAAGACTCTGGGTCATCGATTCAGTCACGTGACACTGAAGAGTTGATCATAGATCCAGATGCATTCCACTCACAGCTTGATTCCAGGCCAAGAAAAATACGTACACCCTTTGTTATTGTTCTTCATATGATCATTGTTGTAAGTTTAAAAATCAAAAAATTTGATTTTTGTTGGAAAACGTTTTAGCTTTTTCTGAGCACGTTCTACAAAAGCTCTGAATGTTAATTTG
This sequence comes from Potamilus streckersoni, assembly GCA_016746295.1. Classification (NCBI taxonomy): domain Eukaryota; kingdom Metazoa; phylum Mollusca; class Bivalvia; order Unionida; family Unionidae; genus Potamilus; species Potamilus streckersoni. Next base: position 42,164 of record JAEAOA010001867.1, read on the forward strand.
TAAGCTTTATGGACAAAGACAACACCTTTTTTCAAGGATAATGCAGTGTTAAATGTATATGGACAAAGACAACTCTCTCTTTCAAGGATTATGCAGTGTTAAATGTATTTGTTGAAAATCTTAATTCAGACTTTTAGGTTATAGAGAAGAAGGATATCTGAATCTGGTTTCACTTGCCAGTCAAAAACAATGATCTTTAGTGTCAGTCCTCCTGTTCATCGCTTTTCTTTTATTTCTCTGACAAAGATTTGCTGAATGTGACAAATTTTTGGCTCATTTTTATGGAGTAAAATTATGTTAGGAATATGCATGGAATGAAGTGAAGTACATTTATTTGTGACATCTAACATAAATATTCCATTATGCATTATTTACTTCATGAGGCATAGGGATAAATATTTAGTAAAAAATTCTTTGGGATTTTTTGATTGCCAGTCATCAAAGTCTTCTGAAGAAAAGGAGGGATAATGTTACAGCATTACTGTACATCAGGGATGTGCTATTTGGGGTGGTATATATATATATATATATATATATATATATATATATATATATATATATATATATATATATATATATATATGTATGTATGTATGTGTGTGTGTGTGTGTGTGTGTGTGTGTGTGTGTGTGTGTGTGTGTGTGTGTGTGTGTGTGTGTGTGTGAAAGAACAAAAAACTATTTGTAAATGTATGAAAAATATAGCACCCACATGTGCATTAGATTTCACAAGTTAGAAAATAACCATGACAAAGACAGGTATTCCATCACATTTTTCTTGTACCTCGTGACCATATAAAACATGCTGCAAATTGAGAGAGAGGTTTCATGATGATCATGATCTTTATTGTACAAGTCAATGCTATATTTCATTCTTAGTTAATACCACTGCTTAAACAATTCCATTTACTTCTAGTTATCATATCAAGTGTCCCAAGAATCACATGACTTTGTTGTAGTATTTACATGCTGATTATATATGCTACACCTGTAGTCAGGTCATCAAAGTAAACACCCGTTTGATATCATTGTCCCTAGATTTGTCACCCATGGGTTATAATTAAATAAATAAAAACATAAACCTGGTAATGTAATGTCTTGAGTAATTCTAAGCTGATGCTTAGAGTAATAATATATTACTCTTAATAATAATAACCTAGCTTAGTGTGAAAGTTTTATGACACATATATGTAAGTTTCAAGAGTGTCTTTCACAATCTAGATTCTATATGTGAGGTTAAAGATTTTCATTTTTTTGCGATGTCTTGATAGTCATGGTAGTATGGACACTAGAATGTATAGGAGGCCATATCTCATCCAAAATGACTGAGGTTCAAATCTCAACATGGAACGATTTATTGGTTTGCTTGTTTAGAGTAAGGGTGTGTCTGTAGTAATCAAATAAATAAATTAAAAAAAACCCTCATAATATAATTTCTTGAGTAATTCTCCTTAGACCCATGCTTAGAGTAATAATATATTACTCTCTTAATAATAATCACTTCTTTGCTATGGAGATTTGGCAAATAAGATTAAATTAATGAGGCTGCTAACAGGGAAATGGGGATACCCACAGTGTCTTATCAGTATGATACTGTTTAACAAAATGATATGCCAAGTGGTTATTCATGCAACTGACATCTTTTAAGCTTGATGGCAGAAATGTCAGCTGTTTATCACAACAGCTAGCATGAACAAAGATTGAAACCAAAATGTCACCTATCTACAGAAAGGGTACAAACATTTATTAAAATAAATTTTTTTTTATGTTCAGAATGTAGAGGTCATTGTACTTGCAAAGAAAATTAGCATGCAGGATGGTCAGTACAAAATAGCATGAGAAGGGCTAAAAACACTTATATTTTTTTTCTTTTGATCAAAGGAAGAAAAATGCAATGGAATACATATGCACTCATCTCTCTATCTCTCTTCAAACAAAACTGGACAAAGCATTTTAGCATCAGTTCCTGTATCCCATTGTATATAGTGATATTATTCATAATGTTTTGTTCCACACAACATCATGGATTTTATCCTGTCTGTAACTCAATAAATTTTCAGGTCAGTGTCATGTGAAACTGATTACTTCAACTACATTTAATGATATTGACCTGAAAATTTATTGAGTTGCAGAGAGGATTAAATTTAGAATCCTCTGTGGGATGAAGAGGAAAAGACAAAGTTATTGAATTGATCTAACCTTGTATCAGCATTGACTTCTATATGGATGAAAGATGGAAAATTGATCAACTTTGCTAATTCAACTTGTACTCTGCATTGACTTGTAGGTCAGCAGATATGGTATACATTCATTGTACTTTTTGAGAATGATAATGTTTTATTAATAATTTTTGTTGTCAAGTCAAGCTTTCACATTCTTAAAATACATTCTCTATCATTAATTTCAAGTTTTTTAAGGCCATTAATTTTTACTTGTGGTGTACTGTATTGGAATCACCTGTTATACACATGAAATAATATATCTGGATATGCTGCTAAAATTTGCCTTGGTTCTAAACTCTTGGTAGGTACAAATGTTTTGGGGAGAGGTTTAATAAAGGTGAGCATGGGGATATGTCTTTTAGAAACATTTTTTTATTGTTTAAACTTTTTTATCCACTTAATAGGTTGACCATGGGTCGGGGAACCATCCCAAGGTCACCTTACAATCAAAATTTCTTGTTTCCAGATAAATTAGAGATAGTAAATATAATCTATATTAAAAGAAAAAAAAGACAATACATACACACATGCACACTCATCATGCACACATGCATATGGCATGCAATCTCTTTAGATACCCATGTAGTGACATAAGCTTTGATAATAGTGTTTTGTTCCTGTTTAAATGTCTTTTTCTAATGTATTTATTAGTAATTAATCAGTATTAACTCAATATTGGAAATTTACTTAGAATTTAAAAATATAGATTTGTCATTGAGAAAATGTTTAGGTAACATAATATTGTTATGATAATATTGTTATGTATGTTTAATTTGCAATGTTTGTTGGTTATTTTAATTTTTTTATTTCATGACCTGCTATTGTTATGAGATATTGTATGTTGGACTCGATCATGTCCAAAACTGAGTTCATTTCTGCTTGACCTGCAAAAAACTAAGACGTAGCTAAATTATTCTCTAAGTGTATGGGTTTAAAATCAGAATTATTAATTATAGTCTAATTTTTTTTTGGTCTACATCTAGATTTTGGATTATCCTTAGTGTATTTGACTATTTGTAAATATCAGGATAATTCTAGAAGGTTATTTTCCATTAGGTAAATTTTTGTTTTAGAAAATATTAATTGTGACCTGAGGTAAAGTGGAGAACTATATAATCTTGTAAATTAGATGATTTTTCAGTCGTGCTTTAAGATCTAGCACTTTCAAGTTGTATTATATGTTGTGTCCAGTATTTTATTTTAAGGAGCCCCGAGTGGCCAAGTGGTCTAAAGCACTCACTGTTACAGATTACTGCCATCTCACCTCTATCTGCATTGGTTCAAGTCTAAGATTTGGTGAATTTGGATATGTGAGAAAGCTTGCCAGTGGGTCTGTGTTTTTTTTTCTGCGGATTTCCTGGTTTCTTTCTCTACCATTAATACTGGCTGCCATGTATAGCCTATCATGTGCTGAAAAATGGCATTAAGCCCCAGAACAACAACAACAGCAACAACAATTTCATTTTAGTCTGGAAATTTTATTTCTTAAAATTATTTACTATTTTTTTTCTCTGATTTTTCTGATTTTTTTTTCTCTAGAAATATAAAAGTGCTCTGATAAAATTCTTGGACAAGAGATTCACTGGAATTTATAGAAAATTCAAACCTGGAGTTATATTACTGTGATTCAGCAAACAACTGTTGACACGTCAACATTCTGCAAACTAGCACATTCACTTCATCAACTTCAGGTTTTGGATTTATTCTGGACTTCATAATTTTATTCAAGACTTAAAATTATTAGTACTTGTTTCAATTATTGGTAGATTATTTGGGGATTTAATTCACATTGCCATAACTTTTTTTTTCTCATTTTCACTTTATATTCTAAAATAACAAATTATTTGTTGAATTATACAAAGCTTGTTGCTTTTCACTCTTCTCTGTTACTTATTTTAAGACCATTAGACTTCTAGTAATATTTAATATGAATATGGAAATAATATAGAACTGTTAATAATTATTACACTTTTGTTTCAGATTACCACCTGGGCATGTGTATTTGTCTTGCCAGCAGTGTGTAAAGATAATGGGAAGTGTGGAATAGATCCTTTTTCTCTTTTAGTTTATATCAGTGGTGGGACTTGGTTCCTAGAACTTCTTTGTGATTTCTTCTATCGGCATCAGCACTATATAATACGTCTCCATGGTTACTTGGATTTTTACAGAAAAACTAGGAACATTCACCAAATACCTCTTATGATTGGATCAGCAGGTTTGTCATGTTCTGTACCATTCATAAGAACTCTGATAACGCTCAGTTAGAGTCTTTAATAGTGTTAGACTAATAGAATCTATGACATAGCGTGTATGATAAAAAACTAAAGAGTTCTAATTTGTGGGCAGAAAAAATGGTGTTAAAGAGGTAGGTATCAGTTTCTGCTCACACAAAAACAAATTAATTATTTATTTAGGCTCCAATTCCATATTTTTTTACCTTTGAAGATTTTTCAGACAAAACATTTCTTTTCACTTTTGTTATATTGTTAAGTCCATTTGTCATGAAAACTCTGTTTCAAATTGTAATCATAATTTTGTAATTTTTAACTGTTGAATTTTTCTGAACTCTGGTCCATAAGGACCCATGGTCTCATATCCAATGACATTTGTTCATATGTCCCTCTGTAACTTGTGCCCATTTATTTTGGTCATTCTTTTTGGACACCAATTTGAGTGTAATTTACCATATCTTTTATTTTTTGTTGACATGTCAAAAAACATTTTAAGGTGCTTAACTCGGGCTTTTGAAACAATATTTTATATTATTCCTGAGGTTTGCAGTGACAATATGGTTTTTTTTTTGAGAAATTGAGAATAAAGGTATGGTGTACCATATGTACTTACTTATGAGTCCAACTGCAAACTGCACAGACCCAGATCTGCTGTCACATAAAGTGCTGGCAGATCTGGGTCTGTGCACTTTGATAGGAGTAATCATTTAAATAAATCTCAAGACCCTGACCTGCAGACACATTATGCAATGGCAGATCAGGAATTTTATTGGTTGCAGTTTGACATATGAATATAATCGTAATAGTTATTTATGTTCAGTTTGCAAACATTGTTTTGTGCTGAGCTCTACTTAACTGAAGTAGTGGCATGAACAGTCAAGAAACTTGATGGGTATTACTTTTATTTATGTCTGGAGACTTTTCCATTCAGTCAGAATCCAGATTTCATGAAATGCTATAAGATCATTTCCTTCATCTTCTTTAATTCCTAGAGTCTAATGAACTGTGGCATCATTAATTGTTTTTCAGTCAATTCCCTGCTGCTGGTGATCACCCAAGTGTTACATGACAAGTGTGATAAAACCTGCTCATCTTTAGAACCAGTGGACTATCTTAAAATCATCTTATCATTACGGTGCTTTCTTCAGTTAGTCTTATTATTCCTGTACATGTGTAAGTGCTCAGTTTGATTATTGTTGTTAAAGATTGTTTAAAAAAAAAATCTCAGAGATAATGGTTCCACCATGTAAATAAACACTATGTGTCCCATTTTTTTTTAGTTACCTATTTAGTTTTAATAGGATCACTGGCAGCAGTTGCCTGGCATTAGCGATTGTACATTGTTCCACAATGATAGTTAGTTTGCAGGGAGCATTAACTGACAAAGCTCAGCTTTCACTTTTAAAGAGCAGAAAATATTAAATAACTATTGCCTGTGATAAGTCAGAAAAGCATTTTTTGGATTTTGCTCAAATTTTAAGGCTTTCTTATTTGTATTTATAGCAATAGGCCTGTAAAATTTGGAAATTTTTGTGCAGTTAGGATTGATTATCCATATGAATAAATCAGGGAGCAGTCTGTCTGTACTTTAACTCTTCTTTTTTCAGATGTTTGCATGGAATTAAGTCACTGATTCCTGCCCAACTCACTTGCTTAGGAAAATCAATATCAATCTCAAAAGAATTGTTTAACTTTTATAGACTTATTTCTTGTAATAAAACTAAGCCAACCTCAAAAGTCTAGCTTGACCCAATCATTACAAGGTTTTGGTGGGTCTTGTATTTTAAATCAAAGGTCATAATTATTATATATTCTCAGAATTTTTAGCCTACTTTGTGGAATGTTGCTAGTTAGGCTTCCACATGTTTACCAGTATTAGGCATTAGTAAACACCTGTCATATCACTTAATTTGCAAATGCATGGTATGGCATGGTCAAGTAAATTTTCCATTAATTGGACATTGTCAGGCATTTTAGTTTTTTTATTAAGGATACATATTTGTTGCTAAATAAACATATAATGACAGTAGGTCTGTCATGATTCAACAATGCATAAAAATGACATGTTATAATTTATATTTATGTGGGATTCTGTTGTATAAATTCATAAAACATTATTTTTCTTCAAGCATGTTCACTCTAATTTTATGAGATACAATTTATTTCTTGACAGTTGGGAAATGATAAATAAATTATAGTATTTGTACTGTTGGATATTGTGATCTTGGCTCACCAACTCAACCTGTTGCACTTTGGTCTTGCTGACATTATCCAGCAGTACATACAATACAATCTGTATTCTCTCAGCAATCATTCATGCCAAGCAACAACTACTGGTGGCTATTGTATTTTTCATGTGTAATGAAATAAGAATGCTTAACATGGTGGAACTACTAATGATAATAGAAGGGGAGAACATGAGAGAGAACCTAGAAAAAAAAAATTCCTTCCTTGAAAGACCCAAAAATTTGTATTTTGTCTGAATTCATCCTGGATATATCAAAGTCAAAGCTAAGTACTGTATGTTTTTTTAAAAAAAGGAAGAAATGATGTTTTATCAAGACAGGTGAATTTATTAAGCAGAATGCAGTATATCTGATCTATGAATCAAAACCAGATTCACAGAGGTGCAGAGCAAGTTAATCATCATTGTGTTAAACAGATCAGTGGAATACATTATCTATATGACTTGGCAAAATTGAACATTTGTCTTTTGTAGTAAAATTCGTTACTTTTTAAACTTAGCAGAAATTCAAAACTAGTTAAATTTAGCAGTTTATAGAAGCAGTGTTTTAATGCTTAATGTTGTTAAATTATTAAAGATGTTAATCAGGTTAACTACTTACCATTGGAGTTTCAGTTTATTACAATATTCTTTACGTACATTTTGAATGTAGATTATTGAGGTGAATCTTTTTCTCTCTTGGTGATTTATAAATAAATCTATAATGTTTACATCTTTACTATAATGGTAAAATTTTTCATAATAAATCTTGATTCAGACATGAAAAATTATTTTTAATTTAACATCAATTTGACAAAAATGTTTCAATGTGTTTCAGATCGAACAGTCAAGTTCAATAGGAGTGAGGCTTTCCCAGATATTTATCAGGATGAGATGATGACAAGTTTTATCCAATCACAATCCAACTCTTCAGATATTGGATTTAGGTAATTTGCATGCAATGTGCACCTTAATTCTCATAGGGAAAGGAAATGATCTTTTAAAACAATTGAATATCATTTACTCTATTAATGTTAGTTTATGCTTGAAAGTAGTTTCTTCTGCAATGCCTCAGCTAGGAATTTCATTGACAGGGAAGAGGGAAAGACTCATTCTTGTCTATAGAAGGGACACATTTTGGAGAAAGGGGGAATTTTGGGGAAATAAAAGGGTGAAAGTTAGAACTGTCTTTTTTAATTTAGAAGAGATAATCAGGCAGAAACAAAATTAGTCACAGAGCTGGTTCAGGTAACTACTACCAATTTCTCAAGAAGGTCCAATCCTAATAAAATTTATAGTAACCCATACATTATACTAATCTATTCATCTTCATGTAGAGTATATGGTGTGATTTATAAATCATGTTTTTCAGTGAAAATTTCAAGATATAAAAAACTTTTATCCTATTAATGAAGATAGCTTACAGTGTGGAAAGTTTTTTTTTTTAAAGTTTGTCATACATTGTCATTGAACTTTTTCTGTCAGATTACAAATAAAAATGTAATTACCAAAGTTAAGCAGAAATTGTTAATATATATGTTTTTATGTTAATGTAGCCTGAATTTTTCTCTAGTGCTGAAACAAATATTTTAATCAGAAATTTTAATATTCATTGTATGAATGTGTCCACTTTTAATATGCTGTACTGGTTACTCAGACTTTGACACAGACCTCTCCCTGTGTAGCATCACTTAATGATCATAATGTATACATATACACAAACTTTACTTACACAAGGCTATTGACCTGACAGCAGCCATGGACAAACCATGGAGTGCTTTGTAGGAACACTTCCAATTGTGTTCTGAGGACATCACATATCTTACCCAAGTCAGTTTACAGAATTTGTAGAAATTGGGGTTTCAAAGTTTCTGTTTTAATTCAAGTTGGCAGTAACAACGATATATATTTGATGATGACATCACAATGTATTTTGGATTGTAAATGGAATACATGCTATCAACATTCAAATTATAAAATCAGGTATTATTTTCAGCACTATTCATCTGTCTATCCAGAAATGTTAAAAAGATGAAACCTTATTTTCCCTTTTTGATCTTTGTTAAACTATGCTAGATTGTAAAATCAAGCATTTATCAAACATAACTGATGGTGTTTCATAGAGCATGTAATAAAGCCAACTTACTTCAATAAATTTCAGTTTAAAAAATAGTTCAATTTAAAAGTTATTTGTTTTAGCAATTTAACTTTTAAATTAGTTTAAAATGTATAAAATTGTGTATGTAAATCAACATTTCTATTGATTAAACTTAATAATTAATATTTGTTTCAGAGATGAAAGCTACTTGGATCAGATCTTAGAGCGTCAAGCGGATGTGATTCGATACCTAAAGCAGCACAATGCACAGTTAGGAAAGAGGATACTGACTTTGACAGCAGAAAACAAAACTCCAAAACCCAAAGGATAAAGTCATTCTTATGCATTTATCATCTTTTCCTAACAAAGTTGATAGATTCAGGGTGCTACTCTTTGAAAAATATGAAGAGTTTTTGAAACTTTATTAGTACATTGACTACTTTGGTTTCTAACTTCTATATTTGCTTTTAACTACTTTTAACTATTTGTTTTGCTTGTATAGAAGGAACAATGTAGAACTTTATGCTCAGGGTCCCAGAGCTTTGACAGACTGTAAATTTAAATAGAATGATGATAGAATCATAGAATTTTACAGATTTTCTTTACATGAATCCCTATTGGTAGCTTAATTTGAATAACCTAGCTTAAAACCTAATATTCTTTCTGAAGTTGGGTTTTTAAACTTAGCCCCACATGGCCAAACCTTTCAACGAGAAACTTGAGCTGACGCTCAAAACCCCTAACACAGATGTAATACTTGGGGTGTACCTATATCACAGAACTTTAGCAGTCAAGCAAAAGGATCCAAATTAAATTCCGTGCACAGGAAGAATGGTACTGCCTCATGATACAGAATTACATATTTTAGTTTTAATGATTTTAAAGAAAATGAAGTAAAACAATTCACATTTAACCAGTGATGAAATGATCCAACTTCTGACACAAAGCTGTATGCTCCACTTTGTCTGTCTGTTCTTATCGACTTTGTTTATACATAAATCTGATGAACAGTAACAAAAATCAAATGTAAGCATAAAAAAGCTTTGAAACTTAGAGAGAAAAATTCCAGCATTTTCCAAAGAAGTTCAAATCCTGTGGCCTGAGTTAATGATATGGATAATGTAGTCAAATGAAGAGAATCCTGTATTCACATAGTCATGTTATATTAGTTTCCAAACTGGCAAACACAGTCCACATGAAATGTAACATAGAAGTTTGTCTTGTGATTCTTGAAGTAGATGGGGAAAAAAATCTATTTAGCATGCCTTATGTGATGGTAACCTCAGTGTCACAGTACCTTTTACTGAAATTTGGCAAAGACATAGCCATTGACTAAAGATTTCTGCATGACTATATTACATATTACCATGTCTCCTATCCTAACAGGAGCCACTATTACAAAATATTACAATAATCATGTCTGAATGACATACTGCTATTAAAACTTGTAAATGAACTTGCACAAAACGACAACTTAAAAGAAAGGCTCAACCATATTATATATAATGTAGTCTGAGAAAAAAAGTTGATTGGTGAATATAATTAATAAATCAAATAAACAAGGCAAAATTAATAGCTTTCAAGGTCTGTCTTATCATAGCACATAACATTTAAGTGTTGATTGCTCTTGTTTTCTCATATTCCTGATCTAATATAGCATTTGTTGCATGCTTGAACAGTTTAAAAAAATTCAAGTGGCTTTTTTAACTAAATATAATTTAGGCATAATTAGAGGTAATTGGTTTCGAAAGGTTAGATTTTTTTGCAAAGTGAATCACATTTACCTCATAAAAAATAACTGAGTGACAGATTCAAACTGTTTGAAGTGTTGCACTAGCTGGCAACAATATGGGAAAGTTGTGAGCTAACTAGACATGTAACTGTAGTTTCTAAATGGGCCACATGTGTGATAAGGCAGGTATAGACTTTCAGAGTTTTGGAATTATGAGCTTGAGGTTGTCTTTTTTGTTCAAAATGTTTTAAGAATATAAGCCAATATCTGTTGTCACATAATGCTGACAAGTGAGGATCCAAACTGTTGTCAAATAATGCTGACAAGTGAGGATCCAAACTGTTGTCACATCATGCTGACAAGTGAGGATCCAAACTGTTGTCACATCATGCTGACAAGTTAGGATCAAAACTTCTGTCACATCATGCCAATGAGTTGGAATCTAAACTACTTTCACATCATGCTTCAAAATATTACCTGCTGGATATGTTATCCATTATTGATGAGTGTTTGGTTTTTATCAGTTTTTATTTTCATGCAGAGAATTATATCTATCACAATTAATTTGCTCACAAGTTTATTTCACCTTGTTTGCAAGTGACAGTTTAACTTTTTTGACATGTTTGTTAAGGAATCAATAACTAGTTTATGTATACCACATTTATGCAAGGGCTGAAAAATCAATCAAATTCTAAACAGGCACATATAAATGTCAGTGCCTTTTTGAAGTCATCACTTAGACTGTGCTTTGTGTATAACAACACAAAAATGTGAAAGGCTACATCAGTTGGAAGCAGTTAGATTAAAATGTCTTGCAGAGAAACAAACAGCATAGTGGTAGAACTGACTTTGAGCATGATTTGAACCTGAACCTTCTGGTAGTGAGTCCAGCATGTTAACAACTGATCCAGCATTGTGCCCAACAAAGAATCTTCAGAAACTCAGCACAAAGAATTTTGGTGTTTTATGGCAAACAAATGCAAGGTGGTTATTTTGTATCCAGGCAAAAGGACACACCACTGTAGTTGACCCAAATCGATTCAATTCTTGGATTTGAACCTACTCTTTCTGTTGCAAGTCCAAGTTACAAACCATTGAACCACTGCAGCTCCTGCCAACATTAGTCACTTTGTAACATGCAGGAGAGCATAACAGGCTTATTCTACAACTCCCATGCCTACAGGGGGTCTTGTACTTCATATACAGCACTAACCCTCTATCATTCTCACTATAACACCATTCCTATAAAAAGGCAGATATTGTCATGGATTCCATTTTGCAATGTAATGTTGAAATGTTATGCATTGTGTATTTAATTAAAAGATGGTCACATTATAACTCAGTAAACTCAGATTCCCACAAACAACAATATAATGAGCACCATGTGTAAAAAGGATTACAGATTTTCGGTAATTTTCTCATGTTCCATTTGTTGCTTTTGCTTCACCTGCTTCATTATAACATAATTGGCATTTCTGCAGCAGAGCAGGTGCTTGATGTGCAATATTTATGTGTTTAACACATGTTTAGGTCACCTGACCAAAAGATAAAGAGAGTTTGTGATGTGGTGCTTTGTCGTTTGTCATGCATTGTCCATTCACAATTGTTATTTACCTGTTCTTCTCAAAAAAAAAAAAACACTTGATGAAATAGACCAAACAGCATCCTGGCCTGAAGCTGCTTAAAATTTGTTCAAATGATCAACCAATAAATATAACCATTGTTACTAAAATATAAATAACTTTAACATCTTCTTGAGACCCACTTAAAAAAATTTGACCACATTTGAGATGAAGCACACTAATATAGATAAATAAAATGGTGCTGAAATGTAGACCATTACTATAAATGGAGAAAACTTTGAACAACTATTTTTTAAACAGCACTAACATAATTTGGTCAAATTTTACAGAAAGCATCGTTTAAAACTTGTTTATATGATGCCTGTGTACCATTAGATATGGTTGAAATTAATAAATTAGAAAAAACTTTGAATGGGTTCTCAAAAACAATAAACAGAATTTAACCAAATTGAAAGAGATCCTCTTTACATAGATGACTTTAAAATAAATTTGAAAAAATTTGATACACAATCCAATATAGCTACTATTGCTAAAACTGTATAAAGATTCCAAATATCTTGTAAACAAACATGACTGAAAGCATTCTAGTGTGAAGATTTTTCAGATTTATTTAAATGGCACTGAAACACAATAAAATATGGCTGATGTTATCTAAAATAGAAAAATGTAGAGAAACAATTTCTTTGGAACTGCATATCAGAATTAAGAGCTTTCTGACATTAAGGGATTTTCAATTTTTACAGATGATGCCAAAATGCCATTAAAATATGGCCCCTTTTACTCAAAATAGTAAAACTTTTTTTCCTTTAAATTCTCAAAACCACTGAGTATTATTTTAAAAAATTTAAGATGCATTTTGGCATGAATAGCTATTTCCGTTTTCCTCAGCCAATCTGTTATCAAATATGGATGCTGCTACTTAAAATTGAAACATTTGAATAATTTTATCAAAAAGCTGCCTTACAGAATTGAACCATGGCTGTTTTTGTTTAAAAGAATTTGACTTTGAGAAAACTTCATCCTGGATTAATGGCCATATAATAGTTGACAAATGATGTTGATGTGCCATCTAAAGAGATGAAAGTTCAAAAGTGTGAGAAACCATAAAATAGTTCTTTTTGAAATTTATGCAGTCTGCAGCTTTGAAAGAAATTTCAACAGACAGCATCCTGCTAAGATTTTTTGCCAATTTTCTTGCATTTGGGAGAGTGATCTCTGGTGCATTTATGCCTTGTCTTCAGATATTTAATTAATAAACTAAATAACTTGTAATATATATTTTATGTGTATTTATTATTATTTTAGCCAATATTTTGTGTGTACATATTGTAGCAGTAATCACAAATAAATACTTGAGTCAGAAACACGCATTCCATCTCTACACTTCAGTTCCTTTAAATTTGTACATTTCCATCATAAAACCTTTGGAGATTATTGTTTTGTGACTATTTTAACAAATTTAGTTGCTGTAGAAAAGTTATGTGTTTGCTAAACTTCTGTGATATGCAATAACATGATAAAAAAACATTTGTTTTTGCCATACATTTCTTTTGCTCAGTGAACACCTGTGCAGTATTAAATTGGAATGGAGTAAACATGTAAACTTTTGAATGATGACGTAATGGAAGTCAGTTCGAAGAAAAGGAGAATAAATGAGGTGTTATTTGTTGGATGGATTCGTTTGTTAAAATTAATTGTTTTAATTTTGCATAGGCAAAAAAGGTATCACTTTTCCAGTGGCATTTTTGCTGTTGGCATGGTCATTAATGCAACATTTATAATTTAACTTGTTTTTGTAAAGCCATTATTATTAAGAGTTTTTGCAATCACTTTTCAATTGGTGGTGACAGTGGTGTTGTCATCAACAGCTTTTCATGATTTAGGTAAATGTTTTTTTCATTTGTATATATTTCCTAAACCTGTTGACATTTTCACATACTTGGCATTAATCATTTTGAAGCTTTGACAATTCAATTTATGATATGCTCCCTTGCTCATTTTACCATGGAAGGTCAAGATTTAAGATTTTCATTGGCTGATATTTGCTGAACCCCTTGTTAGAGTCTCATTTTTGGGTTAATCAGTGAGAAGTTAAAGCAATTCACTCGGTGACATGCATTCTTTTGCCTTTGGTATCAAGATTAATTACCGAAAATTTGCGTTAAGGATTTGGTTCAAGTTTTTTTCATTTACTTGTATTTTCTGAACCTCTTTTTTTCATTTTATTCATACTTTGGACTATTTGTCTTGAAGCTAAGGCCAATCAGTGGCATGTACACTTCCTTTTTGAAAGTGGGGTCAGGTCCATTGTTATAAAAAGATTTGCATAAAGTTTTTGAAGTGGTCTAGGTATCATGGAATACTTAAAAGCAATTGCTTACAACATTAACATTTAAACAATACATTTTTAATATGTGAAAATGTTAACTTTGTTTAACACTACTGAGATTTATTTCAAATAACCTTTTTCTTTTAACAAAAAACTTTTTCTTTTAACATAACTTAATAAAGTTTTTATATTTTATTGGCAAAATGTCATATTAAATGAATTAAGTTTTAAGATTATAGGGGGGAAATGATTGGGGGGAAAAGTTCTATTTGATGGGGAAGGGGTGGAGTCCAGAGGGGAAAATGTCTGGGGTGGGGGTCTGGGGGTAAAAATGTCCGGGTGGGGGAGATGTCCTAGACCCGTATATGTGGCTACTTATTAACCAGTGTAGCTGCTTCAGACCTTTAAGTCTAGTGGTATGAGGCCACATATTAACCAGTCTAGTGGTACAAGGCCACTTATTAACCAGTCTATCTGGTACAGACCTTTTAGTCTAATTGTATGAGGCCATTTATTAAGCAGTATAGCTGGTACAGAAATTTTAGTCTAGTGGCATGTATGCCTGACTAAGACAGAAGAACCAGGTTTGTTTCCTGACAGTGAAACTTAGAATTGGTCTCCCTTCCTGTTAAAATTTTTTAGGTTTGCCAAATCTTTGTAGTCGGTGACCAAATTAGGAATGTAGTTGGGCCACTCTAAGAGTTGAATCTGCATGGCATTCATGGTTGAATGTCAGAGTAAAGGGGAGGAGTGTGGCCATCTAGGTATATGAGGCTTGCAAGTTTTGTTTAAGACCATATATGAAACATTACAACTACAGCAATAAATACATTCTTTTTTTTCATCTTAACAAATCATTTGAAATACTTTTGGGCCATGGTTTTTGTTAGAGTTATTTCCCTTTTATGTCTTGCACTTAAATGCTGAGTATAAACATAATCTTATGAATGCTACTAAATGTTTCAATTTTTTATGGATTTGCCATTAAACTTTGCATATAATATGATCATCTGAAGATGTTGCTGTCAACAAGTCACTGTGCTTCTGTGATTGTTTAAGGTGTTGCTCATTTGTTTTTTTACACTTTATGAAGTATGTGATAGGATTTTTTGAATGCAACTAGACCTGCATTTTTCAATGGATTTTGATGACCCTTTGCACATTTTATCATCATCTGAAGATGAGCACATTAACAAATTGCTGTGCTCTTGCATTTTATATTCCAGTTTTGTCTGCAGCTGAATGTAATGCAATACAGAATCTTGGAAATGAAATTGTGGAATTTGATGGTCAAGTGTTAAATGTGGTACATGTTATGGTCACCATCTAAAACTGTGTGTTGAGAAAACTGATTTTTAGGTCCTCTGGCTGTAAACCAAAGTGAAATGTATTGCATTATTCTTGCTGTATTGCGCATTATACATCTGTCCACCAATAGTTGCTTGTTACCACTCTAGAGTCTAAATCTCTTATTGGTTTTCAATCAAACTTGGAGTATTGTTTTATATCATCTAAGTCTTGAGCAAGCTTGATATTGAACAAGATCCATTTTAAATTAATGTCTTGTATCTGATTGGGTAACCTTAAGTTAGAGGTTACATTTCTGATCTGATTTTGATAAAACTTGGAATATGTGTTTTTATTATTACGATTTAAGAAGAGTTTATCCGATTACTTATCTTTTTTGCACTCTGGAGATCATATTTCTGATCCAGTTTTGATCAAACTTGAATTATATATTTATATCATTAAGGTCTTGGAAGAGTTCATCTGATTCATTGACCTTTTTATCACTCTGGAAGTAAATATTCCCAATCTGATTTTGATTAAAATTGGAATATTTGTTTATATCATTAAGGTCTCAGAAAAGTTCAAAAATTAGCAAGATTCATTGGTTGGCCTATCTACCACTCTGGAAGTCACATTTTTCATCTAATTTTCATCCATCTTGGAATATATGTTTATATATTAAGGTCCTGAACATGTTCAGTAATGAGTGAGACCTTCACATAAAATTATGAGATGATAATGAAGATGTAAGCATAGATTCTTACAGTTTTGTAGGCCACATATTTTATCTGATTTTGAAAGACCTATTTATACAATTAAAATCTCAGAAAAATAATGAGCAGGATCCACACATACTAATTTGGTGATGTTGTTTCTAATTGACCGAGATTGTTATGCCACTGGAAGCCATATTTCCAATCTGATTGTGAGCTAATCATTATCATTCATAAAGCCATATTTTTGATCTGGTGGGTTTATTATCATCAAATTCTGGATGACCTTGATTATGAGCAAGAGACTGCATATTAATTATGCCCATGTCATGAAAAATGACATTTATCAGGATGTATTAAAATAGATAAATTCAGTATGATAGAAAGTTTTGATGAAGTGGTCAAATGTTATGTAAGCCATGTGAGTGCCAGTATGCTCATATTGGCCTTGTTGCAAGTTATTGTACTTTTTATCATAGCTGAATGCAAAATATGATGGGATTTTGTTCTTGCAGTTTTCAGTGGATTACTGGGAAACTTGAAGTATATTATTATCAGTAGCAGATACATGCAATTGCCAGTAATTGTACTCCGTCTCATTGGTTACTTTCTTGATTATTGAGTCATCTCCATCATGTGAACTGGTACATGAGCAAACTACTCACCTCTTTATTTAATATGCCTGCCATAAGGCAGTGCATATTATGATGTCTGCACAATAACTTTAGCTGTCTACGATCCAGTTACCAAACTGTGTGGATCTTTGATAAAGAAAGAATCCTGTTGATTTTGGACTTAAAAAACTGAGACGTCAAGATCACCGAAAGAAAAACTGTGTCTGCACAATAACTCAAGCTCTGCATCATCTACAGTTGCCTAATTTTCTGGATGTTTTGCGACAAGGAAGAACTCGCTCAGTTTGGTTTGGGTTCAAAGGTTGGGGTCACTGACTGAAAGGATACTGATTTCCACACAGTAACTCGAGTTATTCACCATCTAATTATTAAACCTTTTGCATGATTTGTAATTGGAGTAAGAAACCCTACCAATTTTGAGCTCAAAGGTCAAGGTCACTCTGAACAAAAAAATTTGGTTTCTGCACAATAACTAGAGTTCTCCATTATCTGTCATTATTGAGCTATGTGGATATCTTGCAACTGGTGTAAGGAAGAATGCTTTTGATTTTGAAGTCGAAAGGTTATGTGATGGAAATAATACAGAATTTATTATGCATAATAGTGTTAGTTCTACATGACCCAAACTATGGATGGACTTAACTCAGAACAAGAAAAATGGCTGTTGATTTTGAGGCTAAAGAACCAATGTCAAGGTTACTGACTGAATGGAGAGAAATGAATTCCTCAAAATAACAGGAGTTCTATATTAGACTCCCAGCCCAACATGGTGGCAGGCTTGTGCATGGCTTTAAGAAAAAGCCTATTAATTTGGAGGTCAATAATCTTGGTTCCTCTGAATGAAGAAAAATAAGTTTCTGTAAAAAAAATTAGATATCTACAAAGAGAATTGTTGTACATCGTGTGGGTGTATGCTGTTATGAGCTCATTTAAAATAATCAGTTTATTCCAAATAAAGCACATGTATATCATATAATAATGTTGCAACTAAAATGCTTGCTTTTCCGTTGTGCCAAAGATTAGTTACCATCTGTTCATTAATTTGATATCATTTCTACAAAACCCACACACTTCTCATAGCCATGTTCTTAATGTAAGGCAACTGAATTATTAAAATAGAATATGATGTTAAATGAATCAAGTTTTGCATGAACACTTGGGTTTATATAGATCTGTATCTGGACTTCTTAAGGTAAGATTTTTTTTATAGCTAATTTATATTGTTAATAAATTAATCATAAAACGTTATATGCATTTTTCTACTTTTCTATGCATCAAGTATTCCCATTTAATGTTACACATAATATTTTCAAGTTCAGCATACTTGACAAGTTACACAAGACATTTTGCTGTCATGGAATTTGTTGTTATTAATGAAATCACAACTCTAATAAAGTGTATTTTAAAATTTAAATTTTCATATCTTGTGATACTTTTCTCCCCTGTTTCAGCTGCTGGAAAGGGCATCTGAATGGTTTTTATCCTTTCTGTATGTCTGTCATTCTCTCCATTTATCCATCTCTTTGATAATCTGACCTGGTTTCAAGAAATTTTTTATTATTTGTTCAGAAGTCAATTATGAAAGACTGCTATCCTTAGTGGAATTCCTACTGTAAGGAATACAAACTTTAATGACTTGTAATTATAGGTTACTGCATTTGTATGGGAAAATATGAACAAGTTTTTCAGAAAGGTACTGCATGACCTGTGTGAGTAAAGTAGCCATCCGACAAAACGAGTTTATATTTTCCCATACAAATGTAGCAACATTTATTATATACTAATTTTCTTATTCTACCTAAGGCCTTTTTATATAAAAAATACACTACAAGGAACAAAATAACTGAATTTATTCTGTATTCCAAAATAAATACAAACAAGTACAGATTCATCAATACACGACACAGATTAATTTGCACACTACTCCCTCCACTGAAACTTGATCTAAGTCACACTCAACATCACATTAAAAAAACAGTCATTTTAGTCTATTTAAAATTGAAATTTAGAGTCATATTGTGAATGAATATGCATTGTAATAGCTTTTTTAGTTAGTCTGGAATGTATTTTGTTGGGGTTTTTTTTGTTGATTCTATTCAATTCCCATCATTCTGAACCTGGATTTATTAGCTGCGTCAATTCCACACAAAATCAATGTGTGATTTGAGCAGGGAGGACATGTCTTGACTCAGCTGCATGTATGTTTCTGTTCTGTCATTAAATGTTTGGAATTATAATGTGGGGAAAATATCAACTCTTTCAACTGTAATTATCAAAAAGATGCTATAGAAACTTATTTTGGAATACAGCATAAATTCAGTTACTTTGTTCCTTGTAGTGAATTTTTTTATATAAAAAGGTAGAATAAGAAAATTAGCATATATAGCACAATCTTTCCATTTTGAGTGCAGTCAGGAGAATGTTATTGCACTTTGAATGTAGTCGAAATTACAATTTCAAAATGTGTAATCAAGCTTTAGAACCCATGACATAGCTCATGTAATTTGGATTTGCAGAACAAGTACTTTTTGATAAAATTTGAGACACAATATAAGTACATTATTCTTATTATCAGCTAATGAAGATACTTAAATGCTCCCCTAGCTATGTTACTACCTGTATGGCGTCTATTGCTAGACTAACTTCAGAACAATGTATCAAAAAATTTATGCTGAAAATTGAAAAGCAGCTTATGTGTTTCAATTCAGCCAGTGGAAATAAGAATTCTTCATTGTCCTGGCTTATCAAGTCCGAGGCCCATACTTGTCTAACACAACCTTCAATTGCATTTTTTGCCCCCATGAATTTAATACTTTCACTTATAAAATGGTACATATCTAATAGATGTGCAATAGCCCTTGTTCTCAGTATATTTTTATATGGTATTTTTACATACCCCAGAAAGCACTGGTCATAGTCTGAACCATTCCATTAATGAAAAGTTATGAACATTTCTTCTAAATAATTATTTAAATGATCAGAATGGTCTTTTCAATACTGTGTATCTCACATTTGTTGCAAATATGTTCATTCATTACTTCGTTTGAAAGTTTCATTTGTGACTCTGTAAATTCATCCATATTGTTCAATTTATCATCTCTACTTTCAAATACATGAAACGGCTGTTTTAGTTCATCCACAAACAAATCTAAACTAAAAGCTAAAGTCTACTATGAGTACATGGTTTGATTATAAAGTAGTTCCTAATACACTATTATTTTGAGTCACATGCATGTATGTACAATATCGACATGTTCAATATCACATAATACTGCATGATTCTGACAATGTAAAGTTAATGGAGAAAAAAAAGGTATTTCCTTTATTTAATTTAATTTTATTTCCTGAATTTGTTGTGCTTAGTACACTTAATTTCCTGCATGAATTGTGTTCATTTTCACCTGATTCTTATTTCTGAGGAATACTGACAGGCAATGCAATCAAATGTTGACTGTATTGCAGCAAGCAGTTACAAGGTAATTACAATAGTATCTGGAAGCATTTCTTTCCCTAGATGCTTCAACTGTCAATGTGAATAAATAGATGTGAAAGACATTTAAAAGGTGATCAGCTAACTATTGACAGTTAATTTCCTTGCTAAGCCTCACTAATGACACATTAAATAATGTACCTTCCCCTCTTTTCTCTAAAGTTCTGACATCTTAATGCCAGCATGTGAAATTGCCAATGGCATGGCTACTGGGTGCAATAAAATTAGCCAGTCTGCTTGTTCAGTTTAGGTTCATCAACTAAATTGTATTTACAAATTTTTTATTTAAAATATTAAAGGAAATATTACCAACTAAGTGATAAATAAATAGCAGGTATTGTTTCTGATGACCATTCACAAATCGGGGCAAGATGAAAAGATAGACAACCTGCATTTAGTCTATGTTCAATATCTCCAGTTAAAAACTCTTTGTCATCTTTGTAATGTATGATGACATGAGCTACTTCCAAATCTCAAAGATAACATGTAGATGTATTTGGACATCTCAAAGTCACCAGAGGCTAAAAACCAAACACGGCCAAAGAAAACAGAACTATTCAAAAGGAATACAACACTATTAAATATTGATGTTTTAAAGATATCAGAACTTCATCTTTGGAGGCTGGGTCTAGTTTCAGATACTGTAATTGAAGACTGGATGAGGATCCAGATTCTTATTCTGATTTAGACTTTGTCATCAACTGCAGCAACTGATGCTGATGTCCAGCTTCTGAATGAATCGTATCTGGATTGGCATTAACAATACAGATCATTGTCATGGACAGTATGCCATGTTAAGCAGAATTGAATAAAGTTGATCAATTTGACTATGTTATACAAATATATTTTTTGTTTTTTAATTTTCCATGTTTCGTTTCATAAATAATCTTCCTAAAAACTGATATTCATATCTACTTGCATTTACCACTGAGTAATTAGACTAAATTTTGTCTTGTAGGCTGAAATGTAGGGCCAGTTGGTTGAAGATAGGACTAGTAACATTTCCAGGTTACTGGTCCTGTGGTCTCGCATGATTTATGAGCAAGTTTCACACATTGCACTGCTGAGAAAAAAAAAATGCCAGGACCTGCATGTTCAACCCACAAAAAGCTTTAACAAAACATGAATGATACTGTGGTTGCTGCAACTATTGGAAAATTGACTACTGTCTTGCTTTCCACTAACTTACACATCCCAATAACATAACATTTCTCCTTACTTATCAGTGTTTATGTTAGGCAAAAAACTAAAGGATAATTTATTAGAGCAAGCTTTAATTGAATGGACTTTACTTTTGCAGATCTGTAGCCTTTTTATCACATATTTAATAAATTATCACAAACAATTATTCATGCAGTTTTGTCTTTATATGTCAAAGATAGTCACACAACTAGCACAAACTTTATTCAACTTGTAACTCTTTTCGACATGCATGTGTATTTTCATGTTCTTATTAATATAGTGCATTTTCATAGTTTTATTACACTTATAGTGCATGTGTATTTTCATGGTCTTATTACACTTATAGTGCATGTGTATTTTCATGGTCTTATTACACTTATAGTGCATGTGTATTTTCATGGTCTTATTAATATAGTGCATTTTCATGGTTTTATTACACTTATAGTGCATGTGTATTTTCATGGTCTTATTACACTTATAGTGCGTGTATTTTCATGGTCTTATTACACTTATAGTGCATGTGTATTTTCATGGTCTTATTAATATAGTGCATATGTATTTTCATGGTCTTATTACACTTATAGTGCATGTGTATTTTCATGGTCTTATTACACTTATAGTACATGTGTATTTACATAGTCTTATTACACTTATAGTACATGTGTATTTTCATGGTCTTATTACACTTATAGTGCATGTGTATTTTCATGGTCTTATTAATATAGTGCATTTTCATGGTCTTATTACACTTATAGTGCATTTTATTTTCATGGTCTTATTAATATAGTGCATGTGTATTTTCATGGTCTTATTACACGTATAGTGCATGTGTATTTTCATGGTCTTATTACAATTATAGTGCATGTTGATTTTCATAGTCTTATTACAATTATAGTGCATGTGTACTTTATGGTTTTATTACACTTATAGTGCATGTGTATTTTCATGGTCTTATTACACTTATAATACATGTGTATTTTCATGGTCTTATTACACTTATAGTACATGTGTATTTTCATGGTCTTATCACACTTATAGTGCATGTTGATTTTCATGGTCTTAATATAGTGCAATTGTATTTTCATGGTCTTATTAATATAATGCATGTGTATTATGTCTTATTACACTTATAGTGTTCACTGCAAAGGCACAAGCAGTATAGGTTCAAAAGTTTGAAATCTACTCTTGGTATGAAACCTGTATGAAAACTTGCACTTTTCAGAGCATTACTTTTAAAATTGCTAATACCTGATCTGTCCTGTTGACAAAAATTAAACCATTATCAGATTATTGTGCACTTAGCTGCAAAATTTACCATAGTGTTCACAGAAACACAAGGCACAAGTATGTGCCTTCTGTTTGCTTGTTCATAATAAATTTCATGAAGTTACATGTACAAGGTGACCCCGCTATAACACACTCCCTAAATTTCATTCACCTTGTTACAAAAAAAGTATGTAAAGTAAATTGCACAAAGTTTTATTATCATGTTGGAAAAGAGATTGCTTTGAATGTAAGATGTGTTGCATTGCTCCTGAAATATCACATGTGTTATTCCCATACATAAAACATTTCTTCTTAAAAGTGCAAAAAATAATGTGTAGAAAGTTTATTACTATTATGGGGAGGAAACCATGTATGTATTCTAATATAAAACAAACATGGCATAGCTCCTAAAATTTTTAAATTTAACAAATTTCTTACAGTTTTGTGCCAAAATAGACATCAGAAATATGAGTATCTGCACCCATGTCTGGGCCTTTTGAGAACTTTGGTCTTTGTTTATTGTTGAAAGATGACAACTCATAAGTGTTAATGTTCTTATTATTGGTTCATGAGCAATGAAGCCATCAAATATCTACTTTGTGTTTGTCAACAATGCATTCCCTATGCAATCTTTGCTCAAACAATATGAGACTTATGTTCTACAAGCTGCATTCACAACTAAGCAATAAACAATGTGGCGGTTGATAAAAGATTCTCACCTGAATTTATAAATAAATTTAAGCACGTTGCTCATCATCAAAATTAATTGCCTGGCTAAACTTGTTCATATTATGGGTTGATGATTTTTAAAACATCAAATGAATGCAAGCTGCCAACATGTACATATGGCTTGGTGGTGTTGCTTTATGCAATCAGTTGACCAGTGAATAATGTCATCCATTCCCTACAAATATAACGACCTTGTTTATTGATGTAATCAGAAAGCTGCTGAATATTAATGAGGGTTTCAAACTATAATAAAATATTAAAATCACGGATAAGAAAATTTAGCATTGTGAAATTTATTCAGACACCATTACTTAACCTTTGGACGTACTGTTTTGTCATTCATTACATACTATTTGCTATTTATTTTTTTCCCATTGTATTCAGTCACATACTGATCTCTGACAAAAATACTGAATATTTTAACTATGTGTGCAGATATTTTCAATGGAAATATTTGTATTGTGGATTCAATGTATATGATGAGATTCACGGGTGAGTACACAGTGTTGATACTCTATTCATGCTATTGACTAGACATGTATAAACTATACACATGTATGCACCAATGCATGGTTCTCTGAATAAAGTAACATATATATACAATCTGTTATCACTACAGGTGTTTTTATCATTTAATATACAATGATTTAAAATGGTAACTGTGCAAATTTATTACACATACCGCCCCTCGATAACCCTGCAAATTTGTTGGTAATATACATGGTTGCTTATAACATGGTTTTGATTCATAAAACGGTCGTGTTCTATGGCTCCCAACTACCGCATTATAAGTATTTTTCTTGCATCTGCTTAATTAAAATTGTGAATCTATGATCAGAGTTTGCAGTTGTGTATGCATTTATATATATATATATATATGGGAAATTATTCAAATTATTCATTGGCTCAAAGTGCTCATTGACTTTTGAACTAGACTTTACTTTGGGATTATTGAGGAGGACTCAAAGACATTCTAGATTTATCACTGGTACATCAGAACATTCAAAACTACTTGGGATTTCATTTGGAACATTCCATACTTTTCAACTTGTGACAGGGCATTTGGGATTCTTTAAGATTTAGTTCACAATACTGTGATTCTTATATTTTCACTTTGTAATTGAGAAATAAATTATTTTGTTGATTTTACTAAACTTTTGGGGTTTTCTCTTACTACATAGTTTAGGACCTTGAGTTGTAACAATTATAAATTGGAATTACAAACATATTACAAGATCAAATTCTGTCACATGGGATAGAACCCAGACATTTCTACGCCAATAAACTAATAATTTCTTTAGCTCATCTTACTGTAAAGCCATGTAAGCTTATGGTCTTGCAACTGTCATGCATCATGTGTCACATATGTCATTTATCAACATTTTCCACTTCTCAAAAACTGCCAACTATTTTTAACCAAACATGACACAAAGTATTTTGGCATAAAGAATTTTAAATTGTGAGTAATTTGCTCACACAAATAAACCACTGCTTTCCATCCCTACTCATTGATGGAGACAAGTAAATAAAATGTGCACATTTCTTCTGAAAATAGTGGGAGTTAAATCATTGGCTGATATATATTATCATCATTACTATATTATGTAGTAAAGTTTCACATTATTCCATTAAAAACTGCAAGAGCAGCTGTGCGTTGATAAAAGTCTGGAATATATGAATATATGGCATTGATCTGAAAGCAAAAAAGGGCAATAACTCTATGCATCTTAATCTGATAACTGTAATGTACCAATTTTCAGCACAAAAAAAGCAAGATAAGAGTTGAATTCCAAAGGTTCTGTCTTAAAGTAGGAAATAGTATATAGATGGTAATAACATGAAAAATTATCGAAATAGTGATTTGTTGATCATGAGAATCTTCACATATAAAGTCTCATGGTGATCCTCTGAAAAATCAGATCAGTTCACAAGATTCTGTTATAAAGTACATCAGTGTCCAAGTCAAAAAGGGCAATAACTCAACAAAAAGGGCCTCTTGAAAGGACTGATGCTCTAATTTCAGAACTGAATTTACAGAAATTTAAGATAAGGTCATTTATTCTATTTAACTGCCGAGTTATCACCATCTGTGATATTCATCATTCTGATAATACCATACAAAACCTTGTCAACATGACATTACATTTATTAGGAGAGGCAACAATAAGATTTTCAAGATGGCTGCCATATTTTTTGCAGCTAGATCAGTATAATTTTCATTTAAAGCCAACACGACATCATAACTAGTTTTCTGGTGAAGACCCTTTGTTGATATGACTTTACATTTTCAAGAAAGCTGCCATGGTAACCATCAATATGACTTTCCCTCCTGGAGTAATGACAATATTTTCAAGATGGCTGCCATGGTGGCTATATTGGACTCGTGTGCAACATTTTTATTTGGGACCAAACAGATGTCATAAAAAAATAAATAAAAATTTTAGTTAAAACCCCATGTTGATATCATCCATTCAGCAGGAGTAGCTATATTTTCAAGATGGCCATTATGGCAACTATACTGGCTGTCCCAACAGCAACATTTTAATTCTGGACCAAAGAGACGTTGGGATGAATGTGTCTATAAAGTATCATGACAATCATCCATGTAGCTGAGAAGTGGTGTGCAAACAGACAGATGTCAGACAATGGATCAAAGGCCATCTCATAGGCTCTTCTGGTCAAAAAAAATTAAATTTTTAATTCTTATCATGCTGACATGTAATGGATAAAACTTTTTTTTTCAGGTTTTAGATACGACTTTACTACATACTAATTCATTACAATCAATGATCATCTGGATTGAATTCAATGAAATAAACATGTGTAATCATTAATTGAATTAAATCCAATAAACATATATGTACACATTTGAAGTGTCATTTATACTGCACATTTTCTATCCATACTTCCATAGCAAAATTGCAACAAGCTGATGTTCATACTATAACAAACCTTTTCAGAAAAAAACATGTAAATTTTACTACAAAATATGGAGCATTCTGACATCATATATTAACATTTGGATAATGTTAATCTTGATTTCACTTTTATGTTTAATATTTTATTGTACCATTGTGCCATACAAATAATTAATTTTTTGGGTTGATACAAGTCAAAACTCAACATTTGATTGTCAGAATAATTTAATAAGGAAGAATTTGATTTGCTTGTAAATCAGATCCAATTAGACCCAGATCTGCCCTCACATAATGGACTGGCAGCTCTGGGTCTAATTTGTAAAGTCAAATCAGTACACACAAACAACAAAGACACAGATCTGCTGACACATTATATGATGTCTATGTAGTATGAAGTTGGAGCCAAATTATCAGTATATACAGCAATTATAAGAACAATCATAAAATTAATATAATCAAGTGAAACCTGCCTCAAAAGACATGCTTAATTATGCAGCAATTCCCACTATCACAAACTTTGGCAATTATTACCGAATACACTCACTTATATGTCATGCTGCAAACAACAGATACTCAGACACATAATGTGCCAGCAGATCAGTGTCCTTGTTATTTTACTAATTACTCCTATGTTTGTATCTATGCAGTTTAGGAGTTTTAACCGACTTGTACACACAGTACCGACATCATCTATGCTTGATAATGACACCACCCTCTGTTTTTTTAAAAAATTTTATTTGGTTTGCCCAAGGAGTAATCCTTGGAGAAATATTAACTTACACCAATGGACCATTTATAAAGAACAACTGTCCTAAAGGGATACAATTTTATAGCCCCTTGTGGTCCTTTATAAGATCTGAGCCAAATCTGACAGAGGGTATCCAGACATGAAGTCTTTCACTGTCAATAATAAAAATTACTCTTTTAATAATAAGAATGCATCTTGTTGATCTTTGTTATCTTAACACAATTTATTTTACTGTGAAAAGTAACTGATCTTAAAAAGTTATTTCAGTCTTCATTTCAAATAAATTGAAAATTTTGGGTAATAATAAAGCAAAGCTCCTTGTCCCTTTCAAAATCCATCCCAGAATAAAACAGCAAAGCAAAGCACAAATTAACTATTTGAGTGAATTTAATTGAATAAATTCAATGTTCTTCTTCAAACTTACATTACTTTCTGAATTACAGCTGAATTAATAATATAAAGGTGAACAACTACAATCTTTATGGTCTATTTGCCTTAGAAAAGTGAACATTACAGTATGATTATCATTTTATGCCTTTTCTCTAATGATGGTACTTCAAAATGTCCAGTAACTCACCAAAACTCAGATAAAGTACTTACACTGACCCTAAAGAAAGCCAAGTTGTCAGTAAATTTATGTTTCTTCCAGAATATTTACCAATTACATTAATGTTTATAGTACAAGCCCTCCCCAAAGACGAAACCTTCATCTTTAGTATCTATATAATACAAAGGTCAGGAATTCTTGACCATTACCTCCCCATACCTTTGCCCAGTTACTTCAAACCAGCAAGGATGGAAAAAGTCTGTACAAAGCCAAATTTTATTAGTGCAAATGCTTATCGGCTAATATCATCAATTTATGGCTTATCACTTGCATAAACAGGGGAAAATTATGTCGAAACAAAATGAAATGAATGCATTAATCACCAGAAGCTGCATTGATAATAGACATTCAACACAATGACATTAATGCAATCCAAAATCAATGTTTCCTCTAACCTTTCTTACCCCATTTTGATATTTTTAGCTTAATGCTTGGGTGTGGGGTCAAAGCTAATTGCCTACTTAAAAGTTGGAATTTGTTGCCACTGCATTGTGGCAATATAGGGTAGCCACTTATTAGCATGTCTGGCAAACTTAAACAACCTTACATCAGGTATTATCTGCATGAAATCAATAGGAATATGGTTTCTTTTCTCAGAAATTGTGAGGATGATGTTTATTATGTCTTTATTCCTCTTACAGACTAGTCACTTGAATAAGCTAATATTGCAACCTGTGTCCATTACATCAAAGGTTCAATAGTCACAAGATATCAACAATAAACCCCTATCCAATGTTGTGTACAAAAATTCTAAAATATTAAATGAAAGTCACATAATATTGTTGTTGTTGTTGTTGTTGTTGTGCTTAACGCCATTTTTCAGCACACGATAGGCTATTCATGGCGGCCAGTATTAATGGTGGAGGAAAAAACCGGGAAATCACAGGAAAGAACCACCAACCCACGAGAAGCTACTGGCAAGCTTTCTCACATATCCACATTCGCCAAATCCTAGACTCGAACCCACGCAGACAGAGGTGAGATGGCAGTGATCCGTAATGGACAGCGCTTTAGACCACTCGGGGCCCCCATAATATTGTTGAAAAGGGCACAAAATTATTAACACATTTATTTCTACACTATAAACCAGGT
The DNA here is from genome assembly GCA_016746295.1 of Potamilus streckersoni. NCBI lineage: Eukaryota > Metazoa > Mollusca > Bivalvia > Unionida > Unionidae > Potamilus > Potamilus streckersoni. The sequence goes on from JAEAOA010001867.1 coordinate 71,252, forward strand.
TTAACTGGAAGAAAGACTGTTTGAATGCCTCCTGGGATGTGTCAGTACATCAATACTGGAGAAAGGTCATATGATGAATTTCTAATTGCCCACTCATGGCAAATAATTCTTGGTGATGAATCCTGATTGTGATCTTTGAACCATCCAACTGAAACGGAAGTCAGGCTGAGTTAACAGCAAGAGCATGTAACTCACTGATTCTGCATGCCGAATCTAATGCTCTCAGTAAATGGGTATTGCATGAAAGGAACTACAGCAAAATCCTGATTAAATTTGTTTGCATCATTTAATTATAGTCAAAATCTGAAAAATAATTTTTTTCAGCTTGCTGAATAATCCTTAATATATCCAAAAAACCCCAACAAAATCCTTAACAGATTGATTTCATTTAATACAAATTTAATATGGATTTTGAGAGACAATGTGAATGATGTATTGTTGGTTCACTGCAAAAGCTTAAAACTGGTGCCATTTGGTGCTGACAAAGGGAGGTAAAGGGTAAGAGTTACTACCCTTTTTATACAATATAGACAGTGATGTGTGATTATGATTTTTAATGTAACTTTAACAATTTTTCAGTCATATCGCTATGATGTCTGCAGTGTGGCAGTTTATAGTGATGTCCAAGCACTGGGGCATCATGCCACAAACATGTAGCATGATGTCCCACCCAGTCACATTATCCTGATACCAGGCTGACCAGTTCTTACACTAACCTCTTAATGCTGAGCGTCAAGTGATTCAGCTGTTAGCACCATTTTTGTAAGTCTTTGGTATGACTCAACCGGGGATATAACCCACAACCTCCTGAATCTGAGGCGAACACTCAAACCACTAGGCCACAGGAGTGGTTAAAATAGACAGGAAAGATAAATTTTTGTCTGACCGGATTCATTATGCAATGGAGCTTAAATTGCTAACATCAGATAATATATTTGAAGGAGAAATGTGTTCAAATTACTCAGTTGCCTTGACAATTAAACATTTCCTGACATAGGATAAATGAGTGGTAATGATTCATAAAAACAAATATCTTGTCCATATTTGTGCAGAGAATACACTATACAACAAACCACTGGGGATATTTGGAAGGAAGACTTCAGTTTTTTAAAATGGCTGGTAAAATAATGGATTATTTAGGTCCAATAAAATAAAATAATACATAGAATAAAATGCTGAGAATACCTCATCAGTTCAGCTAAGTAAATATAACATGCACAAACCACTATGGGTATGAATCTTCACAGAAGTAATTTTATGTTACTGAACACTTAATAACAGAATTACAAGATCAACGATAACAACAGCAGTGGTAAAAAATCTGCTTCTGTAAATATAGCTCCGTTCTTCCTATATCATACCCCAACAACATGATGGAGATGAGACTATAGTAAAAATGAGCCATAACTCCTCCCAAAATAGTACAAGCACAAAGACTGATCAATATGTATATCTTGTGATGATGGTCTGATAATGATCAAAATATACATTAGGTTCGACACCAATCCACTTAAAATAATGAGGTTGGCAGCAAGCCCATAATTATGTCAATCATTGCATCCTGTTGTATGCCCAAAGGGCAATAACTCATACAAAAATAACGAGCAAAGATTTGTCAATATGATGACCATATTTAAGTGATCTATAAAAAATTGGCAAACAATTTGGTCACAAGATTCTGTCTTACACTGAATTCTGGATGAAAAAGGTAACAACACAAACAAAAATTTTGAGAGGATAGTGATGATTGCCATTGCCTGTGCAAAATTTTCTTGGTGATCCACTTAAAACTGACTCTCACAATATTCTGTCATACACTACATCAAGCTCTAAATGGGAAATATTGCAAACAAAATCACACAAAAAAATAATTAAGACCAGTTGCAGTCACAAAAATTTGTTTTACAATGCATTCAGCTACAAGTTGAAAAGGGAAATTTGTTGCCACATGGTGATTTGCCTGTATATGCATCTGTTGGCGATGAACATAATATTTATAAAGTTTTATGGCAATCAGTCCTACAGTACAGTGTTTTTCTGACTGAATACAGATCTGTATTATCTATCTTGTGTGACACTCTTCAGAAAGTTTTATTCAGATACAGTCAACATGTTCATGACATTAATCAATGCTGCTGGCTGCTTGTTTGTGTGCAATGTAAAGGAATCCAATGCTGGACAAAGCACTGACTAGAAAAATAACATCAAACCACCTATGATAAAAGTTGAATTGTAATTCACCAAGAACCTCTGTTATAATAGACCTGAAATTGGAAGAAATGAAAAAGAATTAATTAAAACAGTGTCAAGTTTGCTAATGTGTAAATGTATGATTGAAGGGTTTGTTTTATTCTGTGACTCTTTATTATACTGATGAAAATAATGCTGAAACCAATGGAAACAAGATACCATCTCCAATAGTTTGCAAGCATAAAAAGCACACCCAAATAATTTACATGACCTTATGTAAAGAAAGTCTGTTTATTCTGTCCTAAGCTTAAGTCTACCTTTTTTCATGGACTATTTCATTTAAAATATGTGCAGATATAAGGTATGAGTCATAATGATAAGTTGTTGTTGTTGTAGGGTTTAACGCCATTTTTCAGCAGAAGATAAGCAATACATGGTGGCCAGTATTAATGGTGGAGGAAGAACCACCAACCCTCGAGAAGCTAGTGGCAGACTTTCTCACTTAACCATGTTAGTTAAGATTGGACTTGAACTCACGAAGACAGAGGTGAGATGGCAGTGATCCGTAACAGTCAGTGCTTCAGACCACTCGGCCACTTGGGGCCCCCATGATGATAAGCAAATAACCACAAATTTCAAAAAACAGAAATGATACATCTCAATTCGTTTCCAGTAACAAGTTTCAATATGTATTAAGATTATTTAAATCTATTTCACTGATGACTGATGAAGATTAATTAAAAATTAATGGAATGTCTTGATTTAAGGATTATATTGATTCTCAAATGCATCTACTTGTGAGGTACCAGATAATCTAATGTTTTCTTACTCTACAAATTCAAACAAATTATTGTAAATAATTGCAAGAAAATAACTACCTGTATTCTAAAGGCATATTCATTCTCATCAGAAGGACAGACGACACAAAATACATGCCCTGCAAAACAGATGCAAATTCTTAATTTTCTATGAAACAAAAAAATTGCCATACAATTCACAAATAAGAAATGAAATGATGTCTGTATAGAATTAATGCCAATAAAGAAAGAAACAAAATAATCAAGGCTAGCCATTGGTTAACTAAATTTTGGCATAATGCACTTACTTTTATGAAGACCTGCAAGACAGATATAAAAGGGAAATAATCCAAACAGTATGTATACTGCATGGGCTAAAATCACTATTAAGATATTTGGGAAAAATGTAATGATCAGCCATAAACTAAATTAAATTGATTTTTCACGACATGGACAACATCTAGCAGTTGACTGGCTTGTAACATTAAAATTATACAACAATTGTCACAAGAGTGTGTTTGGGCAGATAATTTTACTGAAATTTGAAAATACATATTTATGCAGACATGTCAACCCTAACAAGACCTCAGTTAGGCAGTTAATAATTTCCTACAAGTCAGACCAATTTTCAGTAAGGTATAATAAAATAATGTAATGATAATGACAAGTTGAAAAAATGCATTTTAATTTCAGAAGTGCAAACTGAGACTGATGAAGCAACAGTATAGATTATGTTCAACTAAAACATTTGTCAAGTAAACTTGGACCTGATCTACTAAGTTTCATAAACTGCAGTTCCAAACCCTATGGAATGGAGCTTAACTGCTTCTTTTTATCTCTCACCATGACATAATCCTTGACCCCTTGTTTTCAATTTTATGTTGCAATCTCTCCTGCCATGGTACATACTTAAATCAACACATGATGTCCAATAAACATAATTGTTGCCCTTCCTGCTTTTATCTGAGGAATTTCTTTTTATTCTTCTGTAATGACTACTGAAACTATTTAAGATGCTTCTTGTTCCTTTTGTCTTGAACATATAGCTTGCTAGACACCATTTTTAGACAATTCTATAAGCAACAGCCTGATCATGCAGACATTTTACATGAAATAATATATGCAATTTAAAGCATGGGAGGTACTCCTGCAATGTTAGTCTGGTTCACTGATAAACTCCACTGTTTCTAACAGAAACCCAGATCCTAATCAAACAAAGACAAACAGCATCTGGATTTTACAGCAACAATCACACTGCCATAATTTTTGTCATAATTCTGTAAGTGTGTATTTTATGGGTCATTCCTGTAAGACTTATGCTCAAATAATAAGGGTTGGTAGGTTTATGCCATGAAACTGGAAATAGCTGCAGAACAAAATTTTCTTGCAGAGATAGTTGAATGAATAATTCCTGAATTACAACTCTTTGTATGTAAATATTGACTATATTCTATATTTTCTAATGGCAAGTAATTATTCTATATCAATATGTCAAATAAGAACAAATTTTATACCATGCCTTTACAATCTATGCATTTGTCCATCATTTTGAATTTTCACAAAAAGAGTGCATGTAGTCTTAACACTGTGTTAATCATTTTTCATATGTGTAATGATAGATTTATAACACCATAGCTCTTACAGGAAATAATAATGAAAACACTTGAAGCAATTGGTGGGTAGATATTATTTGTTTTTTTATTTATCTTTTACCCAGTAAATTTAGATTTATTCTTATTATATGCTCATCTTTTTTCTCCGTTAACTTCACATTGTAAGAATCGTGCAATATTCACCGATATTGAACACCTTCATATTGTATCCCACGTGCAAAGGAACTATTTTCTAACTTGAACAATTTTTTTATGAATGAATTAAAGCATATATTTCATAGCTGGTCACATACCAGCTAATGTTTCATAGACTGACATATACAAACTGCTTTGGCACATTCCTCGTTTACTTTTTTGATACAATGTTACAAATTTAAGTATATATTGATGCTATACAGGTTCCTCACAATAAAATGCAAGTTATACACATAAACTGTCTTCTTTAGCTGTTAATAGAAATGGCCAAAAATATACTTACAATTTTACATCCTGAATTTCCAAAAAAAATATATTTTCGTAGGTCTGTAAATCTGAATTAGATGAGCCATGTCATGGGTTCTCAATATTGATTACACATTTTGAAATTGTACTGTAATTTCGAGTATATTCCAAGTGTAGCTACATCCTCCATACTGAACTCAAAATGAAGTAAACATTAAATTCTACAGCGTGTTTTCAATAATTGCAATGGAAAGGCTTCATAATTTTCCCACATTGTGATCTGAATCATTCAATGACAGAAAAGAAACACGCATGCCAATGTCAACACAATTCAAAACATTAAATTGGCAGACGCTGCTGGAAACCAATGCAAGTCACTTCATGTAGATAAATCCAGACCATAATCAAAATATTGCGTTGAATTGACAAATATACCAAAAGGTATTCATTCCAGATCAAATGGAAAAGTTTTTGCAATGCATATTCATCAACAATATTACTCCAAATTTCAATTTTAAGTAGAGCAAGTGCCATTTTCTTTCAAAACTTACATCTAGTGCGCAACCAACTTCATATTTATCAGGGTGGAGTTATGAGCTCATTAATAATGTTGTGTAATAATCCATCATTGTTTATATATTTAGTTTGGAATACGGCGTACATTTAGTTACTTTGTTTCTTTCAGTCTATTTTTGTTTATATATTTAAGCCTTGGGAAGAATAAGAAATGAGCATATAATAAAAAGGTTACTGTATTTGTATGGGAAAATATGAACTTGTTTTGTCGGAAGGATATAATGCACTCCCAAGGTCGTGCAGTATATCCATCCGAAAACTCGTTCATTTTTTTCCCATACAAATGCAGTAACCTATAAATATCCCAAAACATTGGAGAAGTATAATGCATGCAATAATTTTGTGTGGCTATCAATTTTGTATTGTCTGAATGAACTGACCCTTAAATTTTTCATGTCCAACCACATCTTTGCTAGTCAAGGGTCAATGACCCATTTTGTTCCATTCTTTAGACCCTTGGCTAATGTAGTTAGCCATAACAGTTTTTTCAAACTAGTGACTGTGCTGATGAAAGAACCACAGCCTGTAGCAAGAGGAATCAACTGACTGATGAAAGCACTCGATTTGTGTAATGCTAAAAATTAACTATGGCAACTTCAGTTACAATAATATGCCTTGACTCAGAAGAAAACTTGTGTATAAGGAACATGTCTCACTGACTATAGAGGCTGTGCATATTATTATTCTTTAAAGGTAAGTATAACAAGCAATCTGATTGGATCAGTTTCTTTCAGCTGCATCCAATAATAAGAGGGCAGAGTAGAGACAGTTTCAGCAAATTATCAATGTAATGCCTTCATGTGGAACAAAAATGGCTAAATAAACCATGCCAATTTAAGATGTACCAACATAAAGTGTTCATAAAAAGAGAAGTAAACAAGAGACCATCAAAAGGACTGATGTTCTACTGGCTGAAAAGAATATCCTGGAATTCAAGATAAGACCATTCCTTGCTTTAAACTGAATAGTGTTGAAATCATCTTTGATATTTTTCAGCTTTAGAAAGATTTCAAATTAGCTTCTGCAGTGGACATACTGGATATCAACTTAGCACTGTTTTTATTTAGGACCAATAAGGCATCATAAGAAGTCTTATTGTGAAAATCAGACATTTTCTTTACATTTTTCCAGACTGGTATGCAAATTTTTCCAGACCTATCTGCTCTATGTATTTGATGTTTATGTCACCATATAAGCATGTGGTATTGCAAAATCTAAAACCGTATCCATCAATCATGAGTGGGTGATAGCTAGGTCATGTGTGTCTCGCCAATCCCATCAAACCTGTATGCAGCAGCCAATGCCTCATCCAACCACATGATACAACAATTTAAATATAACACAACATTCCAAAATTCCATACTCTTTCCAGACTATTGAAATAAAACATATACTGAAATTACACTTTTCCAAAACCTTTAGGACAAAATCTTTATTTTATCATGACCATACAGGATAACAGACTGGCACCATTTTTGGGTAGAATCAATTAACATACATGCCAACCCCTGGTGAGGAAAAAGAGTAATCCAAGTGGACAAAAGGAGTAATCTGAGCAGAAAAAGAGTACATAACACATGCATATTTTCTGCATTTTGGCGTCAGGACACATCCATTTGAACAAATGATCAATGATGTATTATACCACTAATTTTAGTCACTTTTATATCAAGGGCTCGGTAAATAAAGTCCCTGCATTTATAAAATTCGTTTCCACAATTTAGTTCTGCTGTAAAAAAGAAGTTACCTTAGTATTGGAGTTAGCAAAATGAGCTAATTCAAGGCATCTTTGTTTTACACTATGACAAATATTAAAATCCTTTCCACACAGCCTGCAATGGGCATGATTACCCTAGAATGGCACTGTATTGTGTTATTCATATATTCATCTCATGTTTTCCGTTTTGTTTTATCTTTCTAATTCATCTGGGAAATAATCTGAGAAACATTTTTGCTGCAACATACACATCAACTAGAATAAATAGGACAACTTTTTCACACCAAATTCCTTCAGAATGGTTCTGTATCTACATTATTTTTAAAGAAGAATGTGTGAGCAAAGATTGAAAATTAGAAAACCAGTCTGTTATGTCCTAAGCCAGACAGCTGCTATAAATAGAAACAGAGGTCTTCTTAGAAATAGGACAGCTGCTATAAAAAGAACATAACACTAAGGAAGGTCACCACTAGTCTACAGACAAGTGTACTTTTGTCATAGTTACTCAGAAGCCATCTTTTCCAGAATACGTTTTGTGTGATTAGTGGGATGTTAATAAAAATGTGAAAACAAATTAATTTTTTTTGGAGGAGGATATACTATAAAAGTGTAATCCAAGTACAATTACACATAAGGTGTAATTTTGTGGAAAAAAGCGTAATGATTGGCATGTATGAATTAGACATGAGAAGTCTTTTGATGAAAACCCCATATCAATATTACTTTCCATTCATCAGAAGTAGCGATAACAAGATTCTGATGCAAGATATTGGATAATGTATAATCACTGTATTATTAAGGCTAATTAGACATTATAGGAAGTCATTTAAAAAAATCTTGTTTTGATATGACCACCCATTCTGGAGAACTAGTGATGACAAGATTTTCAAAAAGGCTGCTGTAGCAGTCATGCTGGATATCCACTTGGTACCAATTTCACTCAGTACTAACTAAGCCATGGAATGAATGTGTGTGTAAAGTTTCATGGCAATCCTCCAAGTATTTTAAGAGGAGTAGCAATAAAAAAACTTGTGCTTATGGATGGATGGACAATGGATGAAAGATGACAGACAAGAGACCATTACATAAAGGTCATCTGGGTAAAACAAAAAAAATAATAATAAAAATAATCAACAAGAAAAAAAAATCAACATGAGTACTCTGAATGGTACATCACAGGACTGCCTCATGTATTATAGACCAATGGGTTTCAATGACCTTAACCTCTAGTCCTGAAACAAACTATCTGTGCAGAAACCATTGCCTTTATTAGACTTACGGTTACCATATGTTGACTTATTACCCTCATAAGAAGCCATCTACAGATTTAATGAAGGAGCACACTCTCAAACAAAAAGTTATGGTGTAAAACCAATTTTCTTTGAGAATGACCTTGACTTTACCTTCTGACCCCAAAATCAATATGCTTCTTTGATACCTTAAGTGCATGACCTCCATTAACTTTGTTCATAATACTAACTTTAGTTAATATGCAAAGAAAAAAACATTTTTCTTCTTTCAGTCTCAGAAAACATTATCTTTGATCATTTGACCTCAAAACCCAAAGCATTTTTTTCTTAAAAAGTGTAATCCATCCACAAACATCAGTAAAGGTACATGGATGAGAATTTAAATTTTTGGTTCAGAAACCATTTTTTTATGAGTCACAGTAACCTTGACCTTCAACCATTTGACCCCAAAACTGATGGGCTTCATTTCTTACTTAAAGTGCAAGTCAGCTACAAAATACTCTTGTGACTGTAAGGCAGAACTAATTCAAAAGTGCAGAATCCATTTGTGTTGCTTCAGATACATTAGTGACAATGATCTTGACCTTTGACCTTTAGACTATAAACTTTAGCAGTCTAACATCCTACCACAAATTCAAGCTATTTATAAAGTCTGGTAATGGTAGATGGCAGAAAACTTTAGCAATTGTGTGAAAATGAAAAAAGAAGTGATGAATATCATAACACATTCTGCTTTATGTTTGGAAAAGAAAAAATTAAACACAACTTTTGAACAAGGAATCATATGTCATACCATTATCTGGGCCAGACAGAGTACAATAATGTTGGAAGACTTGCTACTGGCAATGGCATAGAAAAACTGTAAAGAAAATGACATCATAATTTAATTAACTCCTACAGTAATATCAGTTAGAACACAATAAAATATGCAATTAGAGTCCTATAACTTTGATTTCATTGAAGAACATGTTTTGTTTTGAAACTGAAAGTCACTAAAGCCATAATAAAAGTAAACATAATATTGTCAAGGCCTTGTTACAGGTTAAAATGGCATATTCAATTCCTTTATATACAATCAGAATTTCCTGCATTATACTGTGTCAAAAATATGTTCTGGGCTTCATGTGGCTTTTGATCAGATGGACCAACAATTTGTTGTTGTTGGGTTAAACGCCATATTTCAGCTTAAGAGAGGCTATACATGGCAGCCAGCATAAATGGCAAAGGAAGAACCCAGGAAAACCCTTGGAAGAACCACTGACCCACAAGAAGCTAATGGCAAACTTTCTCACATACCCTCATTTGTTGATTCCAAGACTCGAAGTCACACAGACAGAGGTGAGACAACAGTGATCACTCAGCTTTAGACCATTCAGCCACTCAGGGCCCCTCAACAGTTTGTTAATGTTTTATTTCAATGATCAAACAAAAGTTCTTTGCTGAGAAACAAAATTTTCTTGACCAATTATTGACAAGGTTATACTCCATACCTTGCTGAGAAAGCAAATATTGACATAATTATGTTCCTGAGAATACTTACCCAATCACATTATGTTAGGAAAATCAGCCTGCTGCCTCATGAATCTAGACCCACTATAAGATGAAAAACATTGTTTTCTAATAGACAAGGGGCAATAACTCTTGCAGATTACCTGCCAGGTGTCACTAGTTTTTAACTGAATAATATACTAATGATTATGTTCGCATGGCTGGGTGGTTGCAAGGATCATTAAGGAATGTAAGAATTCTGAGCAAAACACAAATTACTTCTAAATTTGCTTGATCATTCAAATACATTTCCCAGCCAAATTATGTTAAAATAGATAATAGGCAGGGGGAATACTTAGGATCTGACCTCTACCTTGATATCCTTCTGGGGAATAATGCGAACAAAACCCATTTTCCTAATTATATAAACACATCCTCCTGGGGTCACATAATCTGTGACCCTCACATCTGGTTAAGAAGAACATTACTGAAATCTTCTTACCTACAAAACTTGGGGAATCTAGTGAAGCTGACAGGCTGTGTTGATTGTTTCTTTGGGTCTGGTGGTTGTCTGGGCTGCTGAAACTGGACCTACCAGATTCAAAGTTTGCCCCTGTAAAGCTAAATCACTGAGATAAAAACTGGAAAGGGTTGAGACGGCATACCAGCAAATTGCCCCAATAATAGCTTGGATTGAAGTATTATGTTTAAACATGTGGCTTGCAGAGATTGCTTTAACCTCATTAGTAGTGATCTTCATGAGGTGACTCTGATCTTGTGAGACTGTTGCATATGCCAAATGTATAAACCATTTCAGCCATGACGCAAGGGCTTGAGGGTTAACATCATTTTCCCCACCTCTTTCCAGATGAAAGAGGCATTCGTATGTGCCATAACTTGACTGTGTGTTTTAAGTAGTGCTTGAGTGTACAAACCGGATCTTGCATAGCCACTGCATTCTACTTGTTTGTGGAAGAGAGCAAGCAAATGAGGACCCTTTGATTACCAACAAATGGTAATGTATTTTTTGTAAAAAAGACTGGTTGTGTCAAGAGGATCACCAAAACATACAATCTGAACTGAAGATAGTTCAGACTGACAAAAATTACATGCAATTCGTGTACCCTGCATGTGAAAGCTGAATCTATCTGGAAACTTGTCTTGTATGATATTAAGTTTGGTCTAGATGCTCAAATTTTTCTGAACTGAGCCAAGTTAGAACCCAGGAGATGTCCATTTTGGAGGCAGACTGAGGGAACTTTGTTGATTGATACCAAACATAACTAAACTATACGGCCTTTTCATGCCCAATATTATTGTTGTTATCGGGTTTAACGCCATTTTTCAGCACAAGATAGGCTATGCATGGCAGCCAGTATTAATGGTGGAGGAAGAACACTGGAAAACTCTGGGAAGAACCATTGACCCACGAGAAGCTACTGGCAGGCTTTCTCACTTACCCACGTTAGCCAAGCATGGACTAGAACTCATGCAGATAGAGGTGAGATGGAAGTGATCTGTAATGGTCAGCACTTTAGACCACTTGGCCACTCCCCAATATTACTATATCTATCATGATACAGAAATGTGTTCAATATCATGGAGGATAGGTTTTGGTAGCAACTGGGGTCAACTATTTTTTTAAAATAGCCAAAGGAAAAAGCTAACCACTGAGCTACCATGCCTGTAATGAACGGGGTGTATGAGGAATTCACAACATTTTGGGTTCATCTTCTGACTAGGTTTTAGTTAGCTTATGTTGAGGAATGAGATCCTAGTGTCATGCCTAAAATTACAACATGGCAACCTACCAAGGAAAGTCTGGGAATCAAACCTGATACTCCTGCATTCAAGTCAAACATGTTAATCACTACTCTAGCATGTCTCTTTCAAGATTTAAGACTGGCAATAATTTGCCTTTGTACGTTTTTTCCTGGTATAGTAAATACTTTATATACATTGCACTGGACGAAAAGTATCTTGATGATTATGATGCTTAATAGTATTACCCTTAACCAAGAATGAAAGCTAATTTGGACTTAAAGCATGATCAAAATCTGGTGTTTATAGTTTTTTTTTTAATTTGAAAAACAATTTCCTTACAGTCAGCATTTAAAAATAGAGCTGGTTTGAAAAATAATTATTTTTCTTTATACCTTACTTGGAGATCTACAAGAAAGTGTTACTTACCCTTGTTAAAGTTATCAGAAGACCCCGTATTGATGTTACAATTATAATACCAATAAGTAGAAAGGAAATTTGTTGAGACCAGAATTTAACCTGAAAATGAAGATAAAGTTAAATGAAAGATTTCATCCAGTAATACACTTTCTCAAAAGAGTGAGAAAAATGAAAAATTCATTGTCAGAAAAATTGTGGTAATCAACCACTTAGTATTTGCTGGATTTGAAAAAGATTCACAGCATGTTTATAATAATGTTATTATCTCTAATAATTTAACGGAAATAAGGCCAACATATAAAATACCATTTTCTATAGACTCCTGGGTAATAATTCTTACAATTAGTTATAATGAAATCTGATTAAAATCAAAATCTACTTCGAATAATAAATAGATCTGGCAGGCACTGAAATAGGTCCACTAGTCCACTTATTGTTCATCACTTATCAGATAAAGGATAGTATTTCATGTAGGTAAAGTTATCATTAAAATTATTCTGTTCCAAATGACAATTTGCCTTTTCATAAATGTGAAAGGATTAATATTATTGGTGAAACAAAAGGTGAACTGAAAATGAACTCAGCTCTGTTATTCTGTAGGACTCATTAATTATCAGAATTTTAGTTATGATTTAACTAAACCTAAAACAATACTGTTCCAATTAATTTTGTCTTGTTTAATAATTTTGCTTTTGAAAAACATAAAGCATGTTTTTTTTTCAATGGCATTCATTCCTAATAACATTCATTCTTCCGAATGGCAATCATCCCTATAAGAATTATTGCTACTATCAATCAACACTATAAGAATCATTCCTAATGGCAATCATCCCTATAAAAATCATTCCCAATGGCAATCATTCCTAATGGTGATGATCCCAATAAAAATCATTCCTAATGACAATCATCCCTATAAAAATCATTGCTAATGGGAATCATCCCTATAAAAATCATTGCTAATGGCAATCATCCCTATAAGAATCATTCCTAATGGCAATCATCCCTATATAAATCATTGCTAATGGGAATCATCCCTATAAAAATCATTGCTAATGGCAATCATCCCTATAAGAATCATTCCTAATGGCAATCATTCCTATATAAATCATTGCTAATGGGAATCATTCATATATAAATCCTTACTAATGGCAATCATCCCTATAGAATCATTCCTAATGGCAATCATCCCTATATAAATCATTCCTAATGGCAATCATCCCTATATAAATCATTGCTAATGGCAATCATCCCTATATAAATCATTCCTAATGGCAATCATCCCTATATAAATCATTCCTAATGGCAATCATCCCTATATAAATCATTCCTAATGGCAATCATCCCTATATAAATCATTCCTAATGGCAATCATCCCTATATAAATCATTCCTAATGGCAATCATCCCTATATAAATCATTCCTAATGGCAATCATCCCTATATAAATCATTGCTAATGACAATCATCCCTATAAGAATCATTTCTAATAGCAATTATCCCTATAAGAATCATTTCTAATAGAATCATCCCTATAAAAATCATTACTAATGGCAATCATTCCTATAGAATCATTTCTAATGGCAATCATCCCTATATAAATCATTCATAATGGCAATCATCCCTATATAAATCGTTGCTAATGGCAATCATCCCTATATAAATCGTTGCTAATGGCAATCATCCCTATATAAATCATTCCTAATGGCAATCATCCCTATAAAAATCATAGCTAATGGTATTCATCCCTATAAAAATCATTACTAATGGCAATCTTCCCTATAGAATCATTCCTAATGGCAATCATTCCTATATACATTATTCCTAATGGCAATCATCCCTATAAAAATCATAGCTAATGGTATTCATCCCTATAAAAATCATAGCTAATGGCAATCATCCCTATAAAAATCATAGCTAATGGTAATCATCCCTATAAAAATCATAGCTAATGGTAATCATCCCTATAAAAATCATTCCTAATGGCAATCATCCCTATAAAAATCATTCCTAATGGCAATCATCCCTATAAAAATCATTGCTAATAGCAATCATCCCTATAAAAATCATTGCTAATGGCAATCATCCCTATAAAAATCATTGCTAATAGCAATCATCCCTATAAAAATCATTGCTAATGGCAATCATCCCTATAAAAATCATTCCTAATGGCAATCATCCCTATAAAAATCATTGCTAATGGCAATCATCCCTATAAAAATCATTCCTAATGGCAATCATCCCTATAAAAATCATTCCTAATGGCAATCATCCCTATAAAAATCATTCCTAATGGCAATCATCCCTATAAAAATCATTGCTAATAGCAATCATCCCTATAAAAATCATTGCTAATGGCAATCATCCCTATAAAAATCATTGCTAATGGCAATCATCCCTATAAAAATCATTGCTAATGGGAATCATCCATATATAAATCCTTACTAATGGCAATCATTCCTATAAAAATCATAGCTAATGGCAATCATCCCTATAAAAATCATTGCTAATGGCAATCATCCCTATAAAAATCATTGCTAATGGCAATCATCCCTATATAAATCATTGCTAATGGCAATCATCCCTATAAAAATCATTGCTAATGGCAATCATCCCTATAAAAATCATTCATGAAAATCATTTTTAAAGCCATCAACCCTGATGAAAATAATTCCTAATAGCAATCATCTCTAATTGAAAATCATTCATCAATTCAATCATCCCTAATGAAAATCATTCTTAAAATCATTCCTAATGAAAATTATCCTTTAAGCAATCATCCATAATTTGTGATAAATAACCAGAATAATATGCAGTGCAACTCTGCTTCAGAAAATTAAAATATAAATTTTTGTGCACAGCTTAGCAGTCAATCACAATGTTTGGTGAACATGCTGTCTCTAAAACTAATCAGTTATTGTTAAAGGGTTTAATGCCATTTTTCAGCACAAGATATTCTATATATGGTGGCCAGTATTATTGGTGGAGGAAGAACTTGGGAAAGCACTGGAAAGAACCACTGACCCACAAGATACTACCGGCAAGCTTTCTTACATACCAATAACAGTTGAGCCCAAGACTGAAACCCACGAAGAGTGAGATGGCAGTTATCTGTAACTGAGCATTTTTGACCTCTCAGCTACTTGGGGTTCCAAAATAAAGCACTTAATTCAGGCCATAAAGATTTGAATATCAGGAACAACTTGTTGTTTGCTGTTCATATTAAATTATATACTTTTGCATGGGTTAAGTTTTGTGTATTTCGCTCCACTTTTGCAATCACATGCAGACTACAATATGAAAAATAATTCAAGTTAAAAATTTTAATACAACAGTGATGTGATCAGCAAAAACCATTTTTAGTTACACTGTGCAAAAAAGGAGTCTTATCACTTACATCAAACTGTATTCCTAGATAGTTAACAGCAATTTCAATCCCTCTTGTTACTGGGTCCACTCTCCCTACCCGATCAAAAATAATATTAATAGTAGACTGGAAAAGAAAAAGAATTATCTGATTGCTAAACGAATGTATTGTAAGATATGCTTTCAACAATGTCACAGGAGTAAGAAACAAAAAGACAAATATTTTGCAAGGCTATAAATGTCTACACTATTACTTGAATAGCAAAAAGACAGTATACAGATTAAGCAAGAATTTAAAAGAATACTTGGCTTGATGCAATGTTGTCCCTGGAAAATATTAAATCAGTAAATTACTGGTGCTAGCAATTAATACTTCTCATGCATAAAGGTGATAGATGCTTTTAAAATGAATGTACCAATAAAGTTTAATAGCTGTACATGTATTAGTCTCTGAAAAATGAAGTATAATAATTTCTCATTGGCTTCAAATGAAAGCAAAGATAATGGAAAAAATATTGTCTAAAGTATAAGTCAAGTCCAACTGCACAGACCCAGATCTACCAATGCAGATCTAAAGTGTATGCTGTTTGTTTGAAATTATCAGTAAAACAAGGAACATAAACCCTGACCAGCCAGAACTTTAAGTGATGCTTGATCTGGGTCTATTTAGTTTTCTGATGGGTTTGATTCCAATATGTAAAAATATACAGTATGTCTTGCACATGTTCTGAAGATGATAAATCAAAGGCAAAAACTAAAACTGAAAATCACAAAATGTAACATAACACACTTGCTAATTTGGTGAGTTCACAAAATACAAAATACTATGTTCAGTAGGAAATATACAAAAAGTTCTGGATTTCTCAATTTGCCTCTCATTAAATAAAATAAACATATAAGTATATTACAACGATCCTAAAATTCAGCACTAACGACTGTGATGTGTGTTATTGTAATTCTGACACTGATCATAAGAGGATATGACAAAATTCTAATACACAGCCTATCAATACCTGTCAAGGTATTACATAGTGTAAGGGTGGAGTTGGTTAAATATCACAAACTGTAGAGGGGTGTAATTCACTGACAACCACTTTTCATGAATAATCAGTCAATACACTTCATGAACTCTGTCAGAATACTTAATGTGTAGGATTAATAATGAATAAGCTACTTAAATGAATAGCTACTTTAATGAATAGCTACTTAAAATATTTCAAAGCCATGTAAAATACAGACCTAATACAGAAATACATCACTATTTTCACATCTAAACTTTGAATTCACACTTCATATTTTCAAATATATTAATATCAAAAGATTTTTTTGTCATTTGCAAATCTTTCAGAAAGATTTTGAGATTTTCAATCCTAGATGTTAGCAGATTGTGACAGCAAAGAAACTGTTTTATGAACAAATATTTTCCAAAATGATACATTACTTTTGGGGATTGGTTTACTAGTAAAACATAATATTTGAGAGCTGGGTGAAACTGGTTGTTTGTGGTAACCATGATAACTAACCAATAAAGTCTGAAATCTACAGTGCACAGATGCAGACAAGTGGATAGGAGGTGAAGCTGATAATTGAATGACTGATGGATGGAAGTGATAAAGATCGAGTAAAAGAATATTCTTGCAAGAACAGACATTTCCAGATTGGATACTTACAATAAATATTTTCCATACACAATAAATAGAAAAAAAATATCCAAGAAAATTGAAATATTTTCCTTTGAAGGTCTTGGAATATTCTATTCTCTCCTGCAAACAGAAAGAAAGAAAATATACATAGAATGTACAATTCATACATTTTATAATAAATTAGTCTCTTACATTCTGCATTTTTTAAAGACAAAAAACCAATAACAAGCTTTCAACAGATGCAAGCAAAACATACATTACTACAGACAAGTGGTAAAGACCACATGGACTCAAGTAAAGTTAATTTCAGTCAAAACAAATCTTATTATAAGCATTTTGAACAAAATTTAAAATGTGGGTTCCATGGAAATCTATCATGCGATTTTCCAGTTATGGGACTGTAACAAAGCTTTAACACTATGAAAATAGCTAGTGTCATGTCATCAGAATCATCACTGGTATCCAATGCTGATGCCACTGCGCTAGCCATGTTACACATTGGTATCCAATGCAAATACCATCATGCTGTTACACATTGGTATCCAATGCAAATGCAATCATGATGTTACACATTGGTATCCAATGCAAATGCCATCATGCTATGTTACACACTCGTATTCAATGCAAATACCATCATGCTATGTTACACATTGGTATCCAATGCAAATGTCATCATGCTATGTTACACATTGGTATCCAATGCAAATGACATCATGCTTTGTTAAACATTGGTATCCAATGCAAATGCCATCATGCTATGTTACTCATTGATAAACAATGAAAATGCAATCATACTATGTTACTCATTGGTATCCAATGCAAATGCCATCATGCAATGTTAAACACTGGTATCAAATACAGATGTCATTATGCTAACTATGTTACACATTGGTATTCAATATTGATGCCTTCATTCTATGTAAAAGATTAATATCCAATGCTGATACTATCATGCTAGCTATGTAACACATTGGTATCCAATACAGATGCCATCATGCAAACCCTGTCAAACACTGGTATAAAATGCATGTCATTATACAAACCCTGTTAAACACTGGTATCAAATGCACGTCATCATGCCAGCTATGCTACACACTTGTATTCAATATTGATGCCATCATGCTATGTAACACAAAGGATTATGCTAGCTATGTTATACATTGATATCCATTGCTGATACCATCATGCTAGTATTATAACACATTGGTATCCAATGCAGATGCCATCTTGCTATGTAACACATTGGCATCATTGCAGATGCCATCATACTGGCTATGTTATACATTGATATCCAATACTAATAGCATCATGCATGCTATATTACGCATTTCTCTCTGAACTATGTAAGACAAAAATATGAAAATATTAAACATTCTGATTACCAACATAAATTCTTTTGTACTGAATTCACTATTTTCATTAAGTGCCAAATTTGGTTGATTTATTGGTAGTTGCACAGCATTAATTTCAAGACCCTTAAAACAAAAAGCCTCAACCAAAAGACTAATTTGTTCCCTTAATACATGAATTTATGTACTGATAAAATTGTCAGTTTTGCAAACCATGAAAACTGATTCTTACAAAAAATTGTGTGTGTAATTTAAATTACCTAATTTTCTTTATTTACATGTAATTACTACCTAAATAATCAATTTTTTTCAAAAATCTTATGTTAGGAAAATGCCAGATCTACTGTTCTAAATATATAAATGACATTATAAAGACAGTAATGCTTTCAATAACTGCAGTTGACATTACTGTTATGTTTGAAAATTCTGTAAATGGTTTCACCATATTCAGTACCAAAAGTTAGTTTAAAAACAAAAATTGTCTTCAATTTACAAAGAAAGAATTTTGCTGCCTTCACTATAGTTTTGGTACAATTTTTGTAAACAGCTTGCAAACCATAAAACTTCACTGAAATATTGTCCTAATTTAATATGGTCAGGATGACTGCCTTATAAATTTGTTGAAAAGCTGAAGAGGGCAATACTATCATCCTTATAAGACTTATAAAATCGGCACTAACAGCTGCCTTGCTTGGCACAGAAAGTTAAGAGATTAGTGTTAGGACTGGCTGGTCAGATGTCAGGATAATATGATTGGGTGGGACATGACGATACATATCTGCAGCATGATTCTCCAATGCTACTGATCACTATAAATTGCCACACTACACACATCATAGCAATAGGTGTGGAAAATTGTTTAAAACTATCACCTCCCCTCCACACACAAAAAACGGACAATTGCGGAATTGTCAATTCTGATCAAATGTCACTGTTGACATGTTTTACGAGTGTTTTGTACCATTCATCATACCTGGGCATTGTTGAGGTCTACCATTTCTAGAAACAGCTGTCGGCTTAACTCCTCTAGGGCACTGTTCTCTTGTTTTAGCAAGCTGATGTCTAAATTATGTCAAGGTCAAATAATATAAATAATTGATTTTACCCAGGCTTGTAAAATAAATGTTATTTGTGGGACAAATTGTAAACACTAATTGGAATACTATTGATTCTGACAACATAATATGCCCAACTTGAGACTGGCATATAAAACCCATTGCTTTATTTCCTTTACATGGCTAACCATTACATAAAAATACATGTCCGTAAAGGGCATAATCTTTTTCCTGGAATGTCCTGTATAGGCAAGATTCAATGTTTATTTTTATCTGACACTGGCATTAAGACAAGCAGAAGTAACACTTTTTAAGTCTTTTTTTCTACAAAGATGTTAGCACTTTTCTTGATGTCCTTGTTGGAATTTGATTTTAAAAAATGTTACTGCAACAGTAAATTTTAATGTTGTTTTGTTTGTTATAGGACAATTTCCTTTTCTTACTGCAAGAAGCTTGTAGTCGAACTCTTTATCTCCAGCATCTCCACTTATTTTTGAAAGCTTCCTGGATATCTTCCTTTCCAATTAAAAATGTCCTTGTAAGATGCTACCAAAAGTCTACAGTGTATTCAGGTGTTCTTGTATTCTTGCTACTCCACCTTTCCCATCCAACAAATCACTAAAGCAATCATTACACATTATCTTGTACACCACAGTACAGTTTTCCCAATCTAAATTAGTGTATCATTTTTAGATGAATATATATATATATATATATATATATATATATATATATATATATATATATATATATATATATTTGTAGTGGCGACATTATTGGCTGCTTAAACTTGTATATACAACCATTGGTTTAGAGGGGAGAAATTCAGATTCATCTTGAAAGAAAGCCGCAAAGTTGATATAGAATGCACTGAAATTTAGCTATTGTTACATAAACAATTCTTTGTTCATATTGACAAACCATCTTAACAGTGCATTGTTATATCATAATCCGCATATGTTTACATCTAGCATGAGTACTGTTTGCTTTGAAATATCCACTTTTTTTCTTCAAATTTACATTTCTGGTAGAAGAGATCAAACAGACAAGGCATTATCTCATAATCTCTTTTTCATTGGATATTTTTCCAGGGACATTCATCATTTTCTTCAGCTAACTGACCATTTTGCTTATAACATGGTTTGGTCTAAAACACGGTCGGGTTCTATGGCACCCAACTACAGTATTATAGTTGGGTCACACTGTGTATGTATATATATATATATATATATATATATATATATATATATATATATATATATATATATATATATATATATATATATATATATATACCCCCCACATGAATGAACAACAGGTGTGGTGTGGCTCAACTGTTGACATGATAGACTCAGCTGGTGTGCCTATCTGGTCATTGATATGTCAGAAGAGAATGTGTCCTTAAAATAAATCAGTCCAGCAGAACAAAAGTTTATAAAGTTTTCAGCATGGATTGCATGGGGAAGGGTATGGTAAGCCTGCAATGGATTTATGTCTCAGGCTGAAAACTATGTATTTTAAGTTACATTACACTATAATCAGCTTCTGACTTTTGATCATCTACAATCAAACAATTTAACAAAGGATACTCTCTGAAGGCCCTCCAGATGTTACTGTCTTCAACATCCCCCATATTCCTCCACCTATGTTTTGACTTGCCTGACGCAAGCTCTCCCTCTTGGCAAGACATATTCTGAAATAATGGAACAACATAATAACAGTTTTGTATTTCTTGTTATAGCAATCATCCTACCATACATACATACATTCATACATACATACATACATACATACATACATACATACATACATACATACATACATACATACATACATACATATATATGAACACCTTCTCCAAAAGCTATGGTTTAAAAGGAGAGACCATTGCAAAAAAACAACACAACCATGAATGATACATGATATTGCTGTAAATAGTCTTCTATGTCGACAATTGAAATTATTTTGTGCAAAAACATTTGTGGTCACAGTAAAAATTTTCTATCCTAAGAACAATAAGCTTCTTTGCTACTCAAACTATGAGCATTCCATACAGTTTGAGCCAGGTCAGAGATGAAGAATTGATGTCATTTTGCTGAAACACTTTTTCTTCTTTCAGACACGATAACCTTGGCATTACCTTATGTCACCAAAATCAATAGGCCTTTCCCCAAGTGCAACCAATCCATTCAGTTTGGTTGATGTACAGAATACTGAACAAATGCGATTGTGCAGAAATCATTTTGATCCTTTCAATCACTATGACTTTGTCCTAGGAATTATTTACTAAAAAAAAAATACCATGGTTTTTCCATATCCCAAGTGCCAACCGCCAACAAAGATCAGTAACTATAGATAATGGAGAACTCACATTATTGTGGAAAACATTTTTCTTTTAGTTCATCAATGAATTTGATCTTCACTGCTGATATTTAAAGAGTCATTCCTTATCTGAAGTACAACCAATCTATAAAGTTTGTAACTGTAGATTGTAGAGAACCCTTTTTACTCTGCAACAATTGTTTCTTCTTTCACTCAGTGTACATTATCTTTGACATTTTAATAAAAATTAATTGGGTTATTTCTTCCCAAATGCGTAATCTCAAGTCATTGTGCAGAATGCGTTTTCTTCTTTTGAGCCAATAAAATTGGTCTTTGAATATTTTATTGATATGATTCCTTCCCACCCCAAGCCATCTAAAATATCTGGTAGCTGTCAATAAATGAAATGTGAGTTATCACAAAAAGAAAATTGCAGCTGAAGGATGGACAGCCAGATGGTCATCACAACATAATATACTCTGCCTTGTGGTGTGGTTATAAAAAAATGTCACCTTTTCTTCTTGTTGATTAACATATCCATGGTCTGCATCAAACGCTTTTCGATTCCCTGGATTTCTGAGTCAGTGACATGTCTGCAAGAAAAGAAAAACAAAAAGGATACATTTTCCAATTTTTTAAAAACACTTCTGTTTTAACTGAAAGATGGCAAACATATATGAAAATACAGGGCTTAGGGAATTACCAGAAATGAGCAGACTAAAAATATAAGCTGATATTAAGCAACTAGTAAGAAAATGATAAACATTTGCCTACTTATTGCAAACAAGAGCAGTATTGCATGTAGTGCAGTCTGGTGGACTTTGTGCAATGTTTTGTTCTGAATCTCAACTCTGTGTGCATTTCTGAGTATGCTTTTTGTCAGAAAAAATTGAAAAAATACGTCTACAACTTACCAACAATGTCCATCCACCATGTCTCTGTTGACACTAGAAATGTCCAAGGTCCAAATGTGATAAAATAATTAGATGAAAATGAATTTCAATTTTAAAATAATGTATCTGGCATTGAAAACATTCAAAGAATGTGATGATTGGCTCAGTTGCTGTAGTTTTATGGCCCTTAGTGTAATGAATTTTCAAGGTAACATACCCACTATTGTAAGAAGATTTAATTTATTTTGAGATATTAATGAAAGATTTCCAAGTTCAGAAAGAAAAGTCACTCAGAAAACATAGGAAATTATTATAATAACTGCTGATAGATAGCACTAATGACACAATATGGTCTATTATTCTCATTTGTCCTTCTAATGAATCTTATCAGGTTTTAGAGAGAGTGGGACATATTGTCACATTCCCTAGGGACCCAATGTGTAACACTGCTAGAGAAAAACTGTTCATAAAGGATGTCATTAAAGTCATAGTCAATTTAATCTGAAAGTGTTTAAAATGGATAGACACAGATTTAATCCAAAATGTTCTCAATCTAAGAGAAAAGTGTATTTTCTCTCAAATTAGTCTGTTTCTAATTTTTGCAAACAAATATTATTGGTACTCTATTATGTGTTACAGGTTTCTCTCTGATCTACTAAGAAGAGTCCCTGACCCCAGAAATATGCAAAAGTCTGATTGGGACTCCCAATTTTATGAAGGATGTTCTATAAATAAATGTAACATTGGGACTTTTCAACTCCAAGCATCCATATCTATTTGGCTTAATCTTTGAAGTTTTTATAAATGTAGCTTTAAAAAAATTTCAGTCATGTTGCTATGATGTCTGCAGTGTGGTAGTTTATACTTATGTCTAGCACTGGGGCATCATGCTGCAGATATGTAGCATGATGTCCCACCCACTCACAATATCTTGACACCAGGCCAACCAGTCCTAACACAAAATTCTTAATGCTGTGCGTCTAGCAAGACAGCTGCTAGTGCCATTTTCTTAAACCTTCAGTATGACTTAGCTGGAGTGCAAACCCATGACCTCCTGCATTTGGGGAAGATGCTCTAACCATCTGGACACTGAAGCGGTCTTATATTCATCCATATCTAAGCAGAACCCCAAAGTCTGTCACAACTCTGTAAAAACACAATGTTTCTCATTCACAATTTAAATGTCCTTCCTACAGCTCACACTTCTATGTAACCACAATGGCTAAAATTTGCAACTTCAATGTCCTTCCCTTAGATCACATCTCTGTACAACCATGATGGTTAAAATTCACAACTTCAAGGTTCTTCCTACTGATCACATCTCTGTACAATCATCATCATCATCAATCCCTTAACCCAAGAGGTCATTGGTGCACAACAGTTGACCTTGAAGTAAGAAACAAGTTTTTTCTGATCTCCTGCTAAACCATCAATATCATCTGCAAAGCGAAGGTTGGTGATTGTTCTTCTTCTGATGCTGACAGTGTACTTGTGGTCATGCAAGACATCCAGTACAACACAATAGTTAAAATTTGCAACTTTAATGTCCACCCTACAGATCACACCCCTCTACAAACACATTGTTTCTCATTCACAACATCAGGGTCCTTTTTATGAATCAAATCTCTGTAAAACCACATCGATGCAAATCTGCAACTTTGAGGTCCTTCCTAAAAGTTGCAAATTTTAACCATTATTCATTCACAACTTCTCTATCAATTCTATGATCAATCCAATTGTAGAAATAGCCGAGGTAGTCCGAATAGTGGGTTCTTTTTTTTGCAAAGAAATGAATGATGTTTTTGTGCTGATACACACCTGAGGCATATTTATATCTCACAGAAATAGCTAAGGTGATCTTAAAGAATATTTTTGAAGGGAAGGGAATAAACTTTCTTAATAATTTTTCAGATTGATCTTGAAAAGTCTCATATATGAGTTTCCATAAAAAAAACAATTTATGCAAACATTCACATGGTAAGATGCAAATACTGACAAAAATGAACTTCATGTTCAATAAGAAGTGAGACAAAATACCTTGCTTACCTAATGAAATAAAACATGGAGGTATAGGGATAATTGACAGCACCAAATCCAGACAGTAAAGCCATTAGCGTTACTCCAATCACACCCACTCGGCCAATACACTGTTCCATAGAAAAAATTCCTGTGGAAGAGACGAAAAGTTAGCATTTAATAAATAACAATAAAAAATATGTTAGATGCCAATCACATCTTTTTACAGCATAGCAAGTGGTTTTGTAAGTGTCAAAGCCAAAATATGTACTTCATATTTTGTGAAACATATTCAAATCATTGATTTCAATAAGGTGTTTTGTCATTATTTTCCAAAACAAGTATTCTCTGAGCATGTGGGGTTCCCCCAACCCCCAAAAGAGCTATTGATGTTTTATAGATACAGCCTGAAAAAGCTGAACCTCTATGACCAAGTAATGCATGTATTAAAAAAATGTCATTAATAAAAACCAGATGTATTTATGTCAATGAACAAAATATCAAAACAAAATTTCATACAAGATCACATGACAATTTCAGGTCTCTCTGCATGTATGATAGGGTTCTTCAAGTATTTCATAGATAAGATTTGAATAAATCCAGAATACTTTACCAAATGGGAGAGTAAGAAACTGTTAAATTATACACAATGCAAAATTAAATATACAATGAAATTACCCTAACCTTTGACTCTTTGTCAGACTGGCCAAATGTTTTGGTCTCAATCTGACCATTATTAGAATGACCTACCCAATACACTCATTTATAAGTCGAGTCCAACTGCAAGCAGCATTGACCTTCACATGATTGCTACAAAAAACTGCAGAGACACAAATCTGTCAAAATATTATACAACTGGAGATCAAGTTCCCTGAAGTTTGCAGTTGGACTCCACTTACAAGTGAGCATGTATGGAAATCAAACCTCTTTATAATGACCATCTCCATAAAGCAACATAAATGTATTACCCTGGGAGTGTCTGGTTTACTTTACTGTATTTACTTTATATATTGCTACAACATATTTATTGGGACACCATAAATGAATTTTTTGTGTACTGTAAATTTTGGGATACCATAAATTAATTTTTTAAATAATTTTTTGTGTACTGTAACTTTTGGGACCCATCATATTAGAGTCAGTAAGTTCTGGGAAACTTTTATATCATTCAAAACTTTCATGTCAGAAAATGAAGTCAAACTTAAATTTGATTAAAAAAATATTGAAGTGTGTACGCTTTAATCCACACACCAACAACCCAACCCTTATTCTACACACCTGCAATCCACACTTTTGTTGCATGAATATTTATTAACTCCTCTTGCTGTGAAAAATAATGATCAGAGGTAACACATCTCTTGAAGTGGAAACTGCAAGGACTAAATTAAGATTTTTTTCAGCACCGGTCATGCCAATTCTCATTTTTAAGTCCCTTTTTTATTTTGAGTTTGTCCAGGAATGAGATCAAAGTAAACAAGAGTTTTAACCATGTTAATGATCAAATTATTGGTGAAATCGTCTTTTTATTCTATGACCTTTACAAATTCATCAAATGATTTTTTTTATTTTCTCTTCCAAAATCTTCTGGGAAACTTGAGTCACTAATATCCATGTATGAAGCACTAGATTGTGTTGCTTTAAAAATTGTTCTTGTTTCAATTTATTTTCAAAATTCCTGTAAACACTGGTAAAAAGGAACCAAAGTTAGCTTTTTTATGTCAGCTGACTTGGTTCTTAAAAAAAAAATCAAAACGGAATGCTTAAAAGTATTTAAAATAATTTTTTTAGGTTAGCTTGATTTGTAACAAAATAACTTTGCATTTGAGATCCTAAAGGTAAGTTCAAACAAGGAGTTTATTGCTCACTGCCAGTTTTGTTTATTCGCCACCTAGGCTTCTATCTGCTTAGCATCTCAAGTCGTAATTGATACAAATGGGCATTGATGTTTGCAAATAAATATTGTACACATCAATAACTTGCTTTAATAATACGTTTTGCATCCCATGCTAGTGAAAATATATTGTCATTTGCACTCAAGTGAATACAATTTCAAATAATAATTTTTATTTACATGATCCTGTCATATTGATGACATATATTGGTTATTTTGCACCTTACACCATGTGTGAAAGGCAGGTGTCTCAAGCAATCAGTTGATATTTCCCTCTCTCTCTCTCATTTCTGATTTTGTTGGATCCAGTTTTCAGTTCAATAATATATTCAAACCTTGGGGTACAACTAAATACATATCATTTCTTTATACTCACATCAATGAAAAATGTGCTGTGTGTTATCTGACATAAGTGATAAACAAAGCAGTATGGATGCATATACTACATATGTTTGCAGATACAATTGTTTTCTTTAATAAATTACTCATTATGAACAAATAAGAATATATGATATGATATAAAGTTAGTTTGCTTCATTTTATTATCCAATCAGCATTTGTTTATCTATGTTGTTGATATTTTTTATCATATTCTTTATATATATATATATATATATATATATATATATATTTTAAAATTGTGCTATTTCACACAAGTGTATTTCTATCACTGTTTCTTAATTTAAAATACTGTATGAATTCTTACCATGTTTAGGACTTGTTATAGGAAATGGATCACCAATCTTCCAAAAGAAATACATGAAAACACACCATGCCACAAAAGTCAAAATTCCCTGAATAAACTTCTTTCTTGGAACTAGAAAAAAAAGACATAAATTATATACGTAATGGTCCCTGTTACTGGATATTCATGTAGCATTTATTGGTAATAATTATAGGGCTCATCATACAATCACACTATAATGAAAGTGAGTAAGCGTAATCGTCAAAGTTGGCACTTTGGTAGCTAGGGTGGTAGAGATCATAATCCAAAGTTCATGCTTAGGGTGTCAGATCATAATCCAAGGCTCATGCTTAGACTCCCAGCCAGACTACCTTGGATCGTTTGCCTCTGTATATCAATGGGACAGACACTAGACTCCCATTCCCTCAACAGGCTATTGTTATAGACTCAGGATTAGCCAGCTCTGCACCATAATAGGGTTGGTTTTGATATTTACTACTGCATGTAAAATCTCCATACATTATCAAAGATGTTTCTTTTAAGATATTAGTGTTACATGTATGGCTCATTGGACCTTGGGCAGTGCAAGTGCATGCAGTTGTGGCAAATTAGTATCATTGTGGTTACATGAATTTTCACCTACAGCTTCTCCCGATTTTCACTTCAATCATGTTCTCAGACTTCCTTCGGTCAATGGAGTCAAATTATACTGAATCACTGGTTGGCTAATCCCATATTTATTATGCCTGCAGGAAATCTCTGTCAATAAGTTTTAGCTATTACCATGTTAATCATTATATTACATTTGGCTTGTCAAGGATTGACATTTTACATTCAGCACCATTTCTTGCATAAATTACATGCCTGTATTACCCCATTTAATACCAAATGTGTTTTCTCAATATTGTGGTTGCTTGATGGAAACATCATGACCAGTGTATTAATTATGAAGTGTCAGGTTGTTCGTGTAAATGAAATTTTTTTTATTGATCAAGTTTGTATGGATGCCATTTTTTTGTTTGTTTGTGACTCAATATTACAGGTATGTGATTCACACACATTTACACTCAGGTGAAGTCACAGCAAACTTATTGCCAAAAGTAATACTGACATAATACAAATTTTTATATAAAAACTGTTAGATTTATTGAGTAATACAATTTGTTTTGTGCATAGTTGCAACCTCCCTTGCAACTGCAATTCTTATAGTATCATTATAGCCTGTCATTGGTTTGCCACAGTTTATCCATTCGAGAACTGTTGTTCTGCTACTGAAAACTATACAGAAAAATAAGAATATAAAGTTTCTGTCTCAGATTTTTGTACAGAGTAGGATATAAGATATGAGAATATTTAAAATACTGAAATATATCGAACCTTATTCATATAAGGTTGATATCACAATAATTGCACTAGACTGAGGTTTGTCACATCTGATTTGTTGACAGATTTGGTCTGCCAATTCTGATTGGTTCAGTACTGTCACATGGTTAAAAACCAAATGTGATATATTTGAGTGGAAGACAGTACTTGTCAGATTCGAAACCAGAAGTAACACCTGTAAAATCCAACCGCCTTTTAAGATAATGACATATTAATTGAACAATAATAATAATAGTACAGGATTGGCAAAGTAATAATAATACTCTGAATTATCTGGACATTATTTAGGTGAAAAGCTAGTAAAATAAGCAACACATTGAACATTTGAGCCATCCATGTTTTTAACAGTATACAGAGGCAAGCACTTTGGAAAATTATGTAGGCAATGTTTGAATAAGTAAATTATTCTTCCAAACTGTGCAGTTATCTCCCACCACATTGGTAACCTGGGTTAAACAAATACAAAGCAACTTTTCAATTCTCTTCTGTTAGGGTCACTCTATGATTGCCAATCATTATTTCATTTATTTAACATTGAAACAGAGAGACTATTATGTGCTGATATACTTTACTGAAATGATCCAGGAACAAGACATCAAATTGTTATAATGCAATTCTGCAAGCAACAAGTGTTTCCTTGCAGGAGTATATCTGTCTTATCCCAAATAATATTTTGTACTGGTGACAGTGTTCCAATTTCTTAGTTGTGTTACCATCATTAAACATTTTTGTTGACTTTACTGTTAAGTGAACTTCTTCAATGAACCCTCATTAACAGACAGGAAGTAGAGGTCACTTACACTATAACCAATTATGTGCTAAAAGTGCCATTAAATCCAAATAATCAAAGTCAAAGGATTTGGCAAGTAGTATAATTCAACAAGTAATATTAACTGCAGCATTGAAAGATTATATAAAAATTAAAAACCCTCAATACCATTGGTAATATCATTTTAAAAAATAGGTACTTATACTATAATCCTAATCAGATACTGTAATTTAATCAGCAATAAATCTTCATTACCAAAAGCAATGAAATTATCCAGTAGGTAAATACAGATTTTTTGCTCACCTGCACATAAATTCTTACTTTCAGACTATAAATATTTCATTATAACATAAATGCCTGTGCCAATATTATGCAAAGTTTTCAATCTAAAGCAGGCCAAAACTCTGTAAAATTGCCGGTAAATTGTGAAAATTGAAATCAGCCGAGGTTGTCATAATTTAAAGCTTCATGCCAATTTTGCTTCACTTCAACAAAACAAAATTATGATGCAATCAAAATGCAGTGCTACATGTTAAAAAAGGAACCACAACTCCATTAAACTTGATTGGAATATTGTGAAAATTAAAGTTCTTTTTAATTAAAGCATCACACTTCAATTAGAAAATTTAAATTGCAACCAGAGATTTGTAAGTCAAACAGAGTCCATGACCAAAAATATCTGTCTCCTTAAAATAAAATTTCATAAAAGTTATGGTCTAAATCCATGATGTTCTTAAAATTTAAATGAGTAGAAAAATGAAAATGCAATAGAATGGCAACATTGTATGAAGAATAGTGGTTTCAACTCCACTAAATGTTGTTGGAAAATACTGAATATAAAATTTGAGTAGGTCTTATCAATATACATTCTCATACTAAATTTTTTTTTAATCCATAAAGATCTTATAAAGGTACTGAGCAGAAACAACAATGCAATCTTTATGCCATGCCAAAGTGAAACAGGGGGCCATAACTCCATCAAAATTTCATGACAACGGGTGAAAACAGAAACTGACAACGATCTTTTTAAGGTAATGACATTTCCAAATTTAGGCAGTCCTTCCAAAATTAATGTGTGATGCTGAAAAGAGCACTGGGACAAGATTCTGACATACATATGGTAGGGCATAAAAATGGAAATGTTTCCAAAATTGTATATTGCGAACCAACTTTTCACCTTTATTAAACAATGAACAACAATCCATTTCAGAAGACAATGAGATCCCATTTAAGGCAATCATAAACTTCAGTGTTCACAAAAAACATGCACTGTAAAACCATGAAATTAGGTATATATGAACATATATGAATTTATAGTAGCAGGCAACCAAAACATGTTCAAGACTTTCCACCAATCATCACCAAACACCACACTTCATTGTGTACTAAAAGACTTTATGTCAAGTGACACAATCTCAGTGTTCACAGGATAATTATCAATTCAAATAATTCCACCTCAATCAAAAAATATAAAAAGTGTTTCTTTCCAAGTTCGTGTTTTTCAAGTTTGTTAGATAACTTTCATTTACTCAATACTGTGCCAAACTTTTGATCAAGTAACCATTATGCTTGTAGTAACATATTATTTCTCCTTATGTAGTTCACCATTTTCACAGCAATTGTCCCCATTTTACACTTAAGTATATCCTTATGCAGTCAATTCCTAAAACTGAAATCTCAGTATACCAGAATCCCCTCAAGACTGAATTTATTTTTAGTCCCAAATATTTCCTTCTTTAATATCATCATTTTTTCCTCAGTAAACTGGAAAATCTCACTCTTAACACTAAAACAAATTTCAATTTTATTCTCTTTAAAACTTCCACAAAACTAAATTATAACGTTGGGCACATATTTTTAAATTCCTGACACACACTGGAACAGATTAATTTTGATTGACAAGTACTGTCATGGGATTATCTGTGGGACAAAGACCCAGAAAATATCCTAAGTGCATGCAATGATAAAACAATATTTGACCTGTGCAACAACACTAGATTATGACAAACAATAGGCTAATATTTAGTCTTTGCATCATACAAAAGAGCCAGCTTTTAAAGTGAATTATTATTAACTAAATGCTTGAAATTAAACCATTTAGGAAAGACTATGTTTATCTGACTATTATCTGATTGTGATTGATGTTATTCATCTGTACACATGATCAAAAAACAATGTTTGCTAATTTTTTTAAAAATTAAATATCTGAGTTTTATAAGCCAGGCATGTGGCTATGCTTCTAAAGCTCAACAGAGATAGATATGCCAGGAATCTAACAGATTCACTCAGTTGACATACCCTCAAAGTTTAGATCTTAAACTGAGATTAAAAACTTCATGATTACTAAAAATAACCATCATCTGGCAAAGGCACAAAAATGTTGCCATTAACATAGGCCACATTAGTGAAAGAAAGATGTAAGAAAAAAATGGATGATATTATATGCCTTCTTAAAGCTCCTGACTGTGAATATGGCATATTTAAACATTTTGGAGTATCATTCATTTAATGGACTTGTAGTAAAGTTATAAAAGTGTCTCATTCCTCAGATGTTTCATTTGATAAGGACTGTATTTTTATTTGGAAATAACTTTATCTATGTGACAGGATGTAATTTTCAGAAAGAACATATACTGATTAGATAATTCCTCATTTCAAAAATATAACAGCTTTTTTCATTTTGTGCACCTTTTCACACACATATACTGATGGTCTCATAACTACTTTCTCTCTATCTTGTCACATAATTGCTTAAAATTTTTTTCATATCTGCAAAAACGTCAGTAAACTGAAAATTATCAAATGTGAAAATGTGTTTTGAGGAGTTTGACTTCATATCTTTCAGTCTAAAACCCAAGAGATGTTCTAAGCAGTAGAGCACAATTATAAAACAATCTTAAAGCATTATGATCTTAAAAGTTAAAGTCTGCTATATCTTAAACTTTATGTACATTTTGTATCAATATTATAAGTACTTTGGAAGAGAGCAAACTAGAGTCAAGTCCAATTAAAAATTTATACCAAATCTGAGATTTCCGATGATGAAGTAAGCAATGTAAAAAGGCAGAACCACAATCAACACAAATAGGATGGCAAAAAGACCCAGCTTCCAGTGGAAATATCTTGAGCTAGAAATAGAAAAATAACATGGACATGAATGAAAATTAATGGAGTATTTTTAAGAAAGTTTATAAATCTTCATGCACTTTTAGGGTAAAAAATCAAAATTTATTTGACAAAACTTGTGCTGCTCAAAACTGATACCCATCTGATAATTCATTTTCTTACTAGTTTTGTGTTTTATTCTAGTTTAGTTTGAATTCCCACAAAACTGACTGAAGTCTGCAAGACTGCTACAAATATATCACAAGTGGCAGTAATTAAAATTGATTTTAAAAATTTACTTTGACCTGCATTCTTATGCAATGACAGCCCCATGACTGCTCAGTTTTTCTCCATATAACCAATCAATAACTTATAAATACTGAATGATGCCAGATGGAAGGACAGACATCTAGTAAAAAATATTCAGTTAAATAACTTGGAAAAATAAACAGTTGTGTTGTGTTTTTGGCAAGTATCAATCAATATTACTTTAAAAAAAATAATTTAAAATGAATACTAACCTCACTATGGTAACCTTGATGCCCACAAAAGCTTTCTTTCATGCAATTACTATCCTGGCAGGTGCCCTAAAGCTCAAATGTTGCAGAAAAACAAAGGGAATAAACAATGTTGCATACCCCCTCCCCAACAAGGGGAAAAATAAATGAGCTATGTTACTTTAATGATATCTGGCCAAACTTTTAATATATAACTATTTCCCACATGGAGAATATAGAACTTTTGGAATTGCCACATGAAATTAAAAATAAAAAAATTAAAGAACGTAAAATAAACACATTTTAACCTGGTGTCCATGATTCCAAGGATTTCAAAAATGATGAGCTCAAACATGTTGCAGGACACAGAAAATGTCACAGAGAACACCAGAAGGACAACAGAATGGTGAACCTAAAAGAAATCAGTAAACTCCATCATATATTTAATATCATAACAATATTATTCAATTGTTGTGAATTTATCAGACATTTCAAAATTTGCTGATAAATGGCATATTATAAAATAAACTTTTTGTTGCTGCTAACCCATGTCCTGCATGTACTTGCTTATAAGACAAGTCCAACTGCAAACTGCATAGATCTGTTGTTGCATAATGTGCTGCCTGGGAGCAATCAGTAGAACAAACAATACAGACCCTGACTGACAGGTGCATTATGCTACTACAGATCAGAATCTATGTTGTTTTTTTTCAGTTTTAGTTGACTTGTCTGCAAGTATATATGGTAAAATTATTTGTAAATTATCCTGCTACATTTGTGACATTTCTATGTTTGTGGAGAGATTTAATTTCACTGGTCAACATGTATGGCACAATCTAGTGATTCTCAAGATTGTCACATGGATGGGAAATTCCCCATCTTGCATTTTTGTAAGGGGTCAACTTTTAAGCAGGACATTTTTTTTAATATGAGAACAGTATATATGAATACGCCCCTTACACCATACTTCAAGTGAATGGACTCGTGAAGAATGATAAGAACTGAATCAAGAGAAAACTTAGTTACCTTCAATACTGATACAGCTTAAGTAATTCGGTGTTATGACAATGGTACTCAATCACATGCATTGTAACTGCAAGTAACTGTGGAGACATTACCACCAAATACCAAAAATGGCATGTCTGCCATTTGTACAACCTCACCAAATGCAGTTGGTAAAACACTTTTAATACATGTAACTAGATAACCAATGCAAGAGTCCTACTGCTTGCTGTAAAATGTCACCTTAAAGAAAAACTGCTTGTACAAAACTGGTTTTATTCCATGCAAAAAAGCACATAAAATTTGATATTTATGAAAGTTTTAAATATTTTTTTATTATTTTTCAGATGCACATGATGCTACTAAACTAATCACCCATAAAAGCAGTTAATGTCCATCCTGTGACAGTCCATTCCATCTATGTGATTTATTGTTAGTTTTGGTAGATTTAGTTTGGAGATAATTTTTATATAATTTGATTTCATAAAAATTAATATTTTATCAATATTTCAATAAGAATCTGAGTTCATGTAATTAATAAGGAAAAATTATTTAACAATAATGAAAAGTGGTAGGTTCCTGGAGCTGCTAGTACAAACTTGACAGTCATTACAATTATTTCCTCATTTATCTCCAAGATTACAATTCATATTTATTCTGTAATTTAACACCAGTATTCTGCATGGTTTCTGTTTTCAGCAATTCCAAAACTTCAATGTAACATTAATACATGTGATAGACTGAACTTGACTTTGATAGACTGGGCCTGATTATAGACAGGGCTTGAATCTGACTAGGCTTGACTTTGATAGACTGGGCTTGACTTTGACAGACTGGGCCTGATTATAGATGGGTCTTGACTCTGACAGACTAGGCTTGACTTTGATAGACTGGGCCTGATTATAGATGGGGCTTGACTCTGACAGACTGGGCTTGACTTTGATAAACTGGGCTTGACTCTGACATACTAAGCTTGACTCTGACAGACTGGGCCTGATTCTGACAGACAGGACTTGACTCTGACAGACTGGGCTTGACTTTGATGGACTGGGCTTGACTTTGATGGACTGGGCTTGACTTTGACAGCTGGGTTTGACTTTGATAGACTGGGCCTAATTCTGATAGATGTGGCTTGACTCTGACAGACTGGGCTTGACTTTGATAGATTGGGCTTGATTGATAGATTGGACTTGACTTTGTGTCATCACTAATATATGTATAACACCAACAGGCTTTGCCCAGACTATATATACAAATTTTTGGAATTATTCAGCCATATCATTATCACTCAAATGGCATAATAGACCCAAATATAACTTTGGGATATACTTCTATTCACTTAGTAAATTAAAGTCTGTTTTCCTTTAAATAAATGTTTTATTGTGACTGATGATCTAGAAGTCAAGAACTTGCAAGATCAGAATATTTATTAACAATAATGATTCATTATACTCATAACAATGCAGACTAGGCATGATTTTCATCTCCATGCTCAATTTTATCAAGATTTCAATTTATAAAGAATTTCCAATATTACACACCCTGGAGAAAACATAATAACTGGTACTAAACTCAAATACCATAATAGGGTACAAATTGGATCTGCCTGCAAACTGTATAGACTCAGATCTGCCATAGTGTAATGTGCAGGCAGATATGGGTCTATGAAGATTGTCAGTAGCAAAAAGCAAACATAGATCATGATTCACTGGAGCATTATGCAGTAGCAGACCAGGATCTATATTGTCTGAAGCTGGGCCCAACCTAAGAAAAGAAGTACATATGATCAGTCTCAAATTCAGGTATCAATATGAATAAGGCCTACAACTCATTGGTGTGTGTTACATTCTGTCTTGCTTTCAGCCTATTGGCATGTGGTATCCTGTTATAGTCTACTGACATGTGGTACATGTTTGATTTCAAACACACAACACTTCATACTACTGTGGGATGATTTTCACATCAGTTCTACTAAGTGATTGTATCTATATAATAATAGTGTGCCTTCATAAACACAACTGCCCTAATTTACACGACAATTGCCCTAGTCTATCCTAGCAATTGCTCTATTGTACCTTGACAATTACCCTAATCTACATTGACAAAAGACCTATTCTATTTTGCCAATAACCCTCATATACCTTGACAATAACCCTAATATACCCTGACAAAAGACCTGACCTACCTTGCCAAAAACCCTAATCTACTTTGCCAATAACCCTAATATACTTTGACAAGAGACCTAATCTACCCTGACAAAAGACCTAATCTATCTTACCAATAACCCTAATCTACCCTGACAACAGACCTAATGTACCCTGACAATTCTCACCATATGTAGTTACATCTTAGTAAGCATATAGATAGAATTACACTCAGAAAGCTGCTACATGTATACTGTAAGCAATACTAGGAATATAATTAGTTTTGGTTTTAGTATCATGGCACAGCAATACATGTAGGTTATTTAGTGCTGAGGCAATTGGAGTAAAGTGTCTTGCCCAAGGATACATTACAAAAGCCACCACATGCTAAACATGTAGGATTCTAACCGACATCCTTTTATTCATGAATCCTGTGCACTGAGCAACTGTGGCTTCTGATGGGAATTAAAATAAGATTTTTGCCAGAATGAATCAAAGATCTATTTTAATCTATTTTTTTTTAAAGCAAAAGGTCATTAATTGTGGGTGGTGTCCCTGAATATCAACAAACATGCTGAGCTGAGATATACTGAAAATCCCCACCATGTATTTTCTATTTAACTGGTTTTAAAATGATGATTGGCAGGTCATTTGTATTTTAAACTTAAAATATATTTAAATTGATTTTTTGTGACATTTTTTTCATTACCATGGGAGAAAAGTGAAGTGCTAAAAATTGGGTTGGTCTGCCTAATGGAAACATATATATATATATATATATATATATATATATATATATATATATATATATATATATATATAGATGCAATAAACTGACGACGAACAGTACGAAACTAGTAACTAACTAGCCTAAGCGCTTTCGACTCTTAATGAGTCTTTTTCAAAGGCAAATACAAAACATAGTTACGACAAACAAATAAACACAAAAACGTTGCGTTTGTAAACCTCTACATTTCTATCTTCACATGTGTTAAAACTATAAATACAACCAGCTTGTGTAGACTAGTTGCGGAAACTGAAAACGTTGTATAATTCCCTAAAAGTCTACAAGCCAAAGCGACATCTATTTTTATTTTGTGTACATATGTAACGCAGATTATATCCCGGATATTTGGTTCTATACCGGTTATTCTTATAGTAAAAATTGAAGGATAAGAAGATTTAGAAAATGTTAAATTCTACTAGTGCATAGTTTTCATTTTCTAGTCTTCTTGGTTTAGACCGCTTGGTTTCAATGTTCTAAGGCGGCGTATCCAGTATGATTCCTTTTCCTTCCTGGTTTCGGAACTCCAGCTGTGGTTGTTGGCAATAGCGATAAGTATTATATCACTGAAAGTGTGGCCAGGGGAGGAGAAGTGTTCTGCGACCGGGCTTCTGTACAGCTTTTTTGTCATCCAATCAGATCTATGAAGGTTTATCCTTATGTGTAGCTTTTCAGTTTCTCCCACGTACTGAAGGCCACAGATCTTACATGTGATGAGATAAATCACATTCTCTGTTTTGCACGTTTTGTTTGGACCATGTATGTTTAGTTTTTCTTTAGTCACTGTGCTAGTGAATGTCTTGGTCTCTATCATATGTTGACAGGTTTTGCATCTTTTATCGCCACAGGGTCCAGATTGACTAGGTTGGTTTTCATGGGAAAACTTGAGGGAAAGCTCTTAGCATCGGTTGAGCGTACACCATACCAGTGGGTACGCTTTATCGATGATATAGAAATGAAGTGGCAGTATGGAAGAGAAAGTCTGGATGACTTCATTTCAAAGGCAAACAACTTCCATCCTTCAATAAAATTCACGGCAGAAATTTCCAACTCAAACCATGTTTTCCTGGACACAACAACCAGACTGGTGGAAAACAAATTACACACAGACATCTACTCGAAACCAACCGACAAACACCAGTATCTTCTCCCAACCAGCTGTCATCCAAAACACTGCATTAAGAACATTCCATATAGCCAGGCACTGAGGATACGCAGAATTTGCTCTGACGATGAAAGATTCATAGAAAGGTCTGAAGAGCTGGCTAAACATTTAATTTACCGAGGCTACGACAAAGACCTGATTGCGGAGGCAATCCAAAGGGCCAAACAAACAAACCGTGATGACCTACTCAGATATGGACAGAAAGAAAAGGTTGATAGGATACCATTTATTCTGACCTATCACCCAGACAATCCCAAAGTAGGTAAAATCATCGCAAACCACTGGCCAACCGTGCAATCGTCAGACATACTAAACCTAATACTTCCGAACAAACCTGTAGTAGCTTACCGGAGACCAAAAAACCTAAAGGACATCCTAGTCAGGGCCAAGCTAACAACAATCGCTAGTCAAAACCAACCTAGTCAATCTGGACCCTGTGGCGATAAAAGATGCAAAACCTGTCAACATATGATAGAGACCAAGACATTCACTAGCACAGTGACTAAAGAAAAACTAAACATACATGGTCCAAACAAAACGTGCAAAACAGAGAATGTGATTTATCTCATCACATGTAAGATCTGTGGCCTTCAGTACGTGGGAGAAACTGAAAAGCTACACATAAGGATAAACCTTCATAGATCTGATTGGATGACAAAAAAGCTGTACAGAAGCCCGGTCGCAGAACACTTCTCCTCCCCTGGCCACACTTTCAGTGATATAATACTTATCGCTATTGCCAACAACCACAGCTGGAGTTCCGAAACCAGGAAGGAAAAGGAATCATACTGGATACGCCGCCTTAGAACATTGAAACCAAGCGGTCTAAACCAAGAAGACTAGAAAATGAAAACTATGCACTAGTAGAATTTAACATTTTCTAAATCTTCTTATCCTTCAATTTTTACTATAAGAATAACCGGTATAGAACCAAATATCCGGGATATAATCTGCGTTACATATGTACACAAAATAAAAATAGATGTCGCTTTGGCTTGTAGACTTTTAGGGAATTATACAACGTTTTCAGTTTCCGCAACTAGTCTACACAAGCTGGTTGTATTTATAGTTTTAACACATGTGAAGATAGAAATGTAGAGGTTTACAAACGCAACGTTTTTGTGTTTATTTGTTTGTCGTAACTATGTTTTGTATTTGCCTTTGAAAAAGACTCATTAAGAGTCGAAAGCGCTTAGGCTAGTTAGTTACTAGTTTCGTACTGTTCGTCGTCAGTTTATTGCATCTATTTTAATTAATCCCTGACAGACGTGATCCCTTGGTGGATCCAGTACGCTTGAGAGGGTTGTTATTCGCCATATGATTTGTATTCTTTATATATATATATATATATATATATATATATATATATATATATATATATATATATATATATATATATATATATATATATATATACACATACATATTGTTTGTTTGGCCTAACACAAAAACTTAAGAATAAAATCAATTTTAAAAAAAAATAAACATCGCATGGGTATAACTGAATACTTCATCTGTGGATTTTATGACTAATTTTTAATTATTTTGATGAATCATCACATCACCACATGCAAGTGTTGTTGTTGTTGTTGTTGTAAGGTTTAATGCCATTTTTCACACATGACAACCAGTATAAATGGTGGAGGAAGAACCCAGGAAAGAACCACCAACCCAAGCAAGAGAAGCTACTTGCAAGGTTTCTTACATACCCACATTGGCTAAACCCAAGACTTGAAAACACACAGACAAGTGAGAGGGCAGAGATCCGGAATGGTGTGTGCTTTAGACAACTTGGCCACTACATGCAAGTGTACATGCCTTGTTATCCTATAACTGTACTGCATTCTCAATACAGTATGGGTATTGATCTGAACTCAATGCTTTAGCTAGGAAGTTTTTGAAGGAATTATGAATAGGGGTACCTTCTATGATAAAATAATATTGTTCACATAAGCTACTAAGTATTCTTTTTGGAGCAAAGTGGTATTTTTGGAACCAACACTACCAAGAAGAAATGCAAGAATGACGTCCATTTTGGAATTAAAAACTAACAAACACATATCATTTGAAACCATAATTTACTTGGCAACAAATTTACAAATTTACTTGGCAACCTGAAAAATCTTCTGTACAGTTTTCAAAGTTGGTTGTCCAGGCACAACAAGATTTTTTTTTAAAAAATGTCCTACCACTGATAATGTGATTCATTATCAGTTGGGCTCACTTTAATGTGGTATACTGCATGACTTCAATGAACAAGGTTATAATGACCACTGTATCATGCCCTTTGTTGTATAATAGTATTCTCTCTATAAGGACATGCACTCTCTGATTTTCATAGACACCATTATAAAGAGTACTGTATATTATGCACTTTATTATAAGTTGGTCTCAAGGTAATGCAGTATATTTCCATGGATAGCATTATAATGATTATTATTTTATTTTGCCATATAAAAATGAATGAAAACCTTGGTAAAAATACTTTTTTATTACCAGGTGTTGCACTTCTAAGCTCATGTAAATAATGAATTTCTTTACCTCATAATCTCTGAAAAGCTGCTTCAAAAAGAAAACCCATCCACCACCGAAGAAAAGGACCTAAAAGAACAATATAAATTGAAAGAGATTTTAAAACATTTAATGCAAATTCTACTTAATTTAAAATCTTTTCTATTGTATTAAAATGTCATTTCACCATTTCAGATATTGCAGTACTAAACAGACAGAACAGTAGCTCAGTAATTAACAAACAGCAAAAGTATTATAACTGAACAATTGAGAACTAATGATTTCAGAAATGTGTCATTTATGTTACACAGCATCACCAGACTTCAAGCATCATATTTAATAGGCCAACAATTAAAATCATTAATTTTGATAATTTATTGATAATTGTTCATAAAAACTAATTAAGTGAATAATAAAGAAGGAAAATTGCCATGATTGCAAGACCAATTTCTTTGTTTCCCTCTCTTTCTCTCTCTCTCAGACCAAGGTCTGAGACACATATATCTTAAATTGTTGATAATTTCTGCAGTGAGATGAGTGGTGGTGGGGTTTGGGCTAGACCTCCAGTCTAACCTTGCCTTGAATTCATCTGTTGCTGTAGTCATGTCTGGCAATTTTTCAAGCAAGTTTTTTCTCTCTCTCTCAAATGAATGTGGGCATTCATAAATAATACTTTTAGATAATTTATATAATAAAATCAATAGTGTTTAATATTTTGTGTTTAATTTAAGTAATAAAATTTGCTTGCAGTTTTAACTTGAGATCCTTGAGTGCAACAACAACCAACTATGTTGCAACTTGAATCTATGGTTTATTCTTTTAAATATCTGAGTAATTATTTTAATATACTTTCAGCTCAGAACATCTTCAAGAACAATGGGACTTTAATATAAATGCATCTGTTTAAGACAAACTTGTGAAGAGAACCTTATTTTATCAAGACATAATTATGAAGTGAACCATAGTTTACTAACATAATCTAACTATGCATTTTTTTAAATCGTGGAGAAAGAAATACACTTTGTGAAATTATGAGTTTACATTTAAATTATCTCCACAGCTTTAAGCAGTCTTACACTGAGTCATGTCACAGAAACCACCAATCTTGTACAAGGAAAAGAAGGAATATATTAACATTTACATTTAAACTTAATATCTTTTTTAACCTTTGATTGCAGCAAGTTTAAATTAAGATACATACTTTAGAACTGAATTTTTTTGGGCAGAAATGGTCTTTTCTACAAATTAATGACCATGACCTCTGACCCCAAGATCGATTGACTTCCTCCTTTTCCAACATGCTAATCATCCACAAAGCTAGTTCCATATTGGTGATATGGAAGTAACACTAGTCCTGGAAACACTTTTCTTCATCCAGTCAGTGACCTTGCCCTGCGTCCTTCTGACTTGCTACTTAGAAATTGTTATACTTCTTTTTTACCCAAATAGCAAGCTCTTCAAAGAGTTTGTTAATTGTATATTGTGGGGAACTATAATCACTGTGTGGAAACCATTTTATTCTTTCCATGACAGTACCATGGAGGTGCGAGTTTCTCACTTGGAAATCAATACCGGTAGGTCTTTTCCTCACCCCAAGAGCAAACCATCCACAAACTTTAAAATCTGTTGATG
Organism: Potamilus streckersoni; assembly: GCA_016746295.1. Classification (NCBI taxonomy): domain Eukaryota; kingdom Metazoa; phylum Mollusca; class Bivalvia; order Unionida; family Unionidae; genus Potamilus; species Potamilus streckersoni. The sequence continues at coordinate 113,713 of JAEAOA010001867.1, forward strand.
GTGGTGGTGGTGGACAAATTGAATAAATATGTGTTAAGAGAATCAGAAACACACTGACAGATGGAAATCAAAATATACCCTATTTTATGGCAAGAAAGAGAGAGGGAGGGAGGGAAGGAGGGAGAGAGAGAGAGAGAGAGAGAGAGAGAGAGAGAGAGAGAGAGAGAGAGAGAGAGAGAGAGAGAGAGAGAGAGAGATTTTAGCCACTGCCTTATATACAGCTTGTGTAAATAGTAATGTCATGATTTACACTTAATTATAAATAGCTGAATAGTGTCATGGAGCAATTTATATGCTTAATCTTCAAAGTTGCTTGAAACATCTAGGCAAAAAGAGAAAACCCGACCATTTTATTATTTTCCCTTGGAATAGTTTTACCCCCAAGCAGTTGGTACAGGCTTATGTCATACAGGAAATTTAAAGGTCATGGCAGTAAGAAAAAAAGGGCCAACAATCCACACCTTAAACACATAATTTCCTGGAATAGTTTTACAGGCACACAATAGTCAAGGCAGTAAGAGAAAAAGGGTCACCATTCCAGATTACATAAATGATTGATTTCTCCAGCAATAGTTTTACCCTAGTAGTTTAAATGGTTAACAGACATATTGGCATTAAAAGGTCAACACAGTAAGAGATGGTCACCATTCCAGATTACATAGATGATTGATGTCTCAAGGAATAGTTTTACCCTGAGCAGTTTTTATTGGTAATTGTCATATTGACCTTAAAAGATCAAATCATTAAGGGAGAAAAGGTCACCATTAAAGATCACATAATAGATTCATTTCTCAAGGAACTGTTTTACCCTGGGCAGTTTAAATGGTCAATTGATGTTGGCATTGACAGGTCAAGTCAGTAAGAGCAAAAGGGTCACCATTCCAGATTACATAGATGATTGATTTCTTATGGAATAATTTTACCTTGGGCAGTTTATAATGGTAACTGTCATAATGGCATTGAAGGATCAAGGCAGTAAGAGAAAAAGGGCCACCATTTGCTCAAATGATTGATTTCTCAGGGAATAGTTTTACTCCTGACAGTTTATTTAGGTAAATGAAAGGTCAAATTATTAATGGAAAAGGAGCCACCATCTCATAGATTATCCAAATGATTGATTTGTGATGCTAGTTCAGAACAGCCCATTAGGTTAATTATGACACTGTACATTAAGTAGAATAACCTATTACATGTAATGTGAAGTTTATTAAATTTTTGATGCATTTTGAAGAAACAGTAGCTATTACAGTTCACTGCCTTGCACGAGACTTCATAAATCATCTTTGTTCAAATTACTGGCAAATTTGTGATCATTAGCAGCAATGTTTTGAAGTCTGATTGTACCACTTGTTTGTAATCATGAAAAAGCAATCAGCAAATTTTTCTGTTGCTGAAATGGTATGGATTGGAATCATACCAAAGTGTGAATTCTTTTGTAATGCGAGACATTGAAACATATCTGTTAGTGAATAACACAAAACAAAAAGATTTAACATGATTACTTGATATTTCATCATTGCAAACCATATGCCAAAACACCATTTTCAACACTCAGAATAAATGAACAAGATTAAGCAACAATGCAAAATGAAATTTAAATCACCTTCAAAGATAAATTTATGTCAAGATATGATTTCTGGATACACAATGTTTGGCAGGGCCTGCCTTAGGCCGATTTAGCCAAATTGGGCCCTGCACTCACAGAGGTGGGTGCATTAGTAATGTTTAAAATATATCTATAAAGAGAAAGTAATTTTAAAGGGATGGAAGAAAAAGTTCAATATCATATAAAACTTGTTTGAAGGTATTTCAAATGCCAAGCTCATAAGGGGCACCAACATGTAAATCCAAGGGGTCTTGCCAAAATGACCCAAATCAGGCCCCACATTTCCTAAGGCCACTATTGATGTTTGGTATGTGGGCATAAATATATCATGTACTGGATCAAATATATTAAGGAACAGATTGGTAATTCATTTGTGTAAGATATGTGATGGTTCATTTGCCTCGAGATAATGGCTTTCTGATGGGGATTTCTAAATACTCAGTCTGATTCTGTCTCTGGCCAACTTTGAGATTTTTGCCCAAATGCTTATAACACATTCTCAATGTTTCCAAATTGGTTTGCCATAACAACTAGAGTTGATCTCAGAACAAAAAAAAAAAACATTGTAGATCAACATTCAACATGTTTTGCCATCTATGTTTTCTAATTCCTTTTCAGAGGTGATGGCTGCCTTTGTGCAACTTGTTCTGGAATTTTGCCCAAACCATTTCTCATGTGTTCTTACCAATCTCAAGAGTGCTCACTTGAACAAACTGACCTGATACTGAAACAAAAAATACTGTGGACCAAATCTGGGCATGTTCCACCATCTATGTTCTTGTCTAATCCTGCTACTGAGACGGTATGAGTTCTCAACCTGAGAATGCCATTCTTGTCAGTTCTCAAACAAGATTCTTGATAATTTGAGCCTTTTCGGACTCTTCACACACCATTTTTAATATCTGGACATATATGTTAGGGGGTAGACTCAGAACCATTGAAAAGTCGGAAGTTGCCAAGTTTGCAGTATCAGCATAGGGTAGCTGCATATCAGCATAGAGTAGCTGCTTACTAGCTCACTTAGCAAACTTTAACAACCTTACATCAAGCTATACCTGCATGAAATTTATAGGAATTTTAATTATTTTCTCAGACATTTCGAATATATTATCTGTTAATCTGAGGACAGACAAGACAAATCTACTGCATTGATAAAATTTGACCTGGAACTTGTCATTTGCATTGCTAATCAGATGACTACCCAAATCTCATGACATCAACAGACCAACAGTCAAGTGATATCAACCGATTCCAATGTTAATGTGGGAAATATTCATGTCCATCATCATAATCAAAAATGGTATGGGAAGAGTTAGAGGAAAGTTATTCTACAACATAAGACACATCACCTGAAATTTTTGTTGGGTTGGGGTGATATGTATTACTGCCCAACTAACAGCACTGTGTAGCATGTTTTGATGTTGACTAACAGTGTAACAAAGTTAAATTTTCAGGAATATCACACAAAACTGGCAACCATTAATGATGCTCTTCTACAGTTTAAACTTATGTTTTTTGTCAGACTTTACTTACCCTGATGTCTTTTCTCTAATAAATTCAAATTCTCACTAAAGAATGAATCTGTTTTCAAGTTTCATTGGCCTACATTTCAGTTGGCTGGAAAATGATGAAAGCCAGGAATGCCAAAATCGGGTTAAGTTGAAATATTTTTCAGTGGTCATGCTACCAGGTGGAGTGGGTAAGTCTCCTAAAAAATGTAAACTTTGCCTTGGTTTTTTTTAGAGATACATTGACAAATAAATTTTGAGATATCCACTCACCTTAGATGCCTTTATTCTAGTATTGTGTTGTAGCTAAAGGTATTCTTCAAGCCATCAGCAGCTTGGCCTAGTTTTGATATCAGTTATGCTGACAAACTCTTGCACATTCACAGGCATGTATTTTGATAGCTGATTGATCATTAATCATTTCCCCCATTTGGCAACTAGGCCCACTATCACTACCTGATTTTTGCATGTAATCCTTTGGTGATAAAAACATAAATACTTGTGTTTTGAAACTTTAACAATAGTATTTATATAGCAGTTTGTGTTTTAAGAATCAAAATTGATAACTGCCTCTTGTACACTATTTCATCATAAAATTAGTTTAAACTCTAAGTATACCAGTAACGGGAGGAAAAAATGGTGGACATCACTATGTTTGGGAAGTACCAGTTTATTAGATTGAAAATTTTCGTATATCATAGAGCACATATATACAAATATACAAGTCATATAAAGTAAAGCCTAGGAATTATGTTTTTTTAAGATTTAACTTTAAAATGCAATTATATAGATAAAAAATGTATGAGACAATGCTATGTTGTGTAATTCGCAAGAAGTGTTGTAAGGTCCGAGTTCTTTTCTGACTGGACTCGTATTTGTGAAAATAAGGATAAAAGCTGCTAAGCCTAAAATTCATACAAGTACATAGACAAATAAATAAACCATAAATTTGCAATCTTATCATGGACTCTTGTAATGAAGCTATATAAAGTGAGTACATTACAAAAACATCTTCTAAAATTAGATGCACTTACATCTGTGTTTATTCAGTTGGAAAGATGGGTTTAGTTCATATACCAACTATAAATGAGCCATGTCTGTAATTTTATGCATTTTTGTGTTATGTCTGAATAGTTATAATAATGTTTTATCTGCAACAAAGAAATAAGGACATGTGTGCTTTTGCCCTCATGTATATGGTACAGAGATTGTGTCAAAAGCATTTACAAATCTTTGAAAGTGCCATTACTGTGAACATTTAAAAAGTATATAAAAACATAAATACAAAAGTATAAAAAAGTTGATTGAGGGTAGTTAATTAAGCATTTGTACCAACTTGCAGTTACTCACTTAAATTTTGCTACAGTGCATTTTCTATTATTCTCTTTAAATTGTTAAATTGCAAATATGAGCATAATTCAAATAAGAGAACACAATACATACATACATATACACACACACACACATATATATATATATATATATATATATATATATATATATATATATATATATATATATATATATATATATATATATCAGGGCTGGAATTTAACACAAATTTCTTTGTAGCCAGAAGGACTAGAATGCTTAGAAATTTACTAGTCTTGCCAAATCTTTACTAGTCCTGTCCAAAAACAATATCACACACTTGCATTGAGATTAACAACAATATTGTTCATAAATAGCATTATCATTTGAAATGCAGAATTACAGAATTTTAAATCAAATACTGCTTCAAATCATCAGTCAGTCAATTCACATTTCTTGTTTCTCAAGAATATCTGAATCCAATTCCAGAAAATGATCCAGGTGTCCTTTCTTATCCTCCACCTGCACTCTGAGTCCATATGGAGTTTGTTCAGGTCTCCTTACCTATCTCCCTCAAATATTCCACAAATGTACTGCTGGTGATGGATCATTTGTTGGAATATCATTTGTATGGAACATTATAAAAAAGTAGGTCCGATAGAACCCAAGGTCACAAACATGATCTCCATTCACTCCTCACCATTTGTATCTCTGAGAAACCCTTCTCAGCATCAGCAGAGTAGGCTGGGATTGTTAGGATAAGGTCAATCAATGCCATAATATTTTTTCAGTCAGCAGCACATCATTTTACAACTGTGGACCAAGTCAAAGCATAGATGTCTTTGCAAGATAACAGAATACATTAAGAAAATTATCTGAATAAATGTACATCAAGAAAAATGTAATGTCAGTACTTAAATGATGTTGATATTAATTTTTTGAAAGCTTTTCTTACATGGTTACCGTTTAAAATCAAGATACTATGCTAAATAAAGAATTTTAACAAATCTGGCATCAATGATGTTTCCTGTATTTTTTAAAATAAATATTTGAATATACACCTACTTGCTGTAGATTAAACTCTTTAATATGTCCCATTCCAATTCTACTACATTAGCATCCACACTTGCACGGACAAGAACTGACCAGAAATGCTCCACCAAACAGGTTTCTGCCTTTCTCTTCCAGTGATGTAGTGAGTAAATGTAATAACCTGTTTATCAATCATGTAAGTGTCTCCAACATCAACTCCATTCATCTCATCCAGCTAACACATCCATGCAAAATCATTAAAGGGTCTTTGGTTCTTTACCATATCCACTTTCACCGGTTGTCACCTGAGAGCAACATTGTCTGGGTAGGCGAAATTTGCATTTTTCAGAACCTGTAACTTCAGTTTGGTGCAACACAGAAAAGTCAAGTATAGCTTGATGAATAGTAAAATATCTCAGGAGAAAAATAAGCCATAGATTATGGCCATATGCCTTCAAAGAACGAAATAGCAGAAAATCGAGAGTCATGGGTAAAATGAAGTATTTGGAAGTTAATGACCTTGTCTCTTATATAGTATGACAGACAGTGTCCTATGTCAGAATGGGTCATGGGGGTAATCTGATATATTTTTGATTGGTTCCTTCAGATTATTGGGTATTTTTTTCTCAGCTTCAAGCTTGCATCGAACACCTATGGTTTTAACACATTTTGTTAAATCTTCCCAAGATCTTACCGACGGTTGATTCCTCTGGTGGTATATGCATAGCTGCTTTTCTGTTATTTTTGTTTTACTCAAGCTTTCATGTGAGTTTAATGATTCAGTTTTTTAAGTTTGATCAACCTGCAACAAAACTGGATATTTTATCTGTGTTTGTTGTTTTTTTAAGTAATTTCGCACAACAGTTATACCGCATAGCATTCTTTTCTTCATCAGAATTCAGCCATTCCCTGTCTTTTATCCATGTCATATGAAATGTTCGATTACACTTTTCCCTAACATAAGAATTATTCCTCTCTTTAATGTCGTTTTCATTCAACTTTTGCTTTTTTCTGGTAGCTGAATATGTTCTATAAAACGCCACATTTTGTCTGTCTTATAAGAAGCGAATTATGTCTTCTTTGGAAATAGGAGATTTTACAGTATAGCTGATGTGAATTATTTAAAGTAAGAAAATGAACGTCAGTGTCCTTTATATAAGAAAGTCAGAGCAAGAAACACCATTTCAAAACACATGCTTTTGCCTCTCACCCCCCCATTAAATGGCCTCTTTCTGATAAGGGCTTCAGTGCATGTTCTGCATGATCAAAGCAGTGGCTATTCTGAACACTGTCACAAAATATTAACATCAGAAGATGATGTTAGTTTCAGCTTAGAAAAAGTAAAATCCCATCAAACAAACCCATTTAATTTGGTGCGTTCTATACAACAGTTCCAGTTACGGTCTTATTATTAGCAAAAGTTTGGTAATTGTTCCTGATTAATTAGACAGCAGTATATTGTTGAAATTAATAATAAGGAGGAACATTTTCAAATCTTAGATGCCCATGCTCAGATTTTAAAATGTACAGCATTCTGCTTGATATCTCCATGTCTATTCAATTATTTGTCCATTCTTGTCAGGGAAAAAATATAAAATCAATTCTTATCATCATATAAAAAGTAGTTGTATGGAAAAGATGTGTCAATAAAATTATAATAAATTCATCTGATTTTTACATATATTTTGATGCAAGTGTAAAATATATAGTTTTCTGTTTGTGACTGTTGGAGTATTTGGTTAGCAATACCGCCCCCCCCCCGTAATCAAACAAACCTGCAAACTTTAATTTCTTTGAATAGCTTTTGCAGTGTTCTTTGTGGTATACCATTTTGTAGTTTATTACTGTGGCCGAGTGAATAAAGTGTGATACAGCATCATTTTTAATTTAATCATTATCAAATTAATCAGGATCAATTACCTAACTTCCATTGTTAATGACAGTACCATAATTGGCGCTGTTAAGCATATGAACAAATCAATTTGGCTTCTTGTTATAGAAATGCACCTTTCCGAGGCAGATATTGACTTCATCTTCTCAAGCTAATATTTTATGACTGTTGACAATGGTTACTGCTTTGATTCTACGGGACATCTGCCGAAGTCAAGCCTTTATTAGGGAATGGCGTAAACAAATGTTGACTTTCGATAATCCAAACTTACTAGCTCAACGGACTATTAAAATTAGGAAACTTACTAGTCTGACAGAAAATCTACTACCTTCAAGCCAGCAGACTACCGCCAAGATATATATATATATATATATATATATATATATATATATATATATATATATATATATATATAAACTTTTTATGGATAAATACAGATAAACAGTTTTATTCATATTTTTATTCATATGTACAAACACATTAATTGAAATCATAAATATTAAAAAATAAAAAAACAAAAAAAAACCCCATATATATATATAAAATAGATAACATTTGATATTGTATGTTCAACAGTTGTTGTTTTTATGTTCAGCAGTTGATCAGAACATAAACTATATAATAAATAAATAGTAAAACATTATGGTGTGCGAAAGAATTTAGAACTAAATTATCATAATATATTATATCATTAATTTGTGATACTTATCAGTTTTATAGAATTATTGGATATATTTTTATGATAATAACACTAACATTAATTAAATTTTTAATTAAAATAATATTAAATAATAAAGAAATATTATTTACTAATTGTAAATAGGGAACATAATTAAAAAAAATATTTCATTAATGAATGTCGTACAAGGTTTTGGAATTAGGACCTTTTGGATATACTGTATTAAGACGGTGAATCCAATAGGTTTCCTTTAAAAGACTTTCCATCTCAAAATCAACTATATCAATAGGTTGAAGGAGAAATCTAGCAAAGTATGGAAACTTTTGTTAAGGTGTTTTACAATGTGAGAATTAAAATTATGATCAATATAGTTGTTTATATCTGATATATGTTGGTTCATATGTTTGCATATTTGTTGACTCATTTGTCCAATATATTGTATGCTACACTTTCTGCTTGTGATCAATTAGTATCACAACGCATATTAAACGTTTTTTCATAATAATACTATTAAAAGAAGTATTTTCATTAATAAAAGAACAGTGCAAACATCTAGGTCTGTTACATTTAGTTGATGATCCATTTTCATGTTTTTTTTAAAATTTAAAATAAATTAGATAATCATTTTTTTTTTCTTTTATAAGCAAGCATGGGTTTGCTTTTGTGTAGCGATTTAACACTTATTTTAACAGATTGTTTTAATAAATCCCAATATTTGTTGATACTCATACCTATATTAGGCATACTAGAATTATATTCAATAACATTATCTTTGATTTTATATATATATATATATATATATATATATATATATATATATATATATATATATATATATATATATATATATATATAATTATATTTCTTGCTTTTCATCCACTTGTCCCTGTGTCCTTGTTGAGCTCTCAATTCTGCCCTGTCCAAAAGGAAAAGTCACTTCCCCCTAAAACTTAAGTCTAGCCTGACCCTTGATTATTCTTTAACAAAACGAATAAAAATATATTATGCCTATTGGAACTATAAGCAACATTTCATAAAAAACATATCCTCCACATGAACCTACCCAAACATACTTCAGTGTACCTGGACTACCGTCACATTGCAACAAATTCAAATGTATGTCAACGAAACATGAAAATGCAGATTTTGATACTACTAGGATGAAGACAGCACAGTAAGCATTTTAATTACATAGGAAAATATTGGCTGCTAAGTGTGTGAGATATTCCTGAAACTTTGACTACTCGTTCTGATGTTAACTGACATCAGAACACACTATAGTTATCGAACAAGGATCATGACATTAAGGCAAGAATCCTTGACAATAACAATTCTCGTATCAGATCATCTAGTCACGACAATACTGTGTATCGGAACAAGCACAACAAGCATTACAAAGTATACTATAGGGGGAAAATCTTTATAATGCGGTCTTGCAAAGGTTTTTTCAGTTAGATTTACCTGAGAAAAGAACATTATACAAGAATCCACTAGGAATGACATTTTATCCCACTTTTGTAAATTTATTTTGTTTTTGACGAAAGCGAAAAATAATGGTCCTGTACTTGTACTGACAAAAAGTACTCTTGTCATTAATACTTCATTGCTATCAAGCAGCCGGAAATTGCAGACAGCCACGAACTGCCCTTACAGAGGTTACGTTTGTAATAATCAGTTTGATTGGTTAACAAAACTTTACTCTCAAAGACCTTAAACGATCAAACAAAGTTAGCTATAACGGAAGTTATACAATAAATATATAACTTTTCTTCTGAAATTATCTTATATTGATAGTATTATTGTAATTATTGCCATATCAATGTATATTAACTCTAAGAAAATCCTCTGTAGCAGAGAATGTTGTAAAACTCTATTTATAGCATCAACTAATCAAACAAATCCTTACAAAGTTTTAGAAAGGGAAATCCCAGGGAGCGCAGTTGTCAACATGGTGTCCTCCGTAGATCAGTTTTAATCTTGGTTTATTCCAGGAAGCCACCTTTTTAGAAAGAAAGCAACGTATTTTTAAGCTTTGGACTTAGTCTTTTTCAGTACATATTAATTTTGCATATCTAACATATATAGCAACACTTTTAAATAGATTTGTCATCGTCGCCATTTTATACTGTATGGAATAACCAGCAATGTCCAAAAGTGAGTTCCAGCCTTTCGCGGCTGCAACATGACAGTAGAAGAAGCAACTTTATCTAGAAAAACACAGGTATGCATGCAGGAAAACTTCCACCATATGATTTACTGATATATACATTAATTTTCTAAAAGGAAACGTAGTCCTACAATGTAAGATGTATCACGTTATTTGAGTCATATTGTGCACAGGAGTCTGAGTATCACTATAGCACGACAAAATTTCTGACATTAGGCTACTATAGCAGTTTCATCCTATAATACTTGTAACAGTTTTTTTTAAAAGACACAAATAAAGCAAGCCTAGTGGTTAAAGAGTCCGCATAGGATGCGGGAGGTCGTGGGTTCTATCTCGGCCGAATCATACCAAAGACTTAGAGAAATGGTACTAACAGCTGCCTCGCTTGACGCTCAGCATTAAGAGGTTAGTGTTAGAATTGGTCGGCCTGGTATCATGATAATGTTACTGGGTGAGACATCATGCTACATGTCTGAGGCATGATGTCCCAGTGCTAGACATCACTATAAACTGCCACACTGCAGACATCATAGCGATATGACTGAAAAATTGTTAAAGCTACATTAAAAATCATAAACACCACACCATCAAATAAAGCAATTACAGGAAAAACCAGATTTGCCGAGGCTATTCACATGGCCACCATGCACCATAACTGCACAGCCAACATGTACCACATCTGGAAAGATCATTCACACTGCTACTTTGTTAGGCAGATAAATCAGTTCCACACCCATAATGATATTATTGACTGGCAGTTTAGGGACTGATCACTTATTCATTAAAACTTTAAAAAATCAGCAACCAATCCTGTGCTGAAAAATGGCGTTAAGCTCAATAACAACAACAACAATAACTTGCATTAAGTAATCCGATTTCAGTTTTTTTATGTCAGGTTGTCATTACTGAAAGAAATTTTGACTAAAGTACATGTACCACTAAGGATAATAATATATCATTTACGCCTCATGTAAAGCCACATTTATTGTATAAAGCCGAGAAAGACTCAAATTTTAATCCATACAAAAAGGTAAATAGGCGTAATCTGGTTAGCCTTACTGCTTTGTTATCATGAGATGTCCAGTTTAGTCACTCTGATAATTGTTAAGATTACAATTATTGAACAGTAGTAACATCAAAGAAGTGTCTGTATTCTTGTACAATATATAATCAGCTGGAAAATGGTTTGATAGCCTTTATGGCTTCCCTTAGTAAGATGTTAAGCTTGTTCACTTTCAACATTAGTGGCTGATGCTACTAACAATAACTGTAAAGTTTGCAAAATCTAATGTCTGCAATTTGCTATTGTTCAGGTCAAATCTGCTTACATATTGAAGCTGTTGTGGCTTCTATCACTTGGTGTCACAGAATGTAAAAGAAAATAAGGTACCAAACTGCTACTAATGAATCACGTGACAAGATTTTTGCCTTGAAAAACACAACATCCAAATAAATCATTACCAAACATTTATATGTCATCACATAAATGGAGATGATTATTTTAGAAAAAAGTTGGTTATTATAGTTTGCTACATCGGGTTAGGTGGGGAGATGGGACTTGCCAAACAAGTTTAGATAGAAAAGACTCTAGTAAAGCAATTTTATGTTGAAAAGACTTGAATAAATAATATCATAACTGATAAGGAGGTCATTCAGCAGCAATGGGAAAATGGAGCAGATGGAAAGAGAATTATGTATGTACCAAGATCTAAATGACGTTGAATGGTTTTGCTATGTGCATGACAACATCTGCTCGCATATCATGATTATGCAGAAAATGGGAACTATTATTGCATATTCAGTTGAAATAAGTCAATTATTATAACAAGAAGAACCTTTTAATAATTAATTTTACTTTTAAATAAAGATATTAAATGCATTTATGAATGCAGCTTTCTTACTATGTACATTACATACTTCTCACCAAAATTTAGTCCCCCTCTGGAAAGATCACCTGTCTTATAAGGCCAATCTCCTGTCTCCTGGTGCAAAAGGGGTGGCCTTATAAGAGTGGGACAACTGTATATGTTTTAAAAGTCTTTTATTTTGCTTGTATAAATTCATTATTACCTTAACATTTATTTACTTGAAGGTATTATAAAAAATGTTTCCATTTTTGTTTTGCATTTTTTTTTTGCAATTTCCCCCTTTAGGTTGAGTAATATCCAAAAGTCAGAAATTTTGATGATTCATTATTTTTAGATTTCAATTTATGCACACCTCCTGGTGTAATGTCTTAGGGTTTATGGAGGATAGGTATAAATATGTAATAATGAGACCATGATAAATCCAAAGAAGTTAATATTACACCTTGAAAAGGTGTTTTTCAAAATACCTTACGCATAGCTACTAGAGTGTGTTAGGAGTTGGAAAGTAGCCGAGTTTTTAGGCAATGTCATCTGTGTACCATTTATATTCTACCGAGTTTTATTTACATTTGCATAAGAAATTTCTGGAATATAATTACTTTATACAATATAAGAAGCATACATTCAGTATAATTAAATTAAAAAAAAACAACTTCCATGGAGAATAGTTTCTGGATTTTTTTGGTGACATCAATATATTTCCTTTCAACTGCAGCGAATATTATATTGGAAGAGGATATGTTTTGCTGTTTATCGTTTGAAAAAAAACTCATTTGAAAAGTAAGATTGAATTATACAAATATTGTTATCTGGGGAAACCACTCTTTCATGTACTAGCTTCTAATTTTTTTTTTGCACCTTCCCAATTATTGGAATCCAAACTGAGTCAAAGTGTGAATATTGGTTTTGAATAGCATCTGTGCAAATAGTCTTTGCAAACTTTATGGTGTACTGTAGTCTACCAAGCCATTAAGGTTATCAATCAGTATATTTTACATTTATTTTACATCATTCAGGTTAATCTGGACTTAACCCTATTGCATTGACTGGTCACTGTGCTGATATTCCTTATGATTGCTGACATACAGCTGCTTTGAAATATTTTTTCAAAAATTGGTACATGACAGCGCTGTAAATAAACACTTCCAAATAAATTTAGTAAAAGAATGCATTGATACATTGGCCAATATGACTTTTCATCATGATACTGAATTTTAAAATTACTACTCCATGGTAGAATTTGTTAGCATTGGAATCTTCCATTAAATGAATCCTGTTTGACTTCTCATGAAAATAATATATTTTTGATAAAGTCTTTGTAACTTGGCTGAGAGGAGTATGATCATTTATCATGGCTATTAAACATGGCATAATTTGTAACATATCAAAAACCTGTAACCTGTGGTTAGAGTATTCACCTCACAAGCAGGAGGTCATGGGTTTAAACCCCAGCTGAGTCATATTGAAAAATGGTAGCAGTTACTTCACTTGGCACTTAGCGTTAAAAGGTTAGTATTAGTGACTGGTTGGCCTGATGTCAGGATAATGTGAGTGGGTGGCATATTATGCCACATGTCTGGTATAATGCCCAGTGTTAAATATCACTATAAATTGCCACACTGCAGATTTCATAGGAATATGCACAATGCTTCAAAGAATAGCAGAACTTGTATGTTATTTTACCCAGTCAGTGCAAGAATTGCTAGTCTTGTATTTACTGGGTTTATTTTGCATTTGAAACAAATACAAACTACATTTTTCCGAATAACCAGTGCACAGTGGGATCCCAACTTAGACTGTACTTTAAATGAGTGTGCAAGTTACTGAGGGACCTCCATAAAGATAAGTAGGGAATGACATCTCTCCTGGACACTGAGAAAAACTGGGATGGGGGGGGACTGGGCAGTTAAATGGATGAATACTTGTTATTATATCACATTGAAAGCAATTTTCAATCAGGAGTTAAGTCTAATGAAGTTGTTGGCTTTTTTAAAAATATTTTCAAGGTACTCAGTTACAGAAAGATCATTAACAACATTACTTCAGGAGGTTTCAGCAGTCATCACATTGTTTGTTACATCACATCCATTTGTTGTTGATTTACAACAAAACAAGTTTTCTTTTTCTTCCCTAAAACTATGGACATGTCATAATTTTTTTTTGCAGTTAATTATTAGTAAAACTTCTCATCATTGAAGAAAGCTCAGTTTCAGTTAAAAAGTTTTCAAGTTTACTAAAAAGTCTAAAACCAATTCCTCCATAATGAAACATCTGTGAAAAGATTTTTCTCAACATGAACTCATTTTGCTTGGTGCTTTGCTGTGTTTTATGTCTTTTGTTAATGAATAGGCTAATTTAAGGTAGTTGAAGTATAAAATAATATTTATAACAGTATTTGATTGATCAATTGAAATTGACCTTGACCACTACCTTTTATGCAGATAGGATTTGCAGGTCTTTTAAATTTTCTTTTATTCCATCTCTTTTATTTGATTTGATACAAAAGACATAATGGGATTATAAAAGGTCTGCCTTTAAAATGTATGTGACATTGTAACAAATAATCTGCAAGCCAGAGATCAAAATATAGCCCAGAACAACTAAACTGTAATGCAGGAAAACCTTATTTATCAATATGACAACCTGGTTGGGCAGGTCAAAAATATTCCTAAAAATTGATTCTTAAAAATTGTAATGGACTTTTTACATATTTTTCAGGCACAAAACATTGGATCCTTACATTGTTCCTCTGGGTACCTAGAGAAGGGTGCCTGAATTATCTCCCCATAATTCTGTAGTTGAGTGTTTGGTGATTGCTATTGGTAAGAGGTCATATTAATCAACGCGTGTCAGCTACTTATTATCTTATAAAGTAATCATCCTCCATGCTGTCTGCTCTCAGGATGAACCCTTCAAGAAACAAGAATTATGAATATTAGTCTTTCGTGAATATACCAACATCTAGTGGAATACCTATAATCTAGTATCACACTTATTATTTTGTTGAAGAAATGGATACTGACTGAAGAGCATTTGACAGCTGCTTCCTTTGGCTAACTTTAGCTGATGGAAATTAAATTGATTACAATTGTAGTTGCATACCATATAGGCTTATAGACTATAGCTAAATAAAAATCCACTATGGAAAGCATAAGTCCCTGGACTAATCAAAGATTAATGGTATTGTATTAGCGATAAACTGAACCAGTAATGCTGTAAAGTCCAATAAACATAAAACATGGAATGCCTATAATCTAGTATTACATTTATTATTCTGTTCAAGAAATGGATATATATATATATATATATATATATATATATATATATATATATATATATATATATATATATATATATATATATATATATAAAACAGTCCAAACAATTTGATGTAAGAGATGATAAATTACAAAAATTCTGTCAGTATCACACCTTAAGAATCAATATACTGATTTTGGTTTTTTTTATAGATGATAGTGACATTTTATTCAAATTGTTATCTTTGATTACATCAAACCATTTACAACTTGCTTGATGTTTAAACAAAATGATACAAATATAGGTCATGAATGTAACAAGTAGTTCCTATAAATCTTACCAGAGCTCATCAGAAGGCTGGGTTTATGCTCATATGTATGTAGGTAGGAAAGTATGTACGTATGTACGTATATATGTATACATACATATATATGTATATAGCACAATACCGTCTAATAAAGTGACAATAAAAAATTGGGTTTTAAAACTTTAACAGCAAAAATTGCCCCCCCCCAGCAATTAAACCCTTTCAAAGAAATTAATCCTATTAAATTGTTGGCTAAAAATATTACATTCATGTTAAGTCAAAGGAAAAGATTATAGTTTATGCACATTAAGTTTAGTTCTAAAATAATATTCACTTGTTAGGTCAAAGTTATTGAGACCAATCAGTAATTAATTTTCAGAGTCAAGCAGGCCCTAATAGTGCTTACATACGGGAACACAGGGTGGGGATGTAATGTGCAGTTAATGATAATCTTTTTTTGGTAAGATGGAACATAGTCCCCAAATCTGTATGCCAAAACTGCTGATTTGTTGAACCAGACAGAGCAATAAAATATTATATATAGAAGATTATTAATGAATCACAAGAAAGAAATGGGAAATCTTAAAGCTTACAATTTTTGTATAAAGTGCTATTGAATTTAAGGTGAATTGACAACTCCATTTTCTTATAGTCTCTTTTTCTTAACTTTCAGCCAAGAGTTCATGATATTGTCAGCTCCAAGGTAACTGACCAGGTTAATCAAATTAAGGAGGTCACAGGCATTCTTGATGATTATATTATCAATGAAGCCATAAATGCATGCAGGAACAACAGTGGTAACTTTGAAATTGCTGAGGTAGTGAATATGCTTGTATCAGACGAGTCCATTCACAAAAGAGCAAATGACAAAAGAAAGGTATGAGGATTCTACTTTTCCCATGGCTTCTTAAAGTTATGCCATCATACTGAGATTCTGTTGTAGCATTAGGAATGTAATTTTCAGGAAATGTAGACATTGAAATGCAAAGATGACCAATCAGAACATGTGACTGATCATAACTTAATATTTTTGGTAGATTACTACTGTAGACAAAGCATGGAAACCAATCTAAATATGTAGACACCTGTTCATAAAGTGATACATTTTATGGTCCCATTAGTGTGCTGAGTAGATAGTTTTCACTGAACCAATCTATTCCTGTAATGTCTGAGTATAAAATTAATGATGCTTACTTGCAGAATGTTGTATTATTTTTGAATTTTTGTTTTTATAATGCTTTGTGTACAAGCAATTTAAAATATTTCAAATTATTCATAGATTGGTGTGCATTTCCAGGGCTTCATAAGTGTTCCTTTAGCTATTTGTTCTGCAGTAAAAATTGCTTTGGACTAGTCATGCATCAATTTTATTCATTCTACACTCTACATACTACTCAATCTGTTTAAAATGCCCCTTGTCCAATCAGATGACAATTTTGGAAAAGTGACTTCCCTTTCCTCATCCACTACTGACAAACCTGAGCGGTTTAGTGTGTGCACACAACCGCATACACACACACACTCAATAGATGTGTGTGGTATTACCAGTATACCAGTTTAGCGAATTATCATTTTCTGATGGGAGATAGGGAAGAACTTTGAGCAGGAGAGTAGTTTCCTGTGTGTGTGAATTTTACGTAATTTATCTTGGCCACTAAATATTTTCTCATTTGTTGAGTTAGTGACACTCTCAGTCTGATTAAAATAGATCTCCACTGTCCTCCATGAAGATTTGACAGCATCTGCTTAAGCATTAAGTTTTAATTATTATTATAATCAACAGTTTTATTAGCCAGTCAGATGAAATCTTATACATTGAACTTGGGAGAGTGAGCAGTAAGACAGAAAAATATGAATTTGTGTAGAAATATTTGATTCATTTTCAAATTTCAAAGAGCTACATTGCCATTGGCTAACTAAAAAATTACCAGAATAGTCTCTATCAGATCTTCAAGTGGTGTAGATCTGATTGGTGGTCCTCTGATAAATATCTTGTATGGTTGTTGGCATCTCATTTAGAGTTTTTCTGTCAATTAATCTACATTAATGTAGCTAGGTATTGATATGCTTTAGTTTAAAAACTTCCTGTGCTTATTGACAGACTTTCTAATGTCAGCATATCTTTTACAGGGTTTTAGCTATAGTATGAATTAATGCTTCCCACTTTAGTTGCAGTGTTTAGATGACAACTTATACAACAATTAACATACGACATGTTCATTGGCTATAAAGTAATGACCATTTAATTTTTGATTGGATGGAGGCTGCAATTGTCATTTCAAACTGAGATATTTATTTTCTGTTATGTCATGATAATTATTTTTCTTCCCTAATATAATGGATGGGTTATTATTTTGCCTTAAGTCAGAGCAAGATAATCCTTCAGGTACTATTTGAGAGCTTGAAACTAACAAATTTATTCGACACTGCCCCAGAAAATTAAGTGTTGATCCCCAATATAATTGTGGTATACCATGGTACAGAGTGTGTATTTTTACAAATACCATTGTACAACATTTTTCTTGGTTCCCAGCCCAATTTGCCTTGATAGAATTTGTTGCAATGTATGTTTAAGGTCATCACAGGTCAATCATTTCAGTTTTCTTTTGATTATGCTTTATTTCATTAAAGCTGTTTTATTGATGAAGCATGGAATACTTGTGCTCCTTCTGATGCTGTCTCTGTATTATAGTCCAGGCTATATGAAGGTCACAAAATGTTTTATACTCCTTTGCTGTACCTTTCCTCTAATTCTCTTCAAGGTTGGGCAATTGAACTTGTTTTTTTTTCCATTGCTGCCCAATAACTCGACAGTGCGGTTTCAGAAGTCATTATAGTCACATTTCATGTTCAGCCTTTGTCATCTTGCCTTGTTTGTTTGATGGACAAACATTGTTTGTTGTTAGAGTTATAACCCTTTTTGTTCTGTAGCTTAATGAAATCTATGGCAATCTCGTTAGCGACTTGCGACTGATTCTCCTAAATGGAAATTTTATATCAACATGTGGTTTTCACCAAAAGTATTCTAATGGTGTCTAGCATTTTCTAAATGAAAATGGCAATGATGATCATAAATCCAATATGACTGCTACAGTGGCTAATTTAAAAATACTAACCTGGCAGTATTGTTTATAGATTGCAGTTATGCAAGCTACGCTCATTTTGCATTTTATTTTTACAATAGATGTTATCTCCACCATTGTGTATGGGTTTGGTGCAGTAGAGGCAGGGATATGTATATGTCAGCAAATTGCTCAGTGTTTCTCTAATTTTTGTTGCTGTTTGATTTCAGTGAAATTTCCTCTAAAAAAAAATCAGATTTGTTTGATAATTGACAGATTTTGACTATTTCCTATATTGTACTGACTCTTCATTGACTTAGAATATCCCAAGTGAAAACTCTACTGTTCAGTTATGTATGTTGCTATGTTCGGAAAATTGTAGAAGGTGTCCATGTAAAGAAAGGTTTGGCTGGTACGTTTTTTTAGTTGTTGCCTATGACAGTGATAATATACCCGGTTCTAGTATACCAGCCTGTTATTGGTCGACGGTTTGAACAATGACAGTTAGTGATATTTTCCTGTATAATTTATGAAATATGAAAATTTGAATGTATTCATTGTGTTTGTTCATGTGGACTTAAAATGCTGAGTTATTTTCATTTCAGTACATGTTGTGATGTACTAACTTTGTTTGAAATTTAATATTGTAATGAATGATTTAACTTCAATCTCATGCTTAGAAAATGTAGATAAAGTGAATTGTGTGCTGGCTTTTATAGATGATGTTTCCTTTGTCCCAGATGGCAATAACACTCCCGGTGCAAGAGACAGATAATGTTGATGCTGTAGCAGGGAGTCCAGTGGATAAAAACAAAATGGCCAAAGGTAGGTATTTTTGTATGATATATTCATTTTAAAAGTTTCTAAGGCATACAGAGGAAAATAACAAGAGGATATTTGTTCTTACATACCATATGCACTTGTTTACAAGTTGAGTCCAACCTCACACAAAAGAGAATCTGATATGCCATAGCATAATGCACATACAGATCAGGGTCTGTGTTGTTTGTTCTAATGATTACTTCTAAGAGGCTTCATAGACCAAGATCTGCCAGAACATTATGTGACAGTGGATTTGAGTCTGAGCAGTTGGACTTGTCTAAAATAGTATATACAGTACAAACTTAAGTTGTACAAATGTATTGTGATGAAAAATTAGGAGGGCTTGCATTTACAGTATTGAATAAACCTATTGATATTGGACTGAAAGGTCTAATGTCAATGTCATTATAGGTTAAAAATTATTGTTTTAGAATTAGTTTTGTTCTCTATTAAGTTCCTTGACCAGATGTTGTGAATCTCTCATTCTTCAGCCTATAATTTGAGGCCTAACAGCTAGATGTAACAGTTCAGTGAGAAATAATGATTTTTGCACACTAAGTTTAGTTCAAGATCACATTAAGTGACCACAGGTCCTAGTTACAGGAACCATTTGTCAATAATTTCACTAGAATCATCCATACATCATACACTCTACAAAATTCATCAGTTTTAATTCAACTGGTGATAGACCAGAAAAGCTTAAGGGATATCCTGTTGTCAGTCATTTATTATTTAGCACTAGCATCTACTTGCTACAGGTGCATCACAAACTGCTTGGATTGCCATGGTATTTTAAACACATTTTAAACCCATGGTCTAAACAAAAATTTTGCTGCCAGGATATCCAGCATGGTCACCAATGGCCATCTTGAAAATTTGTTATTTCTGCTTCTCATGGACAGATGGTCATATCATCATTAGATTTTCACCATAAGCCTCCTTATTGTATCTAGTTGGTCCTAAATGAAAATGGTTCTGTTGTTGAATCCATTATGGCTAGCATGGCAGCCATCTTGAGAATCTTATAATGCTACTCTTACTGGATGGCTAGTCATTTTTAAGAGATGTTTCATCACAAGATTTCTTGTCCTATCTAGTTATTTTGAAATCAGAACAGTGCTGATCTGATATCTATTATGGCCACCATGGCAGCCAACTTGAAAATTTTATTGGTGCTTCTCCTAAACAGAATGTAATTGACATATGCATTTCACCAAAAGATTAATGATGTCTAGTTGGTCCTAAATTAAAATTGTGCTAATTTGACATTCAGTATGGCCACCATAGAAGCCATCTTGAAATTCTTGTTATGGGTGCTCCTCTTACTTTCCATAATGATTTGGTGTTTGTACCATAAGACTGCTTATGATATCTAGTTGTCCTAATTGAAAATGGTGCCAATCTTACATCCCATTTGTCAGCCACCTTGTTACTGCTATTCATCCAGAATGTATGGTTATATTAGCGTGGGGCTTCCCCAAAACCTTTTTATGATGTCATTATGGCCCTGAATGGAAATATTGTGAGTGTGACATTCATTATGGTGAGCACCATCTTAAAAGTCTAGAGCATCAGTTCTTTCAAGGTACTCTTGTTATTTAAAATGAACATGCCATCATTATTCTTCTGTATCATTGACTTGTTGGCTCATTCTAGAAAATGTCACACATAACAGCAAACTAAGCTTTCATCAGAGGAAGTAATGCAGTAAGTTTGGACAGTCTGAGAGTCCAAGTTTTGTTAATTAGGTTGTGGTCAATTTTGGTGGAGAAATAGCTTTTTAATACACATAATGATCTGCAAAAAGGCAAGAAACAATTTCATTTTGAAGATGTTCTCCATAGTTGATCTTTAAGAACAAACAACCTTAATTGAATCTGGACACACACAATTCATTTATCCTTACTATCTGTAAACATAATTATTTTTAGTTCTACTGCCTATAGACCAGAAGAACTGATGGGATGGCATTTTTTGTTAGATGTTCTCTTTTTAGCAATGCATTAGCACAGCTTTTTTATTGTCACCCCTCCTTGGAGGATTGCCATGAAACTTCCCTCACATAGTCTAGTTGTTTCAAAATGAAAATTCTTCTGCTCAGACATCCAGTATGGTCACCACAGCCATCTTGAAAATCTTATTATTGGTACTACTACTCCTACTTAATGGATAGTGTGGGGTTTTCACTAAACAATTTTTAAATATAAATCAGGTAAACACAATTCAAATAATTCAATTCAACCTTAATTTGAACTTAGAAGGCATCAGTGAAAAAGTTGTGTGTCTAAAGTAAAATGATGAATACATGTGTAAATATGACAAGGGCCATGAACCTCACAAAATGTGTTGACGCAGCATATGTTGTATACCCTGATGTGAATTGTGGCAATCAGATGTCCAATCTGGTTGTCGTCATGAAAATCTTGTTACAACTACTTCAGAAAAGATTATATTGGCATGTGATTTGCAGCAGAATACTTCTTATGGTATCTAGTTGTTCATTAACAAAATTGGTAGCGCCTGGACATCCATTATGGCCATCACAGGAGCCATCTTTTTTGCAAATCCACCTGAATTTGTGGTTATTTCAATACGAGTTTTTTTGAAGAAAAAAAAACTTATGTCCAGTTGATACCAAATAAAAATAGTGCCGATCTGATATTCATTATGGCAGCACAGCAGCCTCTTCAAAAATCTTTGCACTGTTACTTCTCTTGAATGGAAAGCTCTATCTGCATGTGGTTTTCACCTTAAGGTGAATTCCTTTGGTGTCTGATTAGTTCAGAATAGAAATTGTGCCCCTCTGGTATCCTTTATGGCTGTCACAATAGCCATCTTGAAAATATTATTGGTACTCCTCCTGAAAGTCATGTTAATATTGGGTTCTCAGCTCAGGACTTTGTACAGTTGTTCTTAATGGAATTGGTGCTAATCTGATATCCAGTATGACCACATGGGAGCCATTTAGAAAATCTTGTTTTTGTTATTCCTAAATGAAAAGTCATATCAGCATAGAGTTTTCACTATAAGACCAATTATGATATCAAGTTGGTCTTAAATGAAAATGATGCTGATCAGACCTCAAATATGGCTGCCACAATGAACATATTGGAAATCTTGTTACTAATTCTACTGAATGGATTGTTAAATTAGCATTGGGTTTTAATGATAAGACTAATTTCGATGTCTATTTGGTCCTGAATGAAGATGGTATCATTCTAATGGCTGCCACAATGAACATATTAAAGATCTTGCGACTGATTCTCCTAAATGGAAATTTTATATCAACATGTGGTTTTCACCAAAAGTATTCTAATGGTGTCTAGCATTTTCTAAATGAAAATGGCAATGATGATCATAAATCCAATATGACTGCTACAGTGGCTAATTTGAAAATATTTTTGTTCAAGAATATTGGCATTTAAAAAGAAATGATCAAAAATTGAATCTTGATCCTTGAAAATTCTTTTTGAACAGTAAGTAGATCATCAGTCAGTAAAGGAGATCTTTTTATTTTGTTGTTTGAAATGAACGTAGGTGAATCTTCCATCAAATTGTTGCCTCTAGTAAAAAGGACAAGACTTGAAAGTTTGTCCCCTCAAACAAAATGAAACAGAATATTATCAGATTTGACAGAAGGCATCCATACTACTAACCCAGATCAATTGGCCTTGGTAATTAAGGCAGTGTCATTCCGGTGTGATTACATAAACAGTTGGGTCTCTTATTTTTCTAGTATCTTAGATTTTTAAAAACATTTTTTTTAGGTGCTATTGATCTGACAAATGACAGTGAAAATGATGACATTCAGAAGGCAATAGCTGCCAGTCTGCAGGACACTCAGGGTATCCTTGGTGGACAGATCTCAAAGGAAGAGCAGGATATTAGCAGGTAGTACAGGAAGCCATTCTTGATTGAGAATGCAGCATTGTATATTGCAAAATTTTCTCAAGAGTTGTAATTGGGTTGCATGAAGGCAAAGATATTGATATTACATAGGATACATTTAGCTAATCATTAGAGCATCTTATTGAAGTGTTCATTTCAGATGAAATGTACAGAACAGTTTGATTGATTTATATTTTTACAAGGATTGGTGTCAAAGGATTGAAATTATTTGCGTTCATCAATTTCATTTAAAATGAGCACAGGAGTAAGATTTTATGTAGTATATGACAAAAAATAATTTATTTGACAGATTTGCAGAATAATTTTATGAAATGATTTTGAAATGCAATTTGATCCTTTTTCATTTCCCATTTGCCTTACATCATTTGTGATAGTATTAAGTGTTGTTATATAGCCTTGTATGGAACAGTTATGAGTATACTAGATTGTATTACACCCGGGTGTAATAGCCAGAATAGAAGTCAAAATAGTTATAATAAGCAGAATAATACCTATTATGGATATAAGAGCCAGATCAACATGTGTGTAACCTAAATAAAACTGTCATCATAGGTATGAATGCCTGATAAACAATCATGGATATAATAGCCAGAATAACACAGTCATCATGATTATAATAGGCTGAAAAACGGTCATCTTATCCTAAATATATTTTTTAATAAATTTGATTAATGTACTAGATTTCTGAAAAATTGAATGGCTTCATTTCTTTTTGGTGCTGGTAAATGGTTCTGTTGAATCATCTCGAACATGGTAATGAGCTGTGGTTAAGCAATTGATGCCATTATTCATTAGTCAGAAGTTACAAATCCACAATTTAGTACTACTTTCTTAATAGTTGTGATTTTTGTTTTGGTCTGTCATGCAACAAAGCATATTCTGCATTTAGTTCAAATCATTTTAGGTTCTGCTGGAAGTTAAATACCATATACAAGTCAGGTCCAGCAGCAGACCATACAAACCCAAATCTGTTATCACACAATGCACTGGCAGATCTGGATCTATGAAATTTTGTCAGCACTGAGTTGAACAAACAACATTGATCCTGATTTGCTGGCATGTTATGCATCAAAAAATATCAATGTCACTATGTAAACAGAATCACATCATGCATGGAGATACATTTATGCACTTAAACATTCAATAGGAATTGAAAAAAATGACCTAACACACAATTTACTTCTTGCAAGTTTGATAAATTTTACATATATCTGTCAAAATGATTGCAAGAACATAAACATATCTAATATGATACATTACTTGTTGTGAAGAGTCCTTGAAAAAAATTGGATTTCTATTACTGCATATCATCATTTGGTTTTCTAAACACAAGTTCCTCTTGTTTTGCACAGTGCTTTTGTGATGCCCCAATCATTAACCCTTTCATCACTAAGTAACTTTGTAGGCATAGAGTCCTCAACACTAAGTAACTTTGGAGTTGTAAAGCAAAATGACTTGTGGACTTTGAAACAACATAACTTTGCCAATGTTAAAGATATCTGGCTGGATTAGGTGTCAAAATCAAGGTTAAAAATCAAATTTTATGACTAATTCAATAAAATGTGCATATCTATTACAACTGTTAAAATGCAGGTACAAACAGGTAACAACAGGTAAAATACAATTATTTTATTACCTCTTAGAAAACTTAGAATGTTCTCAAAACTTGTTCAATTGACCCTAGATGTACTAATGAATAATCACAGTAGCAACACAAGTCTTTCTTTCATGGTGTCCATAATATATAAAATTCTATAAAATGAACCAAAATGATCTCCAAGGTGAGATCTGTCCACACACCTAAGTGACCTATATCGCCTCTGCTACGTTTGATCGTCGCATTGAAGTTCGTTAAACGGACAATTTTTCCAAACACTTCATCTGAATAGAATATTTGAAAATAATTGGAAGCTTTCCTGGAGCCATATAACTCTTGGGTGTGCCCAACTCTGTCAGAAAACTGAAATAAATCTCTTTGGTTTTTGGGCTTCGTCCAAAAAAAAAAAAAAAACCACGTGGAGCGTACAATTCCTCTGGATCAAACCTTCAAAGTCATCTTCATTGTCATCACTGTCACCCACAAGTGCATTCCATTGTCTCTCCATACATCTTCTCTCATTGTCAAACAAATTTATCAGGTCAGAATTATTTAAACCACCGAAAACTCTCCTCTAAAAATCCTTCAAACACCGCCATTTTGGATACAAATTTCAGCATTTGGAAAACACGTTAAAAGTTCCTACATTGTTCGTTATTTCTAGTTGTATACAAGCTAAACTGACGAGATAATCCAAATATAACATCTACATTACCAAATGGAAGTTATTAGAGGTACCCCGAAAGATATTTAGTCAGGTACTATAACGTTAAAAAAGGAACACTGCCCTAGACCGAAAACTTGGTCCATAGTGTTGACGGAGTAAATTCCCCTGACCGCATATGCGGTCTGCCGTGATAAAAGGGTTAAGAGTAGTTTGTTACTCAACATTCAGAAATAAATTTTCATTTTGAAGTTAGAAGATATCACTAAATAAATTTAGTAATTTAAACATACCATAATATTGTTTTATGTCTGAGGAATAATGCAGTAATTCCTCCTTTTTTTGTCTAGCCTGTTTTAGTGGGAAGAGAGAGACATAAGTCATATTTCCAATGTAGACGATATTGATAGGGTAGTTTGGGTTCAGTTTTCATTTACTTAACTGGATAAGATGTTGATTTGATTTAATGCTGCTCATTTTTATGTTCTATGGATATCTTTTGATTACCTCATGTACAATGCATGTCATGATTTTGGTATCTCATTTCTGGCAGCGATGGCATGATGGACAACATTAAGCTCCCATGTTAAAGTTTGTGTTATGTGGAAATGAGATGCAGGCATTTGGTTTTACTGAACTCTTGTAATTCTTTTTGATACTATCTATATCTTTTCATGTTTAGAGTTCTGGAGCAGAGCCTGATAGAAAGTAAAGCAGGCACAAAGAGGAAGCGGGGTGACATCTGGTTTGTGGACCCCCTCAATCCACATGAAAGAAAGCGGCAGGATGGGTGGCCTGTTGGTCTGAAAAATGTGGGAAACACTTGCTGGTTTAGTGCTGTCATACAGGTAACAATTTAAATGTTCACAATCTTTTTCTTCATTTTGTTTCTTATGAAATTTTTTTAATTCATTCCCACACATTTGTAGTAAGCATCAACAATCTTGTGTTATCCTCTTTCTCTCCAGCCATGGATCTTTGCACTACTATCTAATCATATCTCTGTCCATCATGTTTTCTTCCTATACATTCTAGTAGGATCAAGTTGATCATAGTAATATACTTAATTCAATAGCAACCAAATATCAGAGTATCTTGTATAAGATATTCAGAAATATTGGGTTGCGACATAATCATGGAGATGTTTCAACAGTTATCAATGCAAGTTTATTTGATATCCGCAATAGCATCTGACACTACCTCACTAGATTTTGCAAAGCAGTTAAATTTTTTAGATATTTCTTACATATTGTTTCAAAAGACTTTGTGGCTACTGGGTCAAATCATGGTTGTAATTGAGCTTTAAAATTTAGAAATCCATCTAAACTGCATTGGCACAAATGTACATTTATATCTTTCCTTTAGACCTGTATGATACTATTAAAGAAACTGATCTTCTTTAAAAGTTTCACTACCACAAACAGCAAACTTCTAAACACTCCCTTATGGGACCGCTCTGTGGCCTAAGTGGTTAAGTGTTTGCCTCAGAAGAGGTTAATGTTTGGAATGGTCAGCCTATTGTCAGGATAAAGTGGCTCAAGCAGATGGCAGGTTTACCGTATTGATCGACTTGAACTGTCCAGTTTTGCCATGACGGTTTAGTTTCTGTTGAGGACACCATGTTTGTTGCAACAGATTTCTGCTAATGGGAAATCATTCTTTTGTCTTGAAACCAGTTTTTTTTAAAAAAAACTTTCTATCTTAGGTCATCTTCAGAATTCCATTAGGATAATGATTTGGTATCTGAAGCATTCTAAATCAGTTTGAAGATGGAGATTTCTCTTGTTCTTAAAGATTAAAGAGAAAGGGGGCCATATTTTTGCAAAGGCTTTTTTCTCCTGGAACTGTTGTGTTGTTAGTTTATGTTAGGCCCCTCCCCATGTGTTTCTGGTTGGCTGATTATCCTGTTTCCTGTTTCTCACTGCCAACCGTAGCACCTTTTTCTACCATGGTAAAAATATTTTGATACAAAATATTCCTAATATTGATTGCCCAGTTTGCACATTATATATACTAATCATTACAATATGTCTATATGCTAGATACACGTGTTTGATGAACAGTTTGTTTAAAACCTCATTGTGTATATTGATCTTTCTCACACAAATAAAATCTAACTTTTTAAAAAATGTCTTCACAGAGTCTTTTTCATCTTCGGCGATTCAAGCAACTGGTTTTGAATTATAGACCACCAAAACACCTCCAGGGAAATGCTGAGGTAAATGTCATTCTGAAGATTTCATTCCTGTTTTGTCTTAATTGTATTCAGAGGTGTATTTCTGTAGCTGAATGTTTTTTTTCTGCTTTAGAAGCAATTTGTGTCCTATACACTTGATGCCCTAAGGTGCTAATGTATGAGAGATAAGCAGTGGTTCTGTTCATTGAATTAAAAGTTAATTGTCCGACAGCCTAAGACAGACGTTTTACTGGGCATGTAAACTTGTACAGTGAATTTAATTGAAATTTTGATATTCTTCCTTTTGTCATGGTGGAATTTTAGGTAAAGTAATTTACAACTCATGAATATATCAAGTGGATTGATTAAAAAATAGGTAGAATTCAATTGACAAAGTTTTTAATGAGGACATACAACTTATCTTCTTGAGTTTTGATAATTAAACAGTTTTAAAAAACAGAAAAGTTTACAATCCTTTATGAGAATATCAAAAACTTTCCATCTTTTATCTGAAAAACTACTGCATAATTTAATGGCATTTACAAAGTAATCTATGAAATAGGTAACTATGAAAATTGGCAATTAATACTCATTAAAGGGAAAAAAGCATTCCTTTCTGCATTTTCATTTGAAGTATTTAATAAATTTATAATTCAATAATATTTGCATAGATATTATTCTCAAAACTTGAATAGATACAGTATTGGGGGTTCTTTTTTATTTCATTGTTTTGTATTTGATAAAAGATTTTTAAGCATTTGAATTGATGGGTTTGCCTGTCAAAGTTTGATTATTTATTTTGTTGATTAGCATCTACAAACTTCCATAAAAAAGAACACACAAAAGAACAAAACTGCTGAAAGCAAAGAGTGGAGGCTTGAATGGTGATTAAAACAATTATGCAGCAAGTATGGGCACAAATTAAAACACCTGCCAAGATCAGTCATGTACACTGAGTGTTCAACATTAAACACTGCTGGCAAAGCTATCAGCACCAGACCAGATGGTTATTACCAGCATGTCAGTATGTTCTTTAGCTGAAACCATGGTCTGTACAATTGTCCCATTAATATGTTCTGACAATCATGACATTAACAGAGTAGCATCAGAATGGTAAAGGGGAAAAGTTTTTGTAGATGAGGGGAAAAGTTTTTGTAGATGATGTCATCATTCAGTTTGTGAACCAGACATGATCGACATCACCTCAGCACAGTCAATAGGCTGCAGTCTTTAATGTGCACAAAGCTATCAAATTGTGCAGGTGCTAGCAAAACAGAAAGACAAAAAGAAATTCTTGTGTGTGCCTCATATATAGTCAAACTAAAATCATTTGATTTGGCAATAAACAAATATACAAAAGAATCAAAATTGCAGTTTTGCTGATATGAAAAATAGGTTTTTATTTTTGAAGGTCTACTGACAAAAGTGTATCTATCCTAATCAGAGACATTTTCCTTTACCTCATGGCAATCTTGTGGAATTTAAAACAATGTAAGCCAATTCATGCTAATTAGATAATCATTGCTCATGAAGAAAAATCTGAGAGATCTGCTCTAATTATCCATGGCTTTGAATAATTCTGCAGTTTTGGAATTATTTATGTTTTTGTCATTAAAATGTTTTTGTGTACCAGGAGATTTGATTGACAATGCTTATTCCATGGTTTTGTCTGAAAATTAGTGAAATACGATCTTTAGTATGGTGTTTTAATTAGTGAATATAGATAGTATTTAATTAGTACTGTGCTTATTTAATTAGTACTGTTCTATAATTAGTGCATATACATAATATTTTGTGCTAATTAAATACTGTTTATATGCACTAGTTTTTTTTTGAAAAAAAAAAGTTACAATCATCTTATTGCTTTGGATTAAAAATGTGTATGAAATAAGTCATTTTCAAGAGGACTTAAAATTTTGCCAGGAAAGTTTCCTGTCAGTGGTTACAAGTATACATTTTAAATTTTAATGCTTCATGTAGGTTATTCATTAAGTTGGATCACAACTGTTATGAAATAAATTACAGAGAATGGCAGTAGATAAAAGGAAGGTCAGTCGTTTTTTACAAATATTTTTTAGAGCAGCCTCTCCAGATGATAAAATGAGGTAAATAAAAATCTTGTTTTTGCAGATTATTACATAATTTGTTCTTGCAATAAAAGAAGCACATGTAAAAGTAATATTTTTTTTTTATTGTAATCTGCATGAATTTACAAATAAATGAGCTTGTTTGATTGCTAGGTGTGTAATAGTAGGAAATAGGGAAGGGGTTTGAGTACTTTTTTTATCAGACACTTGTGGCTCATTTTTCATTGGTATTTAAATTATTGGTCTTGGTCAACCATAAAATCCATAAGAATTAGTAGCACAAAAAAAGTAGTGAAACTGCAGTATTTGGTTTTATGGTGGAAACTTCTTGATATTTCTCCTATTTCCAAGAGTTTAATATGTGGTAGGCAGTAAAATCATAATTCATTGAATTTTTAAGAACACAAGAAACTGCTAAATTAGCATGAAAATTTTTTTTAATGCATGTTTCTGTTTTTTTAAGATTCATCTTTTCAGCGGACCATCAATGTATTGGAGAGGGGTAGGTACTGATTCATGGAGGCAAAGTAAAGATTGATTTCCTGGCATATTCAAGCAAAATGATATGGACTATGCCAGCTATTTCCTTATATGGCAACCATTAATTTTTGGCATGATCATTATGCTTTTTTTCACTGAATTATGTCTTATGATCGCCGATATACTGACTTTTTGGGCTTTCATGGATTTCACCCTTTTTTTCCCATGTATTTTGACCTGCAGATCCAGGTTTGTTGTAAAAATTAATTACATTTTTCTCAGTGTACTATAATTATGGCATGTACTGTAATAGCTACGATGTTGTAGCCTCAACAATGTAGGGGTACTTTTTTCCCCACTTATTAGCAAAATTGTGCTTAATACCTCTCTTGATGGCATATATGTATTTCACCCACATTGCCCTTATCATGACTCGTTATAACCGAAAGGAACATTCCATTATCAAAAGGATCAGATGCTAAATTTGTTGTCAAACATCTAGTTTTGTTGCCAAATCAGATCACCAATGGCTACATTGGCAACTGGTAACATGAGGTCTTGAATAAAATCCTGTCTGTTCAAAGGGAGGACTGCTCTTGACTTACGGTGGGTATTTCCCTCACAGGTTGAACTGCTGGAATCATGATTTTCACATTTACCAGTGTGCTTAGCAGGGTGACCACCTGCCCAGTTTATCACAAATAAATGTAAACCAAGTTGTGTTTACAAGAAAAAAGGAATCGGACCCAAATATATATTTTATCTGATCAGATGTGCATGACTGCTTTGTGCATTCCTACGTGGTAAAATTGAAAGAAGCATGCAGTCATATAGTGTTTTGATGTAATGCTGATGAACATTTTACAGTACCAGTGTGATTCAGTAATTAATTGTCTGGAGATGATGGTTTTACCTTTATCATCAACTTTTGCAAAATCACAACTCAGTGTGAACTGCTTCATCTCAAGATTCGGAGCATGTCAGCTATTTGTATTGCTGCCTGATGACAGTGCTTCATTTAATTCACATGGTAACTTGGATAATCAAATTTGTTTGTTTTTTTCAGTCAAATTACATGCATAATTGTTCTCTTTCCTAATGAAATCCTTATACAATATGTTGTGTAATTCTTTAGGAAAGAAGAAATCTGCGCTTTATGCAAGAACTGCGACACTTGTTTGCATTGATGGTGGGATCCCAGAAGAAGTATGTGGATCCCTCCAGAGCTGTGGACATATTGAAAGAGGCATTTTCATCATCTTCAGTAACCGTAACTGGAACGTCTGACAGCCAACAGGTAACTGACATCTACAGCATCTCATTTGTGTCTGTTAAAAATGGTAAATGTGTGACATATTTATTGTGATGTTTAATGTTGTTCCCAGACGACTGGGCATGGCACTACCCATGTGATTTTAAAGCAAGTTTTGGATGATTTTTTTTATTTATTTATATGCCCATGTGATGGGGCCATCTGACATTTGTGTGTATATTAGTTTGTTTCGGGGTGTATGTGGATAGCAGTTTTTTTTTCTTCCTGCACTTGTTACTTAGTAGCCTCTTTATCTGT
This sequence comes from Potamilus streckersoni, assembly GCA_016746295.1. NCBI lineage: Eukaryota > Metazoa > Mollusca > Bivalvia > Unionida > Unionidae > Potamilus > Potamilus streckersoni. Next base: position 145,707 of record JAEAOA010001867.1, read on the forward strand.
TTCTCTTTATATTTGTAATATACAGGAAATGCTTGCTATATGCCAATTCAATTTATTATCTTTAATTTTATAATGAAGAAATATAGTTTGCATCACTGCTCCTTGTACAATATCACTGGCACCATGTGCTGTGACTCAATAACAGCTTATATACATATATGTATTTGTTTAAAAATTATGCTTAAATACTAATTACTTGAACACACAGAGGTATAATTTGCCCATGGGAAAATTACTTTCAATTTTCATCGTACCCTAAAGAATGCATCTATGGCATAAATTGGGTGTCACCTGTAATAGCATCACTTTCTCTTCTTTGTCATTATACTACTGCTACATTAGAATTATTCCCCTTGATTGGTGATGTGTGTTCAGTAACTGTAATGGGGGAGATGCATGTTAAAGTTTATTTTTTCATCAGTTACATTTACATAAAGTCTTTACAATCTTTATCATGTTTGGGATTTAGCATCATGACATAACACCCCTTCTCTCAGTGTCATTGCTGCCTCTGGGTTCTGCCCCTAATGGGATTATGAAGTCAAGAATTATAATGATACATGTTTTAGCTTAAGTTTTGCTAATCACTTAATTCAGTACCATTCCTAAAGTCACGAGGTCAGGACCCAGTATCTTTCATCACTTAAATTTCCATAAGAACATGGTCAGTTTACTTCATGTTGGAAATGTAACATCACATACACAACATGGATTATTTTCTCCGGGATACATTGTACCAATCCCTGCAGATTTAATGAGCATACATAGATTGTGCATAGTCGTTTTTAGTGAGCATTATGAAACCTGCATCACAAAGACAAGCTGATCATGCAGGTGCTACTCTTAGAGATCATCTGCTATAATTCACCCTTATTAAATGATTTCTTGCAATTGAGCAATAAGACTTGATCTTTATTAAAAGTGTTGTACTGGTTGGACATGGCAAGGGTAATCAGTGACTGACATGCTACTTTTCGGTATTTGGTGGTAATGTCTTTATTAAAATGCAGGTATAATTCATACACGATAGTGGCATTGTAATAACACATGTCCACCGCCACTGTGCTGATAATGAAGATAAATAAAAGTTATTGATATTTATTGAAACATATATAGGTGTGTATTCATAATTTTTGTTCTCATTATTGTTTATTATTGACTTCATAAATATGGAAAATGTTTGGAAAATAACATGTCCTTATTGGATTTATTTGACTACATTGTGTGTGTGTGTGCATATATATATATATATATATATATATATATATATATATATATATATATATATATATATATATATATATATATATGAACTCTGTCTTCAGCAGTGCAGAGGTAAAATGTATTAAAGGTATGAGTAAATCTCCAAATGACTTGTGATATTACTAGGTCACTGTGTTCATTGTAATGTTAAAGACAACACAGCTATCAAAGAATATTTAGTGATATAAGTTATAAAATCACAATTGTGACCCCACTAAATCTCATTATGTTTGCGTTCAATTCTGTCTTGCCTTTTTATGCCATTGGGGATATCTGACTTGTTTGAAAATTAAAAGATGATGGTTTTATTGCTGGAACTGTCACTTGAAAACAAATAAATCATGCTTTATTTGGAATGAAAACTTAAATCCTGTTTTAGCTATAGCATCAGAAATGGCTATTATTAACTAAATAGACCACTATGGTGGTCTAAGTGGTTAGAGCATCCACCTCTGATGTGGGTGGTTACAGGAACAAACCCTGGCTGAATCATACCAATGATAAATAAAATTAGTACCTAACAGCTGTGCACTCAGCATTAACAGGTTAGTGATAGGACTGGTTAGCCTGGTGTCAGGATAATGTGACTGCGTGGGACATGATTGATACTCATGTCTTTGGCACGATGCACCAGTGCTTGACATCACTATAAGCTGCCACACTGTAGACATTTTAGCGTTATTACTGGACAATTGTTAAAGATATTTTTAAAATCCAAATTACACACATATTTAGTAAATAAAATATTTAGCATGGAAGTACTGTAATCACAAGTTTCAGCTCTGTAGTACATAGAGCAAATGCAGACTTTATGGATAGAGTCTATAGACGTCCAACAGTGATGGTAATAATATGTTACTGTCAATGGATTTATTTCATAGAAACAAACAAATTTCATTTTGGTTTGGGGATGATATAAAAGATATCTTTACATCCTATAGCCAATAAACAAAAATGCAGAATGTTAATATTTTAAATTCACTTTCCAAAAATTTAGGATAAATAACTGCTGCCCTTTTAGTATCACTCCAACCCACAGGTTCCCCATGTATGGTGTCATGGGATCAAGAATTATAAACACATTTTTGCTTAAAGGTTTTTCATCATCTATATTTCCATAACACTGTATCCATATCAATTCATATTTAAAATATAATATTGTCACATACTCCCCTTACCTCATTACCACCTCTGCCTTTGGGTGGGGCCATAGTGGGCTAGAATTAAAATAGGGGTACATTTAGGATGAATTATTTTTATTCACTAGTATTTCCACAAGCAGTTCATATTGTGTTTGAAGTACACTGTACAAAATCACATATGGATTTATAAAATTTAACAACAGGATCAATGTTTTGGTTGGTACCTTTGGTTCAATTATTTTTTCCATCTTATCTTTTGTGAACTTCATGGACTTTGACTTTTGGCAAAAAATGTTAGCATGATCAATCAAGAACCACCCAAGACAGACAAGTTAGGGTTGGCATGCATGTTTATTTATATATGTCCTGATTATATTTTATTTAAAATATTGAGTTTTTAAAAGATTTTGAAATGTCATAGATATTTTATTATGTATGCCTGTATTTGAGCCATATGCATCATGCAAATATAAATCTTGTTTGTTTGTAACCTTTCTTAATCCAGTTTAGTGCACATCCAGAAAATATAACGTCATATTCTTCTCTTACTTCTTGTGGTATTTCTGCTCAAGTCATGTGCCTAGTTGTGACCCATAGTATAATGACAACTCATAGAATAAGTGTTATGTCCATTGATATATCCACAGCTCATCTTGGAGACATATTTTGTGCTTTTTACAAAAAGATTCTTATTTATTAATTTAAATACCATCAAATATCATACAAAAATGACACAAAGAGACTAAAATAAACTGAAAGGTAATTTTATTTGTTTTGGGTTTATTTTACAGGATGTGAGTGAGTTTCAGCACAAGTTGCTTGAGTGGTTAGAAGATGCTTTTAAGACGTCATCTAGGCCAAGTTCACCCCAACCTGGGTATGTTGAAATAGTGCCAGATGATTTATTTGATCTGTTAGCCATGATCTTTGATCATTTTTGCACTAAATATTTATTTGATACAGGTGGCGACAAGACCATGTTTGATGTGTGTGCCTGGCACAGATCTACAAATTTAAATTTTTTATTTTCTTTTTTTTCAGTTTGACTGCTCCTGAGTTTATGGGATAGTCTGTTGTCCTGTCATCCATCCATCCATTAGCACAATGTTCCTTATTACTGCTCCTTCTAGACTTCTTGAAGGATTGCCAAAAATATTTATACACACACATTTCCCATTGGTTGGTCCTAAATGAAAATTTTGCTACTCAGACATCCATTATTTTTGAAAATCACATTTTTGCTGCTTCTGATATCAGCATGAGATTTTAATTAAAATACTTCTTATGATTTCTTGTTGGTCCTAAATGAAAATGCCTCAATATGGGTGGGGCATGATGCTACTCCAATCCAGTATGACAACTACAGCAACCTTATTGAAACTTTTGTGACTATTTCACCAGATTGGAAAGTCATGACGACATGGAGTTTTCTCCAGAAGATGTTTTATGATGTCTAGTTGTTCCTGAATCAAAATGGTGCTGAGTTGACAGCCAGTGTGAACACCACATTGGCCACCTTGAAAATATTATCGCAACTACTCCAGAATAGATTGATATACCAGCATTAGGTTTCCACTAAATGATTAGAAAGAGAAAGATGTTGATCTGATGTCCAGTATGGCCAGCACAACAGCCATCTTGAAAATCTTGTTATTACTAATCCTCCAGACAAGGGGTATTTATGATGCCTAAATAGTGCCAATTGTACATTCAGATCCATCTTGAAATTTTTGTTATCAATGCTACTCAATGGATGGTTGTATCAGCATTTGGTTTTAATTTAAAGACTTCTAAAAATGTCTTTCTAATAATCTTAAATGAAAATGGTTCTACTTAGACGTCCAATGTGGCTACCTCAGGGGCCATCTTGAAGGTCTTGTTATATCTACTTGTGCCCTATGGCTGGTCATATCACACTTCAACCAAAATACTTTCTTTATGTCTAGTTGGTCCCAAATGGAAAAAGTGCTAAACTATATCATGTTGGACCAAAATTCAAATGGCCAATTAGATTTCTAAATATGAAACTCTTGTTAACCCTACTCTTAAATGGAGTCAGTTTGAGATGGAGTTTTCATCAGAAATGTTTGGTTGTCCTACATGAAAATGTTGAAAACTGACTTTTAGTAGGGACACCATATTGGTCATCTAAAAAATATTATCTCTCCTTCTCTCTTGGGGTTTTCATCAGTAGACTTGTTATGCTTGGTCCTAGAGGAAAATGTTGCCTGTCATACATGCAGCATGACTGCCATGATGGCTGTCTTGAAAATATTTTAACTACTCCCCTAGAATGGATGATCATATTGATATGGGTTTTTCATGAAATGACATCTTGGTCCAAAAAAAAAATAGTGACAATCTGATATTGATTATAGCTGCCACAGTTGCTCATTAGAAAATCTTGTTATCGCTGAAGAAAATCAGATACTTCCATCACTCAGCATTTAAAAGAAAGAAATGGTCTTATCTTGAATTCCTGGAAATTCTTTGGTTCAGCATTCTGATGTCCAGCAGAAGCTCATGGGCAAGACAATTCTTTTGAAAGAATTTTTTCAGATGTGTAATCATTATTTTTTTTTTTGTTTTTTTTGTTGCTTGTTTCTTTAAATTTTCTTTCATTACCATTAAAGTATGAGTTACAGATTGTATACACATCAATAGATTTTATACAAAATGCATAACTAGTCAAGCTGGCCTGAAATTTACCTATTGACAGAATTCAAACAAGATATTGTCATACTAATATTTCAAAAACAGCCAGAGTTGCCTAAATTCTGTATTGCTTTATTGTTTCATCCACTTTGTTTAATATTTAGAATTTAACATAATGCACTAATGACTGGGATGATTTTCAGGACTACAGTTGAATCTGTAAGGCTGGATGAATCTTCAGGTGCGAGAGGATCAGAATCAAGCAACAACTGTGATAATCCAATGGCCGAACTCTTCTATGGACAGTACAGAGCTGAAGGATTCATTGAAGGTATATATTTTTATCAATGCAATAATTTCCTTCTTAACAATTTTTACATTAAAATCCATCAGTGTCATCTCTTATATGGAACAAATCACAGAGATGAGGTGATTCTGTGCTGAATACATGCAGGACGTGTATGCCTGACATGTGCATGGCTCTTCAAAGGTCAGCCTTGACCAGAGTGCATAAACTGGCCAGTGTCAAATGACAGTAGAACACATTTATGTAGAGTGTTTTGACTTCCACCTTGTCAGGCAAATGTTTTTGACATAAAGTCAGTTAAGGAACTTTTATGATGATCTACTATCATAAAAATCTAGAGCTTTGAGGAAATGTGATCTGTGTAAAAAAGAATTTGATCCAGTATTTTTAGGATTTTATATTCTTTACCTTTATCTTTTTTTATACACAGTTTATAGAGTTTAACATCTTTATCATTTAATTTTTATCTTGTAGCAATTCATTTTTACATTTATTTAAAAGGGTTTAAACTCATAACATTTTGTAAGCTATATTTTTATATTTACATGTGTAGAACTTTTTATTACACCATATAGCATTATTGTTCAGACTTGCCATTAGATGTACATATGTACATACACACAGGCATACATATATACATGCAAACATGCAGAGAAGCTTACAGTTGTTTCTCGCTGTCACAGATTTTACAATAATTACAGCATATCCACTTGAATTAGAACTACAAAATACTTCAACTTGTCTGTACTGTGCTTTTACTTGCTGTGCTGAATTGGGCAGGGGGGCACTTTAACATGGTTATTATAACAATTAAGTTTAGTGATACTTTGACTTACAAAATTTAGCGAACATTATGTAAAATGTTGATTTTAATATACTTTATACATTGTTAAAAAATACAGTGATATGAGTATATCCTGCTGGTGTAGCCTAAATTATCCACCACCCCTCTAGTAAGTGCTGTGCAAGCAGTATAACTCACTTTTAAGAAACTACAGTGTAGCAGATATTACACCTGACTCTAGTATGTTTTGTTTTAGAAACAAAGTAATGAATTTGCCATTTTAAAGCACATTAAAATGTTGTCTATTTGGTTTGGCAACCCGACCATTGATAAATATATAGATGGAAACATCCAGGGTTGATTCTAGGACTGTGATTGCAGGATTCACACTAATTTTCTTAAACATGCCAGTAATTCATTTTATGCACATAATACCTATTAAGTCATTCATCCCTTGTTTAAAAAATTGTTTCAAATGGGTAGGGATTATCTTCCTATTTTAAGAAAATATTCTGAAATATGCAGATATTTTCTCCTTGCCTGCAATATGGATCCCCTTCAGTTTTAAAATTTTTTGCTCAGGAATTCAAGAGTTCCAGCAGCACAACTGTTAAATTGTACTGGGCTGGTATTTACTGACAATGGACTTGCAAGTCATAAGAAAAATAATTGTACAACTATTGGACAAAATATTGTCTGGATGATTGAAAATCTGACTGTTTCCTAAATAATATTTGTTTTACACCTTATTGAAAAAAAACACCCCACTTTGAACAAGTACTCTCTGTGTACACTATATATTTGTTCAGTCAAGTGAAATGCAGGTTTTTTTTCATAAAAGTAAAGTCAGTTCAGGTTTTTTTTTTATAAAAGTAAAGTCAGTTCATGTCAGCATTAAATATTAACTATTTCAATAAAAGGTTAGGATTTTGTAAGAATTTGATAACACATACCTTTAAATGGTTACTATTCACTTCATTTTAATCCACATACATCCATATTTCTTGAAAAGTCGTTATTTACATAGTCAAAAAATATTTATGGCATAATCATTGTCCAAGTATAGGTTCTCAATCAGTGCCGATTCTACAAAAGCATCAAATGTGCATGTCCAGGCAGTTCATCTAGTCACATTATCAATTGTATCATGACCATACAGTAGATCCTGTCATGAAATACCAGTCCTTTTATCAGAAAAATAATGGTTTCTCAACACAAGTGGTCTCATGATAGGTCTTACTGCTATATAATCAGAGGTTCCATCCATTGAGAATCTGGTCTCATTGGAAAGGTGATCTCATTGCAGTCATCTTTCTAGATGGGATTTACTGACCATGTAACAGTAGGAAACAATAATATGATAGTCAGTGGGATATTTTGCTGGAACTGTCTGTTATTTCAACAAAAACATGCCTTACAAACTCAGTCCTGTCATAATAAAGGTAAAGGATGTAAAATAAGTGAAACAGTCACAAATTGAGTGAGGCACATCATCCACCATCCGTAAAACTCATGGATGGAAATAGTTGTTACTAGTGTTTTTTTTTATTAAACCTAAATACCATGATGTTTATTTTGTGCTTAAAAGTAAGTAAAGTTATATAAAGCTTGAAAATGTAGTGGAAAAACATGAACAAGGAGAGAACTTCTGGATCATTTCTGCACTTATTTCATGGGTAGACCAGCTTTATTTTAAGGAAAACTTTAAGTTGAGGAAGATAGTTTATCAAAATTAAAGACATTCAGATTCAAATTTATGATCCAAGACCTTGATAAGAAGGATTCATTCTTTGATCACAGGGAAAGGTTTTACAAATGAAGAAAATTTTGGTCAGTTTCCTCTGCAAGTGAATGGCTTCAGGGATATCCATGAAAGCTTGGAGGCAACCACTGCACCAGGGGAAATTGAGACAGCAAGCTGTGATTCAACACAGAAGTCTGGTCAAGAGGTAAACTTTTACTATAAAGTCACATAGATTTTTCTGGACTATCTCCGTCATATCTGTGGATGTATAACATACAACAAACTACAAACAGTACCAACCCAGATCGGCCATTTACAGAATGTGTTGACAGACCATTGTTTCAAGCTTTCCATTTTTATATTGATTTAAAGTGAACAGCAGAATCCCTGATTTATAAGCATATTGCAGTCTAGGAACATGTTGTTTGTTATTTAGTGCAGTTTATACACAAGAAAATAGTCTTTACAGATAACAGTTTTGGGGGGTTCTTAATAATCATTCAATGAAAATTAAAAATTTAGACTTACATGGAGTCTACACATTTATAGCTAGATTTGTTGAACTTGTAAACTCAATGTTTAGCAAACTTGGGCTTATGATGATGTGAGATTATGGTATGACACTGAGTACAGTTCTCAGAATCTGTAGCTTGTCCATTCATCTGTCATTGTTTTTCTTTTTACCAGTCTGGCAGGCATGTTTTGGATTTTGATTAAAATTGTAATGTACATTTATATTATCAAGATCTTTGATGAATACATCAATGAGTGACATTCATGAATATTCATCAAGTGATCCTGCATCTCGTTGACTAAATTTGTTGCCATTTTAGATGCCATAAATCCAGTTTGATTTTAATTGACCTTGGAATATATGCTTATATCATCAAGATAATTTGGGACAAGTTTGATAATGAACAAGATCTATGCATTTTAATGAGGTGATTTTGCCTCTAATTTGCTGATCTTGTTACAACAGGCAATATTTCTGATCTGAATTTGATGCAGTTTGGAATGTATACTTGTAACATCAAAATATTGGACAGCTTCATTAATGAGTCAGTACCACACATTATTGAGATGATCCAACTATTAATCTTTTAGATATCTGGAGTCCATATATCTAATCCAGTTTTGATCAGACTTGAACTATATGCTTATATCATCAAGACATAGATAAGTTTGATAAGTGAAGAAGATACACATGTATTAGAGATGTGATATTGCATTTGCTGATTGACTGATGTTGTTGCCATTTTGGAAGCTAAAGTTTCTGATTTAATCATACTTGAAATATGGACTTCTGTCATCAAGCTCTTTGATGAGTTTATTAATGAGCAATAGCTATTCATATTAATGAGATGAACTTGCATCTGATTGGCTAGGCTTGATACCAACTTTTAGATCCTATTTTTAATCAGTTTTTGATCACACTTTTAATATAGGCTTATATGAGCAAGATCTTGCACACATTCATTCTGCAAAGTTATACGCTGTCCACCAAACTGGGCAGATTACTTTCAATTGCTGTAAAAGAAAACCTTATCTGTTTAATGATAAGTAGCTCAAATGCAAAGGTTAGTATCGATGAAAGAAGAAATATTGTTTACAATAAGTTGAGTTCTCCATCGTCTACGGCTACCAAACTTTGTGGATGGATTGCAAATTTTGGGTATGAAGATCAACAGCCATGGTCACTGAAACAAGAAATTGTTTTCTGCATAATAACTTATAGCTATCCATCATCAATGGTAATAGACTTTATCTATGTCTTCTGCTTTAGTAAGATGCCTATCACAGTTTGAGTGAAAAGAAACAAGAAAAATGTTTCTTCACAGAAATTTAACTTGTCTAAAGTTGAAGACTATTAGCACCAGCAAGACACATGATGTGCCATTCACCATACTCTTGTTTGTCATAACACTGTATTTTGTTTCTGGTTATCAAAATTTATGAGCATCTTGCAATTTGGATAAGGAAAAAGCCTATTGATTTTGGGTCAAAAGGTCAGAGGCTAAGATGACTTTAGACTGAAAGAAAATTATGGCTTTTGCACATGAACATCAATTCAGCATCATTGATTTGGACCAAACATTGTGGGTGGCTTACATTTTGGTAAGGAAGACGCCTATTAATTTTGGAGTTGAAAGGTCAATACTCAAGCTTATAGGCAAAAAAGAAAACTGGTTCTTCTTAACGTGCAGGACTATTAAGCAGGAGGCAGGCATATAATGTGTCATTCAGAGTACTCATTTTGGTGATAACACTATATATTTGTATGATATAACTTCAGATTAACACAGCAGAAAAATATATGGTGTAATTAATTCTAACAATTATGAGTACCGGTATTAAACAAAATTGTTTTTAGTTTCCATAACTTCACCCAAAATGCCAGATATTGCTTGTACTTCACCAGGGCAAGGGGCAGCTGGAATCTGGAGGAAAAAGAACTTCATAACAACTTTATAGAAATGAAGGCTGTAATAAATGCCTTTCATATCTGACAGGATCAGCTTTATGGAAGCCTTGTAATTCTATGGTGGTCATGCACCACAAACTAAGGAGGGGGAGCAGACAACCTGACTTCTGTTTCCTAATCTGGAACATTTTATACTGGTACTCCCAGTGCAAGATCATGGTACAGATCAGATACTTTCCAAATAGGCTCAACATTCTGGCCAATTCATTATAAGGAAGGGGCCAGACTTTTCATGCAGCGTCCCTTCATTAGTTTGGGGGCTACACTTTCCCTTCAACTGTTATGATCTAAAGGGTGCATACAAAATAAGGGCCATACCTGCAAAGTAGTTCTGATAGCTCTCTTCAGATGAGATAAGTCCAGGATGTATGAGCCATTGTATATGCTTGCTTATGAGTCAGCCTTTTTTTGTAACTGAAAACTTGATTCATGTGTGATAGGAAATTTTAGATGTTTGCAGTACATTAAAATACTATTAATAAACTTTTTACCTTTTCATGTTTTTTCATCCAGAAATGCATATATGATATACACTGTACTTATATATATACTTATGTTTCATTACAATATTCATTACAAAATACATTTATCTAAATTTGAAAATATTACCAATTGCAAAATGAAGTGTTGGTAAATGTTGTTGATCATTGGTGTTTATTAGTATTTTGTTTCCATTTTCATTCATAAACAGCCCATCTTTTTTAAATATTTTGCAGTTTGATATATAAACACTAAAGCAGTAAAAGTATTGATTTGATTTATATTTTCTTATTCTCTAAACCAGATTTAATTCCCAAGTGATACTTCACAAATTTTCTTACAGTGCATATGAGTATATAAGCCATTGGCTTGTAAATGCACCACCATTTTGTTTTCCCAGTAAACAATACTTTGACTAAGCTGCAAATTTAATACTTACTTAATGCCTATTAGAGTTTTACAACTTTGACGCATGTTTGTCCATAATCATTTAGCTTATAAAGGCAGAACTCTAGTAGTTTTCTCATGTAATAACCCTTTGATCATGCCACAAATTTGATACTTGTTCAGTACTTATGTGAAGTCCCAGTGATATTGCTGCACAGTTCAGTTGCATCCTTTAAGTCATTTCATAGGCTGTATGATCAGAGTGTCACAGAGTCCAAGCTTAGTATTAAGATGAGAAACTGGTGTTAGACAATATTTGTGATGACCAGACAACAGTGTAGAATTTCAAAATTTAAATTTTGTTGACTCTGACATGAGGATGAATTATTGGGCTTTGTACCAAAAAACATTAAAAAGTGACATTTATAGGATTAAATTGTTCACAAAAGCATGGGTCTGACTTTTATTGCTGATATTATAGCCATGTGGAATTAACATATTACAGGATATCGTGAACTTGATTTTATACCATTTTGTAAATTATACTGGTCTGTAAGTTATAACAGAATTGATGGATTTATCATATAAATGGATTTAAAATGCTAGGCATTTCTGTAGGTTTTATTGCACAAATATGGACAAAATGTAAGTTTTTTTAATTTATTTATCATATATGCCACTAATATAATTGTATTTTGTACTTGTTTTTCTTTTATTCTCTGTATCTATCCATTAGTTCAGCTTTTTTATTTCTCCAAATTGTAATGACATGCTGACAACAAGTCGCTTCTTCAGATAGATTGTACCAGCTTAAAGGATGGCAAAATAGAGAATACTTTTTTTGCAGCCCTAGATATAAATATCCCTGGGAAAATCCCAGCTTGGCCCAGCCTGTTTAATGTGCCCCCAGACACAGGTGTTTTATCCAGTCATGTTCTCCTCCATGCTTGGCTGTTTTCATGAATTTGTTATGTTGAAAGTCATCTTGATCTTCATTTGTGAAGAAAATCTCATTAGCCTGAACTTCACTGCTTAAAAGGCTTACAAGGGTAACAACAATATCATCCTTTGAATGCCTCAATTTTTCAGTTGTTTAACTTTCTCTCCAACTTTTGGAGGAGAAAGGGTTAGTTTCAGTGACTACTACATGAATTCCAGCATTCAGGCATCTTGGTAGATGGGACCATGACAATGAGCTATTAGATTTTCAAGTCAAATTTTTACCTGCATAGTCTCAGATTACTCACCTTGTGCCCTAAGTAGAATTTTTCATGGGTGTTGACATGGCTCAACTCTGATAATTAGGAGCCTTTAGCCAGAACTTTGCAAAAGTTACTATCAGATAAAACCTGTTTTTGATAGCCTTTGTTTTGGCAGGTTGGATGAGCAAGTTGCATGCCCTTTTAGATGGACTTCAGTTATTTCCATTAGAGATCAGATGGTTCTATGGTCCTCATAACAAAACCAAGATTCATAACTAAGATTGCATTACTATCTGTGGGTAATCTAAACATGATCATCTGAAGGCCAGAAAGTGATATAACCCTTAAGCTTTAGTATCTTGGCTGAAGTGGTTGACACACTAGGTGTACTCTTTGTTACATTACAACCAGATATGCCTCATGAAAATTTCAGTTCATCAGATTATAGCAGTTTCTAAAAGCCACATGTTCAAATGCGATGTTTAAATCTGAGACAGTCTGTAACACATTGACTGGCATGCACTGTCACCCATGTAGAATTCCTATCTTCAAGACCTAACATCACAGAAAAGAGAATTGAATTGAGTGGATCCAGCATCTGTGTCCCAGATGACCACCAGATCCAGTTAATGCCACATTATGGCTATGATTTTTTAACATTTTCTGGAATTCACCAAGATCACTTATCAGTATGAAAACATTCATTTTTCAATATCAGTATATATGCCACCTTCATGTTAGGATGCTGTTTATCTTATCAGGATTTCAACCATACATTCCTCAAAGGATACATACATTCCTCAAAGGATACACAAGTTGGAGGTCAGATAATCATTCATTTCCTCCTCCAGTTAATTATTCTTCTTATTTCATATGATCAGGGAACATATTCAACTGATAAAGTAAATTTTGCATTAAATTATCTTTCTCCAAGAATACTTGCACTATCACATTACTCTCAAGCTCAACCACATCTTACCACGTTGTGAGCATCCCTGTTGATGGTTCACTTTAGGTAAACTAGTAATGGTAAACATATTTTATGTATGTTGTGAGGGAAAGGGGAAGTAATTTGACATTGTCTTCCTTTTGTCTAGCGTACAGGAAAAAGAAAAGTTTTTTTTTCAATGAGCAGTGGATTTAAGAGTTAGCACAGTCTCTTTTCTAATATTAATATGTTCTGTAAAATATTTACTTACTACTTTGTTAAATTGTTAGGAATTTTTGCAGACAGATAAAGCTGTATTCTGTGAGTTGCATTTCTTTTGTAATGTACTTTGCAGCTTTAAAAATGCTTAGATGTAACATTTTTGATTGTAAAATTGTTTCACTGTCATAAATGTTCTGTTTTTCTTGAAAATACAAGTGTATGATGTTACCTGACATCCTGTCCAGTTTGATCGGAAACTGTCCAATCTTAAACACCCACAGTGTAAGTCTGATGGGGTGAAAAATGACAGATACCCCCAACCCCACTCTGTAGCCTTGAAGTTTTGTATAAATTTACTTTCATTGAAAAGCAGATTTATGTATACAGAATTTAAAATGAAAAGTTAATTTATTGTACTGACCAGAGTAAATTTTGATTTAAAGAGAAATTGTTGTATGATATATTATTTATCTACCTTTCAGTTATGGTTTACACGACTTCCACCTGTATTGACCTTTGAGCTTTCAAGGTTCCAGTTTAACCAACAATTCGGAAGACCTGAAAAAATCCACAACAAAATAGAATTTCCTGAAGTTATATATATGGATAGGTAACTTTACCAAAAAAAATGGTTTCTTAAATTTTGCTTTATGTTGTTTTCATCTGATTGATCAGCATGTGCAGGTGTTCTTTTAATCAGCCATGGGAGATAGAAATTTTGGATAGTATGTGAACTCAATCAAGGAATTTTATAATAATATACCATAAGAAAAAATCTTTTTTAAGGGAATGCAGTTTATAAAACTTATTTTGACCCATATATTAAGGATTTTATATCTTACTTTTATCTTATAATGTATATTCATTTTATAGAACTTTAATATCTTTACATGTATCTTTTATCTTGTATCCATGTTTAATTTTATTTAGAAGGGTTTATCATTCTAAAGTGGTTCTTGTATTTTTTTATTTATATTTTGAGAACTTGAACTTTTAATTGTCACCAGATAGCAATTATTGTGCTAATGTGCCTTTAATTCTAATACACACATATATATTTCTCATTTGTATGGTTGGTGGATATGATGCCAAATGGTGCAAAAACGATAAAATTCAAACTACAGAATGATACTTAGTGTTTATACATCTGCATTTAACCAGAATAATCAATATTCTTGACAGCAGAATTAAGAATTTTATATAAATAAATCATATTAGCAATATTAAAACTGAGTGATAAGTAGATGAATGAATAATAAAATAATATATATGTATAACATCATATACTGTGCATTTTGCATAGTATAAGATATCACTAATAGACATAAGCAAAATAATCAATGCATATTTCCTGCAGATGAAAAAGGTAGTACTCATTTTTTAACCCTTTCATCACTACGGACTGAAAAATTGGTCCAGGGGAAGTAAGTCCATAAACACTATGGACCGACATTTTGGTCTGGGGCAATGTTCTTCTTTAACATTATAGTACCCGACTAAATAACTTTAGGGGTACCTCTAATAACTTCCATCTTGTAATGTAGATGTTATATTTGGATCTCGTGAGTTTAGCTTGCATACAACTAGAAATATCGAATAAAGTAGGAACTTTAAACGTGTTTTCTGAATGCTGAAATTTGTATCCAAAATGGTGGAGTTGAAACAAATTTCAGAGGAAGTTATTGGAGGATTTGAATAATTTTGACCTGGTAAAATTGGATGAAAATGAGAGAAGATGTCTGGAGAGACAATGGAATGCACTTGTGGTTGACAGTGATGACGATGAAGAAAACTTTGAAGTTTTGAATTAGAGGAATTGTATGCTCCATGTGATTTTGTTTGGACAAAGCTGGAAAACCAAAGGGATTTGTTTCAGTTTTCTAACAGAGTTGGGCACACCTGAGTGTTAGATGGCTCTAGGAAAGCTTCAAAATATTTTCAAATATTCTATTCAGATGAAGTTTTTGGAAAAATTGTCCATATAATGAACTTCAATGCGACGATCAAATGTGGCAGAGGCAATATAGATGTGTGGACAGATCTCACCTTGGAGGTCATTTTGGTTCATTTTATAGAATTTTATATATTATGGACACCATGAAAGAAAGACAGACTTGTGTTGCTGCTGTGATTATTCACTAGTACATATAGGGTCAATTGAACATGTTTTGAGAACTTTCTAAGTTTTCTAAGAGGTAGTAAAATAATTACTTGTATTTTACCTGTTGTGTTACCTGTTTGCACCTGCATTTTAACAGTTGTAATAAATATGCACATTTTAATGAATTAGTTATAAAATTTGATTTTTAACCTTGATTTTGACACCTAATCCAGCCAGATATCTTTAACATTGACAAAGTGATGTTGTTTCAAAGTCCACAAGATATTTTGCTTTACAACTCCAAAGTTAGTTAGTGTTGAGGACTCTATGCCTACAAAGTTACTTAGTGATGAAAGGGTTAAACATATTTGGTGGTTTTCACTCCTTGCTTAAACATATGATTTTCACTTACTGATTTAACATATGGTGATTTTCACTCATTACTTAAACATGTGTGATTTTCACTCTTTGCTTAAACATATTGTGATTTTCACTCTTTGCTCAAACATATTGTGATTTTTACTCATTGCTTAAATATGTGATTTTTGCTCATTGCTTAAACATGTGATTTTCACTCATTGCTTAAACATATGGTGATTTTCATTTGTTGCTTAAACATTTGGTGATTTTCACTCATTCATTAAACATATGATTTTCACTTATTGCATAAACATGTTGATTTTCACCTTTTACATAAATGGTAATTTTCACTCATTGCTTAAATATGATTTTCAGTCATTGATTTAACATATGGTGGTTTTCACTAGTTGATGTGAACATAGTGATTTTCATTCTTTCCTTGGTGCTTTTGTTTCAGGTATATGGAAATAAACAAATTGGAAACTAAGCAAAGAAGAGAGGAAGCAAAGAAGTTAAAAGAAGACTTATTAGTTTTGCAAGCAAGACTTGATAGGTAAGTTTTTCATATTTGTTTTTCTTTTCTCCAAATTTATTAATTTTGAGACATCATGTTGCTGAATGAATTCTGAGTGCTCTAATTTTTAGCTCAACTGGTTAGGAACCAGAAGAACTTATGGGATAGTTAGATGTCCATCTGAACAATATTGTATTAAAACCAATGTTAAAGCCAATTAAAACCTCCATGAACACATGTTTGTTATCACTATTTAAATTGCCTTGAGGCATGCCATGAAGCTATCATACAAATTCATCCTAAAGTCTAGTTGGTCCTAAATGAAAATGGTGCTATTGATTTGATTAATTAGTTTAAAGTCACATATATAAAAATATACTCTGTGCAGTATTACCCTTTGTGCTTGTAGCAATGTTAGTCAAGCGGCCAATTGAGGTCTTACAGCTCATGTCACAGCATGTCTTTTATGATGTAGACAGCAGTTAATGCATCTTCATCTTGACAGATGATTCTTAAACTAAATTTGATTGGAACATTAGACTTTGGAACAAGCATTCTCATAGTTTTAATCTTGCATGCAGCAAATATGTTTTTACAAATGCTTTTTTAAAATAGGGCTACCTGGAAAGCCAGAATAGCCGATTCCAGGCATGGTTCATCCTGAGAATTTTGTTTGGCAATACTGGCTGATGATATCAGTGATGACAATGATTTTTAAAAAAATAATGTTTCATGAAATACAAATGAGTGGAGGTTTGTAGTATTGCCAGGACACCAGTTTACCACTAAGTCATCCTAAAATATTCAGGAGAGCAGTTGTTTTTAAATTTTACTCATTTTCTCAATCCTCTAAATATTTCCTCCTTTGTTGTGCAACCATGTTTTGTGTTTACTGGTCCTGTCTGATAAATATTGCCCAGGTTTTAGCATATGACTCTTTGCCTGTTATATCAATAGTGTTGCAAGTAAAGTGTATGCATCAGTGTCATTACTTCCTACTTTTATCAAAAAGCTCTCTAATTCATCACAAGTCCATAGTTGTCACTGATATTAACATGAGTAAATTTAACTTTATAACTATACATTATGGGTATTAATTCAAAACAAAATAAGGATTATTTGGACTTGCATAACTTTTTATGAAGTTTTGAAAAGTTTTTAAAAAATTCTTGGTTATAAATGAAAATGGTGAAGCTCTGACATCCAGTATGGCTGCCAAAGTGACCATTTGAACAAATTTTTTTATTATTTCTTGTGGATGAAAGGTAATATCAACAAAAGGTTTTCACTGAAAGACCTTTTATAAAATCTAGTTAATTCTAAATGAAAATGGTGCCAATATGACATCTGGTAAGACCACCACAGTAAGCCATCTTTAAAAATCTAATCACTACTTCTCTTAAATGGAAAGTCATTTTGGGTTTTTATCAGAAGAGTTCTTGTGGCATCAAGTTGCTCCTTAGTGAAAATGATGTAATCAGGCCCTCATTATGGCCACATATTGTAATCTCTCCTCTTCCCATATTAACGTTTTTTTTTTGTATCAATTTAATTCTTATGGTTGGTTCTTAATAAAAATGGTGGCAGTCATGTTGTGACTACTCCCCATGAATGGTCAATTTGATATAGGGTTTATTACTTTAAGATTTGTAATGTTTGTTCTTAGCCGTAAATGTGGCCACCACAGCAGCTAATTTGAAAATCTTTTAATTGCTGTCAGAAGAATATCAGACATATTTTTGACATTAAGAAGTTAAAAGGAAGAAATACTGTTAGCTTAAATTTTCAGGAAATTTTATTTCATTCAGTAGAGCATTAAGGGCTCTTGTCTTGTAATTGGCACAATGTAGCCATTATTTTTGCTGTGGTGCAATTAAATGTAGTTGCTTTGACAACCAGCTTGAAAATCTTGATATCACTGTTCCTAAATGGATGGTCTTATCAACATTGGGTTTCCAACATAAATCTTCTTGCGACATCTTATTGGTCCTAAGTGAATTAGGTTTTGATCTTACATCCAGTATGGCTATAATGCAACGAATTTGAAAATCTTGTTATGACCCAAAATTAATGGAGATCTTTTCAACACTTTTGCATTTAAAAGGAAGAAAGTCTTGTTTTGGGATTCCTGGAAATTTGTTTCCAGTAGTCAGTTCTATTGAGGGACTGTTCTTTTAATTGTTAGACTTGAGACATTTTATCTCGACTTTTATTATATCAGAAATGAATGGGGCCTAACTTGTGTTTACACTGTCGGTGTCAATGCATTATACATGCTTTTCATTTTGAGCCATCAATATTTGATCCAATTTGTTTTTAACATGGCTACATTGTTTATTAATTTTACTTTTCTCATGGAAAATCTCAACTTTGTAGGGGATCAATTATTACTCATTAAACCTTATTACTTCATATATTCTTTAGGAAATTGTTTAGTCTAGGTTAGTGGGAAAGCAAGACATAGTGGTAACTTTTCCAGCAGCTGCAGTAGTGGCATCAACAGTAATGTTAAGATTTTGGTAATTATTTTTGACTTAACATGCAGATAATAGCTTTATTTCATTTGGAGTGAACTTTTTTGACAGTTTCATTAATGAAAAATGTTCATTCTTGTCAAAATTTGGTATTTTCAGATTTATAAACTTTGGGTCAGGCAGGAAAAGGTTCCCCTTGCAAGACGTTCTGCTGTATGCTCTTGAATTTGCAAAGAGTAAACCTGACACAGTGACATCTGCTTCCCAATTGACATTGTCCCAAGATATAGAGATGGAATCTCCCAGACCCCACTTGAGGTAAAATAATTTGGGAAATTTACAGAAGTTGAAAATTTATAAATTTAAGATGTGTCATATGAAATAATGAAGCCAACAGTCATATGAAATAATAAAGCCGTCATGCATATTTGTTATTCCTGTGCCCAGGAATATTGTTATACAGCCCGCCTGTTTGTATAAGCATATGTACATATATATTAAATATCTTTAAACTCCTCCTATGACATTAAAGCTGGACTCATGAAACATGGGTCAGTGATGGTCAGGTAGGTGTAGATTGTACTCAAACTTCTGGAATTCTGATGGTAGGGGTGACTTTATTTACATAGCATTTTAGATTAGTTGCAAGCTGCATGTCTGATAATTGGTATTTTTAATAAGTGACCAAAGTGTCAATACACCTGTGGTTTGGACCCATGGTTGTACCCCATGGTCTGTCCCCACCTCACAAGGAACTTTGGTCGTACCATATAAATTATTGGGATCCCAATCCTAAAACCATATATGCGCTTACTGGGGATGAAAAGACAATGTAAATATGCAACTGACATTGAACCCTCGGTCCATCCTTACTCAAAAGTACTTATCCTCTCATTCATAGCCTGACAACAGTGAATATCCTCAGTTTATAACTTTATACACATGAATGAACAGACAAACATATGCATACACCTTAAATTGACCACTCCACACCCTATGAAATTCACCTGGGCCATAACATGGAAACAGATGAACAATGCAACAATTCATACATTTACTAGGCGTGAACAATATCATATCTGCAACTAATATTTGTCAAAAATTAGAAACTCTGTATGGTCACTTTATGACAATTTACATACAAATCCAAAGATATGTAATTTTATCAGAAAAATGAAAAACTGTATTGCAGAATGAACTAAAATGATAGGCTGGAATGAATGTTAATAAAATGAATGCATTTTGAAAAATATAGCACAGATGCAAAATGCATAGAAGTAAATAATAAATACAGAATAAACTGCATTTCACACAGATGCTTCCTGGGCATGCAAGTGTGAGAATCACACAAAATTTGTATGAAATCACACATTTGCTCACCTTCCAACTCTTCTGATTTTGCTGCATGTCTTACGAAAATTACCCTTAAAATACAGACTTACAGAATAAAAGCAAAACCTATGGAAAAATGATTGTTGCCTATAAATATAAATAATTGATTCATACTTTTTTTATTTGGATCTGGGTTTCATAATAGAATTGTGATGTGATTATGATTTTTAATGTAGCTTTAACAATTTTTCAATCATAGTGCTATGATGTCTGCAGTGTGGCAGTTTATTGTGATGTTCAGCACTGGGGCATCATGCTGCTAACATGTAGCATGATGTCCCACCCAGTCACATTATCCTGACCGAGGCCAACGAGTCCTAACACTAACCTTTTAATGCTGAGTGCAAGCGAGGCAACTCTTAGTACCATTTTGTAAGTCTTTGGTATGACATGACTGGGGATCGAACCCATGACCTTCTGCATCCAACATATTAGAATTAGTGGAATTAGGAAACCAGACTAACTTTACGTTAGTACCTCAGATGCTTTAAACTGTACATATTTTTCATGTGAAGCATCTGCATGATCAAACTGTTGATTATTACATTTTTAAAAATGGTGTCCAGTATGCAGTGCATGTTGAAGACAAAATGGAAGTTAAGCCTCTTAAACAGAGTTAAAAATTGGCACAGAAGAATAAAAAAGAATATTCAGATTCTTGTGAATAAAAGCAGGAAGGGACAGAGTTACATTTATTGGACATTACATGGCAATTTGAGTTTGCTTCATGGTGGGAGATATGATTGTTGTCATGTGAAATGGGAATAATCCAAGACTTACATTAAGTTGAGAAAAAGCAACAAGCCATTGAGCTGCATGGGGTTTGGAACTGTTTTTTTGTGACTGTATTAGTGGTAAATAAGGTCTATGTGTACTTTAGAAAATTTTCTTTGGAATATAATGTTTATCATCCCTGCATGTCTGCAATACTGAACTTTGAAAGACATTTTTCAGTTTTACAATAGCAGTTTATGATATCTTGTTACACCTTCCTGAAAACTGGTAAAACTTGGGTGAAAAAAATCAACTGCCCTACTGAGATGGTCTCATCAGGGTTGATATGACATCTTCACTGGTGGTTGTACCTGTACAGACATGATTTGAATGAGATGAAATAGGAAATGCAGTTTGTTGATATATGCTAAACAATTATATTTTTATATGCCTGCCATAAGGTACAGCATGTTATGTTATGATGTCCATCAAACCATCTGCCAATCTGTAGCTTACCAACTTTTTTCTGCTCAATCTAGAGTTACAGAGTAAGGAAAGAAACACAATTGATTTTGAGGTCAAATGGCCAAATATTATGGTCACTGTGACTAGAACAAGAACATTTTAAGACTATTGATTTGGAATCTGATGGTCATTGGTCAAGGTCACTGTGACTGGAAAAAGAATACTTTACCCAAATGTGCATAACCAAAAGGCTCAAACTTCCATGTGCTGGTCAAATGGAAGTGTGGGATATGCCTTTTATACAAAAAATAGAATTTTCGTTCAAATATATCTAACTTTTTTGGTTCATTTTGAGACTATTGTTCTTAAATTGCTTCTTGAAGAATTACTTTGGTAGTTCATAGCATTCAGAAATTAAGAGATGTGCACAAATTACTTATAGTATACATTACAAATGATTCTATACACTCTGGTGGCCTAGTGGTTAGAGCATCCGCCTTGAATTCTGGAGGTTGTGGGTTGATTCCTGGCCAAGTCATACAAAAGACTTACAAAAATGGTATTAACAGCTGCCTCGCTTGGCTGTCAGCATTAAGAGGTTTGTGTTATGACTGGTTGGCCTGGTGTCAGGATAATGACTGAGTGGGACATCATTCTACATGTCTGCAGCATAATGCCCCAGTGATAGATATCACTATAAACTGCCACACTACAGACATTGTAACGATATGACTGAAAATTTTTTAAAACTACATTAAAAATTCAAATCAAACACAAACAAATGATTCTAATCAATAACAGAATTCATTAATTGTAGTTCCGACGAAAATTTTAGACTAACCTTTATTATCAGAAATATACTTTTTTGTGTTAAAAGGATATCTAACATTTTGTATGCAATACCCTTGCTTGCTAAGATGATAGTGTGCTCTGTTTGTAGTATGGATTAAATCGAAGAATTCAGGGGAAACTCTTCAATGGAGAAACCATGGATCTGAGCAAATGCTGGATCAAAGGCTGAGGACCACATTAGTACTGAATGAATGAAGTGTAGAGGAAGAATTTTATTTTGTGTATCATTAGCCCATGTATAGAATGTGTAGAATGGGGGTTATTGGGTAATGGCATACATAGGAGAAGAATAAACCTTAACATCAAATATCAAAGGTCTATTTTTCCTTTATTTAAATGCAAAGTAATGTATTATTACTCAGCTTGTCAGGGCCCAGCCTGCAGGAAATACTTCGTTAGCACAGCCAATGTCTGTATGGTGTGAGCAGTCAATGCCAAATCCATTTAAAATGTACAAGCACATGCAGACATTTAATATCCATTTACTAGATGTTCACATAGTGTTGGGCCAGTTTTCCATTTTAACTATATTATTGGAACCTGTGATGAAGGGATATTAACTTTGGTTTGAGAAAATATGAATGTGTCTAGTATTGATTGTTTGCACAATTACAGCATCTTCAGCAAAGGAGATTTGGTGTATGAACCTGTAGTGGTTATGTTGTTGTTGTTGGGCTTAACGCCATTTTTCAGCACATGATAGGCTATTAATGGCTGCCAGTATTAATGGTGGAGGAAGAAACCAGGAAATCGCCGGAAAGAACCACGAGAAGCTACTGGCAAGCTTTCTCACGATTAGTGGTTATTTATTTAGTTGTGATGTGGGGTTGCAGGTTTTCTGGTCTGGTCAATAGAATTTGGAAGCAGTTTATTATTTGATTCTTAAATAATTATCCAACATTAATTTCAATTTGTTCATCTGGTTTTAAGGACAGATGAGCTCATGGTATTGGTTTTAGTTCATATGCATCTTTTATCATTTGCTATTTATATTAACTTCTCAAACAGAAAGAGAAATTGACCAGATAGGATTGAAAACATTCTGATGTGAATCACCTTTAGATTTGTTTTAATAATGCCAAAAAAGATGTAAAATGTGGCCACCTGTACTATGAATAGAAACATTTTTAAACAACTTTTTCAAGAACTGCTGAACAGAATTTGAACAAATTTAAGAGAGCATCCTGGCATGATTTTTCAAACATTTGTTCAAATGAAATCATCAGTTATGGCTACTATTAGAGAAAGTAGTAATAGAAACCATATCACATTTTTTCAAAAGGGCTCAACAAAATTTGACATTGAAAGAAAGCATTTAGGCATAAAACATTTCAAATTGGTTCAAATAATGTTGGTCTGCCATCAAAATGGCCACTTTCTAAAGATAAAAGTTTTGAATGCTTGACGAAATCAGACTGAAAGCATCTTGGCATGGAGGGTTTTCAGGTTTGAAAATGATCTACCATCAAAAATATGGCTATCATTAATAAAAAGGAGAAGAATACTGTACTTCTCAATTTCCTTTTAAAGCAAGGGATATAACCTAGATGAAGGCTAATGAGAATCTTAGGTTTTGCATTTTGCTATATTTTCCCTAAAATTCAAATCTAGCAATAAAGTCAATTTTCCCTATAATTCAAATCACTTTTTTTTGGCAATCATTAAAATAACTATGGTAATTGAAATAAGTGTATCACTTACCCTGTCTTTAACCATGCTGTATGGCATGGCATACCTCATCAGCAAAGTTTGAGATGCACATGTCCATCTTTGATAATAAACTTTACGAGGGTGATAATTTGTCTTCTTGTATAGAATCAGAGCATGTGTTTGTTAATTAATATGCTAATATTAAGCTCACACTACCCAAGGATTTATTTTTCTTACAGCATGGTGACAGATTCCCCTGTAAAATCACCACCAGCTGATGTACCTGTGCCAATGACAGTGCCATTGATATCCCCTATGCGACCCCACCGGACCACAGCTGTTGTCAGTTCTCCCTCCCCACGGGAGGTTTCAGAGAGTGAATTAAAGGTTCTTCAGGACTGCCTTCATCGGTGGCGGACAGAAGTTGAAAATGATGTTAGAGGTAATTAAAGAAGAGTTCTACATTGCATGATTGTTTTTATCATGTTTCAAGCAAGATGAAATTAAGAGTGGCCATATATTTTTTGAATGCAGTACAAAGGCAGCCCAATGATTAACAGATTGGTTTCACCATTCCTATCCATGACAAGTCCATAATCCATATCATACATCTGTGCTCTTAATAAATACCTGTTGAATAATTTTGATAATTACATCATTGATAGTTCTGAGAGAAAATGTACTGACCTTCTCATGTTTCCTTCTCCCCCAACCCACCCCATACAAAATATTTGATATTCACCAATACAAAAAGTCCTTTTCACCATCCTCTTGCTTTAAGTAGACTGAATGAAATCTGAGCCTCATATAATGACCAGATGTCCCTGTATACAAACTGTTTGAGAGATGGAGACAAATTTGCAGAACTGTTGTCACACTTCATGGTACTATTTTGAGACAGTTACTAGATAAAGCCTTCATTTTTACCTCAGAAATTACAGCCATACCATACTCAGTTCTTTGAACCATGTAGTCAAAAATATAATTTCATTATCTTTTTAGATTTCCTTTCTATACTGTAAGCCTTACAAGACTTTAAATTTGGCAACTCTTTTTAGTATCTTATGGTTGCTTATAAAATCTGGAAATTCTGCACTTTATGTTTAATAGGTATTTGGGGTGATGAAAACCTGGATAAATCATCCCAAACTGCCTACATTAACTCTTTTAAGAGTCCATATAGTGACTTTAAATAGTATATATCAACATGTTCTTGTACTTGATAAGATATGTGGAACATAAGACCCAGCATTGGAGAGTTGCATCTTTCATATAGAACAAATTGCACAGATGAGGTTGCATTGTGCCACTCACCTATAGATCACATGTAACTGACCCTGGCATTCCTCCAATATGGGGAATTTTGACTAGTCTGCATGTATCATTATCCACTGTATATAGGACACATTCTTGAGTTTATTGGCATCCACTCATGACACCAAGGTTTTTAAGAGGTTTTTTTTAAGATGTACCACTTGAGGAACTCTTGGATGTTTGAAATGAATTCACTTTATCTAGCAAACTTTAACACAAAATTTGAAGGATTTTATATATTTACTTTTATCTTTTATTTTATTTTTGTCTTGTCAGATTACATGCTTGTGTTTCACTGGAAGAGGTTTTAACAAGCTTTATCTTTACATTTTTGGAACATTCAATACTCTGCATATCTTCTAATCCCTACAAAAAGTCTGCCAGCTAACATTTTGTGAATATGTACCTACATACAAACGTTGAATATGCATTTTTCTGTATTTTAGTACCTTTGTCTTTTATCAAGAGAAAGTATATTTTGATTGATTGGTTGTTAAGTATGTCTGGTCATGAGTCTAGTGCCTAAACCACAAAATCACCATAGTGTCCTTGGTTGGGGATTCTAATGGTTTCCAAGTGAAGTCTATAGGGACTAGACTAGGCCCCAGGAATCCATGCTGACTCCATAAATCAACTCTATTGTCAAGTGAGCAACTATGTGCTCCAAGCTTTTCTTTACCTTGAAGGTTTCAGTCCATATATGAAGTTTTGGATTCAGAAGTAGGCATATGCCAACTACCAAGTTGAGCAATATTAGGCTCACTTGGATCTCGTTTGTTGCCTAATACAAAAACTTCCAAATGTTCAGAAAATGAACTTGCCTTTGCAATTCATTGCAATCCATGACTGCATGGCCTATGTCTTGTTTAGTACTAGCATGAATCATTTTAGTGATTTATAAATTATCATTTTTTTATGATGCTATTGGTATGACTTTTCAAAAACCCATCTCATAGGTTTCAGATTTCATCATAACCATAGAAATGAAATGAATACTGTCTGCCTCATCAAAAAATTGCACATATCAAATGAAATTTATATATTGAAAAAAGCTGTTGAATAAGTTTGGAATAAATCTTTTGTTTGTGATGGCTTGCAGAAGATAGCATTCAGTCAGTTAGTGTTATAAATTTATTTTGAATTGATATTTGTCAGTCTCTTTGTACAGACTTGACTGGCATTGAGTTTCCCTTAATAAATTTGGCAGAGTTAATAAATAAAGTTTAAGTCACAGTCTGATCTGTATGTGGAAAGATGGGCAATACATTGTCAATTATTTGGGCCATGTGGCCAAGCTGTAGACAAACATAGTAATAATACTTAGAAAGGAAATTTGGCTCTATTTAATTGAGTTATTATACTAATGGAATGTCATGTTGAATTGCAGAATTACAGGAGAATATTGGATCCCTGGAAGATGCTATCAGTAAAATGTACAGTGATGAAAACATGAAAAAGGTATAATTCTTATTAAGGTACAATTCTTAAAATTTGAAATAAGAAACCTTCATGTGTTATAAATTTGTCATTAAAATCTTTTACTGGTAAACAAATGTTGGGTTATTATTGCAGATATTTTCTTCTTAATTGTCTTTGCTCACAATGTTTTAAATTGTATTAGAGACAAGCTACAATGATTTTGAATTGCATTACATTTTCTGAGCCAGACAGTATATCCATGTTTTTCAATAAATTCCAAATACATGTTAGAATCCTTTTATATGATTCTTGATGTATGAAATGGTCATTATACATTTTTAATGAACCTAATTTATCTTAATCAGGTTTCTTGCAATTTTTCCTCTTATATTTTTATACCTGATGTTTTAAAAATCTCTGTATAGTCAAGAATGTGTTGACATGCTTTTAAATCTTGTACATATGTAACAGGGATCCTAAAATTCTAATGGCTCTTTCATGATATTTTTTTTCTTCAAAATATTAAATATGGTGGCCACATATTTGTGAAATCTGATTTGTCAAAGGCATAAAAAGTTATGAAAAAAATCATGTAGATTTTTTATACATAAGAAATATCCTGGAAAATGTGTTCTTATTGGTTCTGTATATTTTTTTTGTCTCTTCAGTTTTCTTTTTATCCTTAAATAATTCACTCATTTTCTCTTTTGACTCTTTTTATTATTCAAAAAACGATTTTTTTTTTCTTCAGAAAACTATTCTGTGCCAATAAACTGTTTATGAAAATTATTGAAAACAGGCAGCCTTGAATATATGCAACTCTGAATTAACAAGCATATGTGACCAAGTTCAGTGATTTTTATTTGCTCAGTTCTTCAGAAAACAATTGGGGTATGATAGTTGATGCTAGTATATTTTTTTATAATCAAAATCTTTCATGCATTGTGTTGTAAAGCTGTTACAAGAGCAGACACTGCCACAGTGTAGTTAAAAAGTAAAGTATGTGTGGTACTGGTAGTATCTATAGTACCAACCCTGAGCAATAATTCAGTGATAACATTTTTGATTAGTTCAGAAAATAAACTTTTACCTCTTTTTTGCCTTGTTTTTTATGGCTGTAGAATGTTTAATAATTTGGGAAAACATAATGACTACATAATGACCACATGGGATACTTATGGGTATCTTATGTCAAATACCTGCATGGCATGTTAGCAAATGGTCATTTCAGCCCAGTTGTTGGTCATGTCCAGCAGATGTATATAATCTCTGATTCATGCATACATATTTGCAGTGTTGGTGATTGGCATTCAAAACTTTGCACCCACATTTGTCTTGGCATTGTACATTTTCAAAATAAGTCAATTCATATTGACCAGACCACTTTGGCTAAAATTAGGTTCTATATGTGTAAAAACTGAATTTCAAAATAGATTTTATCAAACCAGTTAATATCAGTGTATAATATATGTTGTTTAAGAAACAAACTTGAAAATGTTTTTGTCCGCTTTAAAATAAAGAAGCCCTTTAGTAGGTTTGCCTCCATTAGTAGTGTGCAGGAGTTCTTTGGAGACCAAAAGTGGCCACTGCCAATAAAGGCTCATCTCATACTGCACTATAGTCATCCATATAGACACCTAGTAAAGATGCCACCACTCTTGGTTCACTTGTGGCCCAATTTTTGCCCCATCTGTTAAAGCATAGACGAGACATAGGTTTGGATCACATGATTCTTCTAGTGACAGCATAAGCATCAATCATTAAGGCGTTTTCAGCTTAATCATAGATGGGATGTAGAGTTAAGATCTTGTATCTCCATGCACAAGGAGCCATGTCAGACTCCTGTGCATTGGTTCAAGTTAGTTGAAAATAAAACCTGTCTTAAATGTCCATAATAAATTACCTGTTGTTGCTGCCTTGCTTACCTTTTCAGTACAGACATTACTACCCTCACCCATGTAAGTCAAAATTCTATCCTTCTATTAGATGCAAAGTTCTAGAAGTTGAGAACCAAAAACAACAGTTAGTACCACACACCACATACCTGTGTACAGTAGTCAGCCTCTTTCTTGGATGACATCTTTGTTTGGTTGAATTCAATTTGCCTTTCTTGTGTCAAAAGTAGTGTTCAAGGCATTTAATTACAGGTTCTGTATTGTATAGTGTGTTTAAACCCTCAGACCATTGTATATTTAATGATAGTATTGCTCTTGGATAGTTTTTAGGCTTTCCTTGTTCCATTTTTTTAGCAGTGCCCTTTTATTTTACCCTGTCATTGCAGTAATATGGTAGGTCATGGCTGCTTCAGTTTATATCATTCAGTTTTTCTGAATGTATCTGGACTTTTATGGTAGGTAATCATATTCTAATTCATATACAGAATTGTTTTTATCTCCATTTTTGTGTAAATCTATTGAAAACTATTTGTTTTGTTGGTACAGTGATTGAAATATATGTTAGACTCTCTAAATGGAGAGTGTGACCCAGTTGAGTGGTCCAAAGTTTTTGCCAAGAGCATTCTATGGGGCAGACTTTCATCCATAGATTTTCCCAAGGTTCTTATTCCACCATATATACGGGCCACCATGTATAGCCATCATGTGATGAAAAATGGTGTTGAACCATAAAAACCCAAACCTCTCCTAGGTGTTTGCATGGCATCATTATTATCTGTAGTTTCAGCTAAAAAACTAAAATTAGTCCTAAAAGGTCTTCCTTCAGATAGCCTTTTCTTAGAAAAGATTCATGGTGTAAGAAAAAAAAAAACAGACAGGACTAAAGTATAATTGATTACTATCCATTAACTTGTTAACCTCAGGAGGTTTTTTGTCATTTTTGCCTGAAATGTGAGTAGGAGACATTTTGGGGCTGTTTCTTATTAGATCCTAATACATTGACTTCCAAGAGATTTCTAGTTAACTTAATGCCTGGTTGTTAGAAGCATTTTCATTGGCTATTTTGCTCACACATGAGCAAAAGGGTAAAAGTTGGAGTGGGGTTTTTTTGTTGATTTTTTTTTTTTGCTTAACGAACCCATCATTTTCATATCCAGACTATTTATTCTAAATGCCCATCTTATCCTACTTTCTGCAAAGGTTTGCCTGTCTGTGTGCAGTTCAGACCAGACTGCCTTACATGGACAAAAAGTCTCAAATCCAGGCACAAAATCAGATTCTAACCACAGGCGAATTTTTGGTGGGGAAAAAATATGGTCCAGAAAATTATATTTTTCCCTCTGTATCTTGTAGTGCAACTAGAAAGTCCAGATTATTTGTTATGATGGTAGAGCTACATCTGTCTACCATTCTATAATACCACCCACTTTTGGGTAAAGCTTTTCAAAGAACCTTATGTTAAACTTTTCCTGCTTTCCTTAGCATCATTGAGACAAAGGAGCAAACTTAACACAAAGAAAATTTGTTTATGGTTTAATGGCAAGTATGAGTGTGTTTCACTGTTATTAACTCGGTCTTTCATGGAAATAAACCAAGTAGCTCTGCTCCATAGATATACCCATTCTCAATCACATCATTGCTGTTGATTTAAGATCTATTTGGCTTATTTTTAAATGAGAACATAGGATATGAAGAAACTTTTCCTTGTTCATATGGGCTTTGCTGATATTTTAGCACATGTCAAGGTCAATTATCCTCGAAATCAAGTGCTTAAGTCGTTCAATGAGAAGGAACTTCCATGATGTTTCGGTAGGTGGATTGTCAGTCCCTTATAGAGAGACCTTTCATTAAAGATTAATGCCCACTAGGTTTATGCTTTTGCTACCTCATTGGTCTATCTAATTTTTTGGACAATGTTATGAAAACTGTTTTGGTGGTCACAGACTACTTTTTCTACCTGTCATAGTTTCTTGTAGGGCTAATAGTTGTAGTACGGAAAGTGGCACAAGCTGATACCTATTTAACTGTAGTGGACATTCCTACTAAAAGAGTAGTATATCCTTTTTTATACCAGTTCTTTGGGGCTTCAGCCTCCACCACACTTGGAAATTCAGCAATGCATAGTTTGGGGTGGGGGAGGGGGTAAAACTAGTCTTTTTCATGTAATATTTACGAATCATTGCCAAGTTTTCCTCTTCCCACTCAAGTTTGACATCCCACAAGTAGTCTGTGTCCCAAGATACAGAATGACTAGTGTGCATGGGCCTGTGATATGGAGTACAGACTGGATCTGTTTTCTTAATAGTTCTGGACTTTAGAAACTTTCTATCCAATGGAGGCTGGAATCTATTCTTTATAGATGAGGGTAAGCAACATAATAACAACAGGTAAGTACTGCTTCATTGAGATTAATCCCTACCCATGAAAGATATTGCCTAAGTAAGCATACAAGAAACAAAGTACTTTGGCATTTCTTGCCATTCTAGATGGGGTGGCATCAAATGAGAGGGACCACTGTAATTGATGTCCATGTTTGCTTACAGTTTCCATACCACCTGCATGCTGTGTTAGTACATGAGGGCCAAGCTGCATCTGGTCACTACTGGGCATATATGTATGACACTGTGCGAAAAATGTGGCTTAAATTTAATGATATCACAGTTAGTGTGGCTTCATGGGAAGAACTAGAAAAGGAGAGTGTTGGCGGCTATCACAATGCTAGTGCATATTGCCTGATGTATGTGGACAAGAAGAGACTTTCTACAATGGGTAAGTTACAAAGAGTGTCCATGTGTGTACAATACTGATAAGAGCAGATTGACCATATTATGTTTGTTGCATAAGAGATGTTATTGAATGTAGTTCAATCACATATTTTTGTATACTATTACAGGCACAAACAGCAGTTTGTCTGGTCACTTTATGGGTTATTTTGTGTATTAGACTTTATCACAAAAGGAATGACTGCTGGTTGGAAATGAATCTGACGGCTTCAAACACTTTGCAGCACAGTGTAGTTCAGGCCTGACTACAATAGCTACATCTTATGCAGTGTATTGCAATGTAAATTAGTAGATCAGTGTAATAAATTTTGCCTTCATTTTAATGTGGCTTTCTTCTACAATTATTAGATTGGGATAAATACTTCTTGACCAATTAAATGTAAACAGTGTATTATGGTCTAGAGCACATGTTGTGCAATGCTTGCTATCCATTCATGCAGTTTTTTTAGCAGATGGAGTCTTAAGACAAGTCTCTTTCAGTATTTGCTTCAGTAATTGTTTTAGAATACTTAATGCAGTGAGCTTTTATGCAGATACTCTGAAATGTAAATTTATTTTTTGTATTTAGGGACTCCATTATGAATGTGCCATTTGAATAGCACAGTACATGTGGTGATAGGTCATGTGAATAGTACATTACATCTCATTTTAAACATGATAATAGCACAGTACATCTGGTTATAAGCTATGTGAATAGTACAATACATTTAGCTAGAAGTTACTGGAATAGCACAGTACATTGTGTATAGGCTGTATGGATAGGGAGCCCCATGGTGGCTGAATGATAACTGCCATCTCACCTGTCCACTTGGGTTCATTTCTCAGCTCAGCCAACATGGGTTATGTGAGACAGTTTCCTCAAATATATTGGCCACCATGTATAGCCTATTATGTGCTGAAAAATGGCATTAAACCTACAAAACCAAAATGTGTAAGTAACACAGTACATCTGGCTATAGGCCATGTGGATAGCACTGTACATCTGGCTCTTGACCATGTGGATAGCCTTGTACATCTGGCTTTAGGCCATGTGGATAGCACTGTACATCTGGCTATAGGCCATTTGGATAGCACTGTACATCTGGCTCTTGACCATGTGGATAGCACTGTACATCTGGCTCTTGACCATGTGGATAGCACTGTACATCTGGCTCTTGACCATGTGGATAGCACTGTACATTTGGCTCTTGACTATGAGGATAGCACTGTAAATCTGGCTTTAGGCCTTGTGGATAGCACTGTACATTTGGCTCTCAGCCATGTGGATAGCACTGTACATCTGGCTTTAGGCCATGTGGATAGCACTGTACATCTGGCTATAGGCCATGTGGATAGCACTGTACATCTGGCTTTAGACCATGTGGATAGCACAGTACATCTGGCTCTTGACCATGTGGATAGCACAGTACATCTGGCTATATGCTAATGGGGATAGCAATGTACATCTGGGTAAAAGCCATGTGGATAGCACAGTACATCTGGCTCTCAACCATGTGGATAGCACAGTACATCTGGTGCTCAACCATGTGGATAGCACTATACATATGGCTATAGGCCATGTGGATAGCACAGTACATCTGGCTATAGGCCATGTGGATTGCACAGTAGCCATGTGTAGAGCAAAGTACATTTGGCTATAGGCCATTTTGAAAGTACAATATCCATGAGGATAGCATAGTACATCTGGCTCTAGGCCATGTGGATAGCACAGTACATGTGAACCATTTTGGTTTGAGGAATTTCAATCCTTCAAAAACTTGTAGCATGCTTTCTACTTTTTTGTTAGATTAGTTAATAAGAGACACTTTCTATATTTAGCACTAATGGCCTTATTTATGTCTTTGCAAGGCCAGTCAAACTCTATATAAGGACATACATTTTTATCCTAAGTGGAAATGATTAGATCTGGATTGGTTACCTCCCTTCTTTAGCTTCATATGGTACTTGTAAAATCCAGAATAATTTAAATAATTAATGCTGATCCAAGTCAAGTGCTTAAATATTTTTCTCAAATTATTTTAGGATTTGTTTAAGACAACCATAGTTTGGAGATATTTATAAATCAGATTGCAAATGTTTAGAGTAGGATTGGTATATTTTAATCATAACAATAGTTGTAAATCAGATTGCAAATAATTAGTTATTTGTTATTTTCTTATCACAATGGAAAACTTAATGTGATTGTCAGATTTACTGATTTATTCTGTTTAATGCAATATTGTCTGAAGCCTCAAAACCATCAGTGTTCTCAATAACTTTGATGATAGTCATACGATGAATGAAAGACTATAGAGTGGGCTATCTGTTGTGATCCATAAGAGCGATTTTTGTTTGGGCATATCATACCTTGATTCCAAAATGCATACAACTAATGACTTGTACTGCAGAAGGAGATGAAGAGAGTGCATCTTCAGACCATGACAACCTTCCAGATGACCTCAAAGAGGTAGTTGTCCAGGACAATAAGCTCTTTGCAGATGAGATAGAAAAGTGGGATCAGGAGATGACAAGGAAGGCCTCTGGAGGTGGAGATGCTGATGTAACTGTGATAGTTGAACACAAACTACCTGCAGCTACTACAGCAATAGGTAAGACGTGGTTTCTTTTGTGCTGAAGCTGACTACTGAATGCAGAAAAACTGCATTGCATGGCACTGCAGATTTGATGATATTGATGATAATGATGATGAAAAAGACAAAAATAACAATGATGATGATGACAGTGATGACTTAATAGCATTTAAGAGACTTAAGACATACTGTTTTATTCAATGTAAGACTCCTTCGAAAGTCTATCTTTCTTATATCCTGTGCACAACTTTCAGCTGCATACATTCTATTATGTACATTATTTCATCAGTATATGGTAGGGGTCTTTCCGCATACTTTCAAATCACTTGCCCCCAAGCAAAAAAATATATATGTTAACAAGACTTATAAGTATTAAAATGTTGTCTGCTTTATGAGACAGATGTCCGTTGAGTGTCTGTCCTTGGATTAAGGAAATGCGACAGATTCTGTCATTCATTAATCACTACTGCTCATGTCAAGCCAGCATGTTAGTTGAGAGACTTTGCAAAAACCTTACAATTTTATGTTCTTTTTCAGATTTAATCAATCCAGGCAGCTTTCTTGTCATCCAGGAAGTTTTCTTACTGAATTGATCCCTATCTTCATCCTAGACAAATATTTTGCATTTCAGTTGTCATTTCTTTCTGTGATAATCAATACAGAACAATGTTAATTCCCAATTCTAATAATTAATAGTTCTTACACACCATCTTTCTTTAATCATAGTGCATAATATTTCATATAAATGATCATTTTATTGCCTTTTTTAAGAATATTTCTGTAATTTTTTGCATCATTTACATTATTAGTTCCGGTGGCCTAGTGGTAAGAGCATCTGCCTCAGATGCAGAAGGTCGTGGGTTCAAACCCAGGCCAAGTCATGCCAAAGACTTTAAAAAAATGTTACTAACAGCTGCCTTGCTTGGCGCTCAGCGTTAAGAGGTTAGTGTTAGGCCTGGTCAGCCTTGTGTCAGGATAATGTGACTGGGTGGGACATCATGCCACTATAAATTGTCACACTGCAGACATTGTAGAGATATGACTGAAAAAGTGTTAAAGCTATGTTAAAAATCTAATCACACACACACATGCATTATTAGTTTTCATGAGCTTCACAGCTACCAACACCATTCCTAACATATTGTGATCAGGTTAGTAATATTGAGGAAACATTATTTGCTCTAAATATTAAAAAACATAAAATTTGAAGACATACTTAAAGTTGTATTAACCTTTCACCTGTGTTCATTTCAGGGGCATCATGCACAAGCAATGCAGCAACACAAACCATGCAAACTTCACACAGTATCGGATCAGCAGGAGAAATTCACTCCCAGTTGTCTTTTAGGGAGAGTATCAAAGCACTCTCAGAGGTATTTGACTCGGATCTCTACAAGCAAGAGGGGCCTGAGGCTGGACTGAATATGGTATATTTTTAAAGCCAAATAAATCCAGTATTTAATTGAAATTTGAGACAGAAGGCATCATACAAAATGTTTTATACAGTGTTTGCTATCCTCCCCTCCCAACCATACCCATCCCTCCAACCTTCTCTCTGAATTCCGTTCAGGATTTCAAACCTTTTATTGTTATCTTGTGAAAGATTATGCCTAATATGATCATGCTTCCTGAACATACTATTATATGGAGTTCAGGTTACACAGAAGAGTTGATATTTCTTATGAACATAGACCTTGACCCATAACCCCTCATTCCCAGGGGCAGTTTCAAGGGTCAGAAACCTATTTCTATTCAGGCTCCTAAAATATACCAGATGTAATTCCTCTCCCTCAATCATTGTAGAAAGAGTCACAGTTGCAAGAAAAATGGTGACCTTTTGGATGTATGTGCACACTAGCAGATACAGTATTGGTATCACAGTGTATCAGCAAGATTGTGGATATAAAGACTTGTAGTTATTTTTGACTACCTGTCAACAGTGCTATAAAAACAGGATTGCCAAATCCCCAAAACCATTTGACTCATTTTCCTCTGAAGGCTACATGTCTGGGGGGGGGACTTGATGTTTTTAGATGATATTTTTTTACATGGGGCAGTACTTTTTAAATGTTTCGTGTTTGTGTATGAGAAATATTTGTCTAGAGCACTGGTCATTTTAATTTATTCATTTATATATATCAAAATTCACATTTTACTGTTGTCCAGAATGGTTTGATTATTAGTATTTTCTCAGTCTTATTATTATCAGTATTGTATACACATGGACACTCTTTGTAACTTACCCATTGTAGAAAGTCTCTTCTTGTCCACATACATCAGGCAATATGCACTAGCATTGTGATAATATCCCATGGGTTTATTATTAGTAATTTCTGTCTACTTATTGTCTTGAATGGGAAATCCCCATGGTTTGATTATTAGTAATTTCTCAGTCTTATTGTCTTGAATGGGAAACCCCCATTGGTTGATTTTTAGTACTTTTTCAGTCTAATTATTGTCTTGAATGGGAAATCCCCATGGGTTGAATTTTAGTACTTTCTCAGTCTAATTATTGTCTTGAATGGGAAACCCCTATGGTTTGATTTTTAGTACTTTCTCAGTCAAATGCAGTATGCAAACAAAAACATCAAACCTGATATTCAAGAAATTTTTTGAGCTAGAAATTGCCAAATTTGACTTTGGCGTTTTAAGCTTGAGTTTCTTGCACAAATATTTTCATAATGAAATGCATTATTATAAACTCAACTACTGCCATCTCTGTCTGAACAACGGACACTATTTGCTCTGATTTGGTTATGAAACTACAAATTGCAAAACCATGCCAAATTTAAGCATTAATTTTGAGTAATGTCTAAACCCTAAGTTGTTATATAGACTACACATTAGTCTTCTTTTTGGGACCTGGCCATTTTTACCAGTATTGTGTAATAGTATGCAGTCACTCTTGACAGGCTGGTGAACTATAAGTGTTTCTCCCAGGATTTAATGAGGGTACTTTTCTTTCTTACTCTCTTTCCTCATCATTTTTCATTATTATAATCTGTCTGATGTGTATCAATATTATCCATATATTGCTTTGTAGCATAAATTTTCATGTTTACTTTATTCCTGATTTGTTTGAATTTATTCCAGTAAATTGGCCTACTATGATTGAAGGCATATTTGCATGCTCTATTCCTTTTCCTTATCATTTCTCCTACTTGGCAATTAAACCATGGTTTACCAATTGGGTGAATTGTTCCAGTTTTACAAGGAATAAACAAAGTTGAGAATTCTAATAATTTGGTTGTGAATAATAGATCTAATCAATTAGTTCTGTTATCACAGAATTTAATTTGTTAAAGTCAGCTTTGTTGTAAATCCAGACACTGCACATATAGGCCTCTTGGAGGTACAGATCAACATTGATTGTTATATTAGGTGTTCATGGTCACTAAAGCATGGTTAAAGATAATATTCATGTCTACAGGTTATTGAAAATGAGTGGAAGAGGATCCAGTCCATAGAACTGCACCATTCCTCAGTGGTCCATGACCCACGACTCCAGCACATCGTGGTGTACCTGTCTCACTGTGGTGTTTGCTCTGATAACACAATGATGAGAGTCATGATGGAACAGTTCATGTATATACAGGTACTCGACAAGGATGACAGGTGAATATATAACAAAAAGTATTAATAGTTAAACATTGATTGACTAATTAGTATAATTGCATGATTGTCAGATAAAAACAGAATATATACATGACTGAAACTTGTTAATATGTATCTGGTAAATATCTGAGTGTTATGTCCTTATACAGAATTATCTAAAATTAAATCAAATTTAAATTTCAATGTGAACCATATTTTGGCAAAACTCATGTTCTGTAGGGGAAATACTTGATATTGTTTCCGTCTGAGCTATTTTCTTGCACATTTTGTTTCCTTTGGCTGGAATGCTTGACACTGTAAATGTTTTAAGACAAAACATCACAGCTTTCAGGACAGAAGGTAGAGATCAATAGCTAGAAATTGTAAGTCATTTTAAATATTTAGAGATTGTACTGGCAGTAAATGGAACATTTTTTTAGTGATTAAAGGCATGCTTTTAGTTGAAGACATTTTTTTTGTAAATATTCAAATGACGAATGTATTAAACTTTTTGATGCACTGATTGCATCAATTTTATCACATGGTTTGAAGTTTTAGAGTTTTCGCTATTGGATCAGCAATCAAGAGTAAATTTAAGATTACATAAAATGTTTTGGGTGTGACACAAAAAGCACACAAAACTTTATATTTGGTCAATTAAGATGTTTTCCTCTCCAATTAGTGTATAAAATAATTTCATTTTGGCAGAAAATGTGTAATATGCTAGAGTTAAAGTACAAAAACATCATTTGTAATGGACTGTTAAATGATTGAATTGTATTTCCACATAAACTTAACTGGCATGGTCTTGTTAAACAATTATTTTTTAAATTTGGATTTGGACATTTGTGAAAATCCCAGGGAAAAGATATTCATCAGGATTTTACTTTATTGTTTGTACAAAACCTTAAGGGGCCCCGAGTGGCCAAGTGGTCTAAATCGATGACCGTTACGGATCACTGCCATCTCACCTCTGTCTGCTAACCTGGGTAAGTGAAAAAGCCTGCCAGTAGCTTCTCGTGGGTCGGTGGTTCTTCCCTGGGTTTTCCAGTGTTCTTCCTCCACCATTAATACTGGCCGCCATGTATAGCCTATCTTGTGCTGAAAAATGGCGTTAAACCATACAACAACAACAAAACCTAAAAGATTTGGGGGTGGTTGGTAGAATTGGTTCTATATTTCAGTATCTTCCAAGGCTAGATAATTTCAAATTTAACTGTGAATTAAAGTATAAACTTCTTGTAAAAGTAACATTGGAGAAATTTAGATATGCACTTGCACTATTTTGAACATTGCATATAGTCTAATTGAAATCAGCAAGATGGGTAGTAGTTCATGTACCTTCTAATGAACAAGTGTTCTGTTGTAACATTGAGGATGAATTACATTTTATTCTTGAATGACCTTTTAACTAGATCTTTACATAAGCAAATGCTTACAGAATACCCCCCCAATAATATGAACTGTTAATACAATTTTAAGATTTTCAAAAACTAGGGAAGAAAGTTTAAAAATACTGATTTGATACT
Organism: Potamilus streckersoni; assembly: GCA_016746295.1. NCBI lineage: Eukaryota > Metazoa > Mollusca > Bivalvia > Unionida > Unionidae > Potamilus > Potamilus streckersoni. Next base: position 184,929 of record JAEAOA010001867.1, read on the forward strand.
TTTGTCATGATACAAATGCATACCAGATTTCAACAAAATGTTGCTGTTGATGTTTTGGAATTATTAAATGGACAAGAAAGATGGGTGAACAGGTGACATGTATATTTAACATGGGGATAAATCTTGAAAAATCTGATCCCAAACTAGATTTTTAAAGGACATAGTGTCTAGTCATTATAGAAAAGCATGTTTGATTTAATAAATAGGTCTCATATGGTTTAGAAAATAAAATTAAGCAAATGTGAGAGGGACAGACAAGTTGCCTATTGTGAAGAGGTGGGTATTAGGACATTTTATCAAACTATATTTTTTTTCCAGACCAAGCTTGATGAAGTTAGAAACTTTTTCTTACATCAGGGAACACATAAATTGTAGGAAATGTATTCATGCTTTGTGAAGTAAAGGTTGCAATATATAGTTACATACCATTTAATCTTATATGCTTTATATGGTCATTGATACAGCTGTTTAGTCCATATTTCCATATAAATGCACCCATATTTGAGCGTCTTGAGGTTTTTTAATGCCAACACATAATATTTTCGATGCTATGAAACATACATTTATAAATCTAATTTTGAATTTCATTCATGCAGTAAAGTTTAAAATTGGTTGAAAGTGTAAGATGGTGTTTAATAAATACGAAATGGTATTCATGTTTTGTTTTGAATCATGAAAAACAACTCGTGTGATATGGCTTATGCTCATGTCTCACCTGACAGTCTTAACAAATCCCTTTGCTATATCATAATCATTCTTTCTGCCAACTCAGAACAAAACAGTTTGTTTGTATATATTTAATTTCCATTGCATTTCATAAATGTGTACCAGTAATGTTTGATATTAATCCTGTATTGCTATCTTTTTATCACTAAAATGCACAAGGGTTGGTTGGACTATATGCACATCACCATTTCTTTTTGTAAGATGCACAAGGGTTTGTTGGCCTATATGCAGATACATGAATCTAAATGTCCAATTATTATGTTCAGCAAAAGAAGAATGAACACTCATGCACGAATTACACTACTATACTCAGAAAAGGTCCTTTTTATTTTAGTTGCATGGTGGTAGGGCTGGAAGGCAGTTTTGGGGTATTCATTGTCAGCTTTAAAAATTTCAGATTGATAAATACTAGTGTCATTGCTACTGTGAAGGCTATAGTTCTGTAGCACAGTTTAATATTATTTGAGTAGAAATATCAAACAGAAAATAATTAAGCTAACATAACTGATCAGTAGATGCAATAAATTGCTATAATTTATTTTCAGAGCCAAGCAGTTTAGAGGAGTAGTCAAAGAGCATATTACAGAAATACAGAAAAAATCAGGGGAGAAAGGTGATCAGGAATATCAGGTATTTTAAAAAATCTTAATTTTTATACCATTAGGCATCATGTAAGTTGATGCTGAATACTATAGCCATTGTTTTGACTCATTGGTGCATTATGAAAAGGGGGTTCGTCACTTTCTGGAAAAGTTGGTAAGATGTTTAATACAACTATATATTTGTACACATCTCCAATAACTTTATATTTACATGAAGAAAAGAAAAATTCACAAACTGCATCCATTATTATTTATGCGTAAAAGAAAACAACAGAGATTATTATGTATGAGTTATTCTTTTGCAAGTAAGGCAGCCCACTTCTGACTGGAATTAAACATGCCAGATACATCAGTACACAGACACAATAGAGATATGAACTTTGTGGTGTTATGACTCTATGGTCTCAAACTAAGTAATAGAAAGAAGCAAAATCAACAAGTTTTATAAAACTCAACATATAACTTAGTTCTGAGTTAAAGAATGCAAATTTAAGAGAAACTTACAGTGTGGTGAATTAAATCCCAAATAATCTTAAAAGTTCAACACAAGTCAAAAATAGAGTTCATAATAAATTTTGGTCATGTTCTGAATGAATTCCAGGTCTTGAATATGTTAATGTTGTCTGGAATGTGCCAGTGTGCTAACAGTCTTGATGATTAACAATGATACCATCCAGAATTCTTTTGAATGAATTCACAATAATTTGCAAAGAAATAAGTCTGTGAGCTCTTTGTATTTCCAGTGAATACTATAAACAAATTGATTCATCTCCATTTAAATCTAAACACTGCATTAAAACACTTTGCAGACTGAAAATAAGAACAGTAATAAAAATAGGAATTATTAATTTGTTCACATCTTGTTCCTTGTATTAATCCCCATGACTTTATCATGAATGTTACAATATCTTCCATGTGACTTCTGCTGTTAACATAACCCATATGACAATATTCCAATGAAAAATTACCCCAACTGTAAATAGGTTAAGTATATGGAACCTGAACACAAATACAGAACCTCTTTATAGCTCATTATCCTAACATAGAATCTACACATGTACAAATATTAGCTATATAATATTTTTTTTTTATAAATGATCATTCCAAATATTAATCATGGGTGAAAAAAATACACAATATAATAAAATATATAACAACGGCAGAAATATCCAGAAAAGTTTTATTTTTTGTACAAAAATTTTTCAGTCAACAAAAAAGCATTTTTTTTAAAATGTCCAAAGTACAGGATATTAATTGTAAGGTGAACAATGAAAAGGCTGATTGGATTTCTTATTTTAAATGTTAATTTCAATATGATACTTTTAGCTTACCCCAAGTGCTTGTATTGATACAGATAAAAGCAGGTACATATGTATGCCCTATTAGTATGTCAAATGATCTTTCTTCCTAGTTCATAAGCAAGTTTTTGGTGGGTTTTATAGCACCTACCCATAGGGAAAGGGACCCAGTTGGCACAAACAATTACATTAGTTGTACACTCTTGGCTAGATTTTTACAATTGGCTCATTTTTTTTCCGTATCATATAAGTCTTTTATACCTGCAATTATTAAACTTAGTGACATGATGCATCTTAATATGTACTAAACATTTGTCACAAATTTAGGTCACTGTGACCTATATTTCATGCTTCACTGACTGATTACGTTTTGTAGTTTACATTTATTATTCAAGCTGTCTTCATGAGAGTTGCATCTTAATGAGCACTATACTGTCATCATAAATGTAGGCCACTGACCAGTTTTTCATGCTGCAATGACTTTGGCAACATTTTTTTTTTGTCTTTCTCTCTGTTATTACCATGTCCTTACCATAAAAGATGTCACATTTCTCAGTTTACTGATTTGGATTAAGTGCTGCATTTCACTCAGGACCTAATAGGATTTAGTGGCCTGTATATATGTGCTATTATACCTAGATTAATGAAGGTAGGTGACGAAATGCATAATGATAAACAACACTACACCCTTATCATAGACATAGGTAATTGTGAACTATATTTTATTCTTCAGTGACTTTGGCTAAATGTTGAAAGTTTATTTCTCAAGCTCAATTTATGCTAGACCATCAAGCTAGATAATGGTATGTATCTCATTAGTACAAAATTCTTACCACAGAATATTATCCCATGACCTACAATTTACATTTTATTGGCTTAGGTTTAGATTTTTGTGTTGAGCTCATAACCAAAAAGGAGTTTAACACCCAGTAGATATATACTGTTAGATTCATAAACGTTCATGAGGAGATGCATCTGAATGAAAACTAACTACATTCTCATCTTAGAAATAGGTCACTGCGATTTATATTTAAGACTTCACTAACTTTGGGTACATTTGTGTTTTCATGAGTTTGTTTATGATAATTGTATGCATCTCTATCAGTCACATATACTTAAGCTGCTGTGGCCTACATTCCATATTTTCCTGACTTGGATCAAGTTTTTGCATATATCTGATGACCAAATAGTTTCAGCACCCACTATATATGTTGTTATACATTGAGTACTACATTCTCATAACAAGAGTAGGTCACTGTGACCTATATTTCATGCCTCAGTGACTTTGGTTAAATTGTGCTTTACATTTATTTCTTGAGCTTTCTTTATGCCAGAATCATCAGACTGGAAGATTTGTATGTATATCTGTTAGTACCACACCCTAGCTACAAAAGAATATTATTGTAACCTACATTTCACATTTTCCTGTCTTTAGTTGTTTTTTAGGTGTAGCTCAAGATAAGTTTATTTAGGACTCAGTAAACATTGTTTTACTAAGATTCTTGAAATTTGGCAAGAGTAAGTATCTTGATGAGCACTACATCCTCATCACATAAGTAAATCATATGTGACCCATATTTAATACTTCATCTCTTGGTTTCAGTGTCCCACATTTTATGCCAGAATCATCAAACAAGATGATGGTATGCTTCCCTGTTAGTAGAACACTGTTGTGACAGAAAATAATACTGCAATACCTGGAATCCTGAAATCTGACAAGAGGGTGCATCTTCCCTCATCAAAAACCGGTCACTGTGACCTATAATTTGTGTAAATTTGACTTTTTGACTATTAGTTATGTACTCCTTAAACTAGGTTATTTTATGCATCAGAGTACCAGTCATACAAAAAAGGTCACTGTAATCCATATTTCACATCTTACTAGTTAAGATTCAGTTTTATGATATGCTCTTTGCATTCTATCCAGTATAAAAATCATGAAACATGGGTATGATTCTTTACTCCTTTATTCCAGAGGTAGATCAATATCAATCATATTTTATGCTTCATTGACTTATATTTTGTGTTTGGTGTTCACTCTCAGGATTGTTCTTGTAATCATGAAACTGAGATAATATGCATCTCTGTTACTACCACACTTTTATAATAGGGAACCACAGCAGCCCTTTTGGTCGAGTGTCAGGTTTGTGATTACTGGGGACACAGGTTTGATGCAAGCCCAGTTTGTCTTGTGTGACCTCAGGAAAGATTCCCATTTCTACAGCATGTTATAACCAGTAATATGTAAAAAGTGCTGTTAAAATCTATAAAACCCAAAACAAATTCTTACAGCGAAGGAGGCTCATTGTGACCTATATTTTTATCACTTACTGACTGGTTGTTGTATTTAGTTCATGAGTTTCTGCACAATATATGCATAGTCTCCTACCTAAAATCTTAAAACTTTGTGAATGGATTTGTCTTGATCATTTCTGCATCCTTATTGCCAAAAGAAGTTTCTATGACTTGTTATTCATGGTAAGTGACTTTCTTCAAAGTTTGTATTAGAAGTTCATTTCCTGGGTGCTTTTTATGTTCTAGTCATGAAACTTGATAACTGGTTGAATCTATAGCTACAATGCCCTTAAAAGTAAAGGTCACAGTGACTTATATTTTATGCTTTACCAACATGAATTAAGTATTTTTGCTTTTAATTGCATTTATTCATCCATGCTAGAGCTATATACATCCTACCCTACTTTGAAGGCTCTTTATAAACAAGGCAGCTGTTATTAGGAATAAGTATGTTTATTCAGTGGTAGACTTTCCATGTTAATACATATACCTTGTATATTGTGATATGTTACCCTCAATAGTTCAAGTGTTTGTTATACTTGTGTATGAGTATAGGAAATTAGTGAATAGACTGTATGCTGTTTATTTGAGGTCTCACATGAAACATTGAATCAAGGTAATTAATTTTTCATAAACGAATAATGTAACATTTAATCAAGGTAATTAGTTATTCATAAACGAATAATGTAACATTTAATCAAGGTAATTAATTATTCATAAACAAATAATGTAACATTTAATGAAGGTAATTAATTATTCATAAATGAATAATGTAACACTAGCTATCACTCAAAGTTGCTCAAAACATGTGATTTTCAGGTGGCAATATTTGGCTTCTAGCAGGTGGATAATTCTTGAACAAAGTCTCAAAGTCATGACAAAAGAAAATATTAATCTGTTTATTATAAACTTATTACCTCATGTTTGATATGATAGAAAAGAATATACTTTTGTTCCTTTATGTTTTTTGTTTTTTATGCCCTAGCTAAGTACATAGATAAATAGTTGGGTGTGTAGGTGGTTTCACAGTATGTAAGCACAATACAGCCATTTAGTGCCACTCAGAAGTTCAAGTTTAATATTTTAAACTGAATAAAGATAAAATATTCCAAGAAAATCATTGGTAAATATTGGCCAAGATCACTTTATTTTCTGCAGGACAGTGTTTACAGTTGCTGCTGGAGACAAATGAAGGCCAATATGATTGCTTACATTCTGGTTTGTTTTCTTTTTCAGGTGTGTCATGAAATTTTTAGGAAGTTTCTTAACACTACTTACCTGTATATAAAAGGAGTGGAACATTACCTGGAAGAAAGGTAAGCCTGCTCATATATTGGTATACATTTTTTTCACACTGATTGTAACATAGGTTTCTTCAACCAATATTATGTTTTCTCAACAGCACAAATACTGGAATTTGATTAATTGATATTATTGGTCAGTCTTTAATGGCACATTTAACACTTTGGAAACTACCAAATAAACTTGCTTATAAGTCAACTGCATACAACATAGACCCAGATCTGCCTTCGTATAATACACTAGAATACAATGGCCTATACTGTTTGTTATACTGATTACCCCTAAGAAACTGAATAATAGAACCAGATCTGTCAGCACACAGTGTGCTGGTAGATCTGGGTCTGTGCAGTTTGTAGTTGCACTCAACTTATAAGCATATATATATATATACACATACATACATACATACAGTGGAACCCGCTATAACGCGCCCCGCATTAACGCATATTCGAATATAACGCGGTTAAAGAAAAGTAAAAAAAAAAAAAAAAAAACCCACAAGAAATTAACTTCATTTTGGGCATGAGATTAGTTGTGACTTTTAAAATATTTTTGTGGCATGGTTCCTGAAATTTGAAATTCATTTACGTGTATTTTTATGGAACCATGAAAATATTTGTTTAACGTACGAGAAATAGTGTGTAAAACGTTTATTATAATTTGGTGGAAGAATTTGCATATTGCTTTTAATAAAAAACGATCGGAACTTAACAATTTATCCAGGTTCTTTAAGTGATTTTGGAGAAGTGATCGTGTATGAATTCTAAAATAATACGATATATATAACGTACGAGAAATAGTGTACAATGCTTGGCTTCTGAAATTTATCAATTTGAACAGGTTGTGGTGAAGCTCCGTATTTCACTCTAGAAGAGAAAACTGGTTTCAGTAGGTTTTTGAATTGTTAAGCCAAAGTAAACATTATCGGAAGTGTTACTTATTATTAATCCCTGAGTAAAGCCAGTAAATCGTCTTTGTGATTGTCTTCCGTGAATTCTGTAGACAGTCGTTGCTCAAACAATAGCCGACATGGGCTTCTTATTTAGTTGCAATCACAGCCAAGCCGAAGACCAAGCGGTGGTTGATACAAGTCGAACAATTTAATAAATATCAAAGGACGAAAGCCGCTGACATGTATACTGTGCTTGACATTGTGGTCAAATAACAAACAGTTCAAAGTAAATAATATACACTTTATTATCTGTAAATTAAAAGGGCTTGAAATTGTACATCCATTTGGCTTAAATTTTGTTTTAAATAAAAAGTGATTCATAACCATTGCAGGCCTTCATTACTTAGTTATCGAGCTTTATCTGTGAACGTTGTTTGCTTATATATAAAAAATTTTTTTACTGTTATGGAAAAGCAAGTTCAAAAATGCAAGTCATTTTCTGCTAAAGAGAAACTGTATGCCCTAGATCAACTAAAGAAGGGCAAACAAAAAACTCAGCTTGAAGACGACATACGTTTAGCAGAAGAAGCACTCAAAAAAATATGAGCACAGACATCATGATATCCTTAACTTATATTCAGTAGATGACATCTGCCCTATATATGAACACATATCAGATGACGAAATTTTTACAAATGTCAGGAGGAAGAATGAAGCTGCACAATCAAAACCTGAAACCAGTGATGATAATGATAACGATGACAATGGCACACCAACTCCCCCCACCAAAAGTGTCTGAAGCAGTAGTATATTTAGAAGCAAGTTTAAGGTGTCTGGAATTACAAGATATTGACAGTTCAAAGTCATTCAATCAAGAAACACTCTTGACTTTGCTAGAACCCAACAGTTCACAGCAAAGAAGCAAACGTCATTGAATATATTTTTCAAGAAATGATGAAATTTAAATTTGGGACCACACTGACTTTGCACTTTGGGCAACGATTAATTTAGCAGTTTTCACATGCTTCTATTGATGATCACAAAATCTGAAATAAAAGTTATTTGCACGCTGAAATCATGCTTTGATTGTTAATTATTCTTGCAGTTGTCGCATATGATAAAATTTTAGTGGTATAAAATTTGTACAGACGCCGTATGTAGACCTGGGAAAGCTGCATGCAATGACCGTACAATATCAGACTGCAAGTAAATGGTTTCAATAGTTTGTTCATCCTATATTTTACACAATGAATTCAGACTATTACAAAATTATTGAATATTTAAATCTGTACAATTTTCAATGAAATTACATCCATTTTGGATGAACTGTATGCCACGATGGCACAGTAGCATACAGTGTTGATACACTTTTCATGATATAGCAATAGTCTGGCATTATTAGTCAATCTGTATTATCGTTCAAACAAATAAAAATTAGTAAATGTTTTTAATGCACAGTAATAACCTATAAATATCTTAGCCATCGATTATTTTGAATATATCTTAATTAATGCAATCCAGTTAGTATTCATCTGATGATAAGCAGACTTTTGATCATTGTACATGTATACACGTACATGTATATGTTCTCGGAAAAAAAGTTAAATATTGTAAACCCCACATTAACGCGACCCTGCAACCCCGCTTTTAACAGGATTCAATTTTATGGACCCGATCATCGTGTTGTAGCGGGTTCCACTATATATATATATATATATATATATATATATATATATATATATATATGAGAGAGAGAGAGAGAGAGAGAGATTCCATTGAAAAGAACACCAACACCAAGGTTGAACTGGAAATCCTTGGATTACATGTTGAACACTAGCATTTGGGGTACCACATATTCACTCTGGTAAGAGGAGGAAGCCTACAAATTTAGATACAGAACCACTGGTCTTTAAATGTGAAGGAATGGGGATTGAACTTGGACATCAGGGTTGCAAAGCAAGCTCATTATTGCTGTACTATTTAGGCTTCTGCAGTACATTTTCAAAAAATTTAAGCACAAATAGTTTTCTTTTTTTAAATATGTACTTAAATCTCAACAGAAATTATTTTTCCAATTTTTTTTTGTTAATGTGACAAACGCATTATGATTTTGTTGAATCAGCTTTTATTTAGCTTATTCTCATTGGCATGATACTTTCACCGAAACCACAGTCCTTACTGTTTTCTTATCTCTGTCAAACTCCCCTTTCCCAGGTTTAGTGTTACTTAGCACTTTTTGAAATGCCTAGTATATGCGTAATGAAATGAAGGTCATTATACAACAACACTTATCATTAATTCTTATAGATGTGAATCATACTGATAATTTAATTGAAATTTCAACGTTAAATTTTAAAATAATTGGAACAGAGATTAACTTTCAGTAAGTTCAAAAATGACATAATACTGTTTGCTTGGTCATTTTCAAAGATATATGTATCAATGGTATAAGGTCCCGGTACTATATTCATTATAATACATGAAATTATTTTCTTAAGAAATTCATCATCATCATCATCATCATCATCATCATCATCATCATCATCATCATCATCATCATCATCATCATCATCATTTTCTTAAGACCTGGGGGACCACAGTTGACTTTACAACCAATTCTCCCCATCTTTGTTCTCTACTACCCTTTGGGAAACTCCAAATCCCATGCCTGTCCACTCCTTAATGTTGTCTTTGCATTTTTTTCTGTCTACCTCTTCTTCTGCACCCTTACACTATGTCTTGCAAGATTGTTTTTGCCAGTCCAGATGATTGTGAGAATTTACCATGCCACTTCAGTTTGTGCTTTTTTACAGTGGTCAAAAGGTCTTCATAGGATCTGATGGACTGTTGGATCCTGTTGTGGACATCTTCATTGATTACATGGTCAATGTATGAGATGTCCAAGATCTTGCAATAGCATCTCATTTCAAAGTTTTGAATCCTTCTTTGTAGATCTGATGTGAGCATCCATGTTTCACAAGCATACAAAAAGATGGATATGACAATCGAGCACATCAGCCTTATTTTGGAACCAAAAGCAATGTTGGTATCTTTCCATATTGGTCTCATTCTTAAAGAGTAGTTCTGGTTTGAGCCCTTACCTGTGATAATTGATTATAAGTACTTAAAGCTTGTGACTCTTTCCAGTTTCTGTTCAGTGACCTTTATTTCTGCACTGATGCCATTGATGTTGTTTGTCATCAGTTTTTTTGTTGTTGTTGTGCTAATCTCCATACTGTATTGTGTGAAGGTTGTGTTGAGGCACTTAACAAAGTCAGCCATTTTGTTTTTCATCTCCTGCTAAATCACAATATAAACTGCAAAGCAAAGGTTGGTGATTGTTCTTCCTACGATGCTGACATTGCCCTTGTGGTGATGCAAGACATCCTCCATGATGCTTTCCAGGAAAATGTTGAAGAGTGTAGGTGACAGTATACATCCCTGTCTGATTCCAACTGATGTTTGAAACCAATCTCCTCTGCTGCCATTAATGAGGACAGCACTGGTGGCTTTGTCATAGAGGTTCTCAACAACCTGCACCAGTTTTGAGCTGATGTTGTACTTCCTCATGGTTGCCCATCAGGCTGCATGCCCTACCCTATAAAAGGTCTTTTTGAAAATCTATAAAGACGTGGTATAGATTCTGCTAATGCTGAAGGTATTTCTTGCAATGGAGTCTGAGATTGGAGATTTGTTCTGTGGTGCTCCTTCCTGCTCAGAAGCCTGCCTGCTCTTCAGCAATAATTTTCTCTGCTTAAGGCTTTAAACTGTTGAGAATTATCTTACGCATGACTTTGCTCTGGTGACTGATCAGACTGATGGTTCTGTAGTTTTGGCATAGCTGTAGGTTTCCTTTCTTGGGAAGCACAGTGACCAAGGATTGAGTCCATGTGGTGTGCCATTTTCCTGTCTGCCATATCTTATTGTAGATTGGTGTTAGGAATGTGACTGTCTCTTCTCCTCCTGCTTGAATGAGCTCTGCTGGTATGTTGTCAATGCCAGCTGTCTTTCCTTTAGTGAACTAACTGCAATTTCTACTTCATCACAAAGAATGGGGTTGTCATGAATTTCTTCTGCTTGAGGGCAGTTTAGTACAGCTGGATCTCCTTGGGTCTTATGATTGTACAAATCTGAGCAGTATTCTGTTCATCGCTTGAGGATTTCTTGATCTTCTGTGAGGCATTTTCCTGATTTGTTTTGGATAGTGGTTGTTTTCCCTTGTTTATGGGTTGTGAGATCTTTCACAAGTTGATATGCCATTTTGCTGTCATTTCTACTCAGACAGTCTTCAATTTTTCAATGTCTTTCTATCCAGGATTCCTTTGACTTTTTCATGCTTTTCATGTTGTTTATCTCTCAGTATTTTACAGCTCCTTCATGATCTCTTTTTCCCTTTTTCAGTTCTATTCTTTTGTCGCATAGTTCAAGGACTTCTATTGTGACCCAAGGTTTCTTTGTTCAACAATATTTTTCAGTGATCTAGCTAGCTGTTCTAGTCACAGCTGTGTTGAATGTGGTTGTTAAGGACTCTAGGTCAGTGTCTTGGCTGTCCAGGGTTTTCAAAGGAGTAAATTTACCACCTATCATTGCTTGGAAGGTTTCTGCAACTTTTGGATCTTTCAATTTTTCAGTGTCAAATCTAATTCTTGGTTGGTTAGGCTTTTTGCCCATTTTCAGGTGGAGATCACTAATAAGTCATGGTTGCTTCCAATATCTGCTCCTGGAAAACTTTGTGTTCTGGCAATATTCAGTCGTGTGCATAATCGTTCTTTCACCAAGATGTAGTCAATCTGGTTTTGATGTTGTCCATCTGGAATGTGCCTGGTCCATCTTCTTGATGCTTTGTGAGGATCGAATGTGTTGGCTCTTTAAGAAATTATCTGGATAAAGTTCATTAATGCAAGCTCACTACAACAATCTCATAATGTCTCAATGACATATATGTTCATACTAGAAGTGTTACTGGTAGCTCACTGTTCCCAAATAGAAGCTCTCAGCTTGAAAGTGCATACTGTCTTCCAATATCATCACACTGAATCAAGTACATGTAAGCTCCAATTTTGAGACTCGTAGGACCCACCAAGTTAAGTGGTAACAAGGCACTAAGCTTGTATGGCAATAAGTTGTTTGAAAATAATGATGATTTATGCATCTTTAAGCATCTGATTCCTTCCATTGAGGAATGCCATTATCAACACCAGTGTGCATAGGAAGTGATATCTATGTTAGTTTTGACTAAAAGAAATGGGTTTGCACTTATGAATTAATGTGTGAATATTATATTGACATATTATGGTTTTGCAGCAAGGATCTCGAGTTCAGTTTATGCCTGAGACAGTTTAATGGCTTCAGTGCTTGGAACATGTGACATCACATTTGGCCTTAAACTTTACAAACTGAAATGTTATATTCCCTTGTAACATGGATAAATGCTGTATTCCAGTTGGACAACTTATATGAGACTACTAAATGTGATTCAATATGCTAAATGTCTGTCTTCCTATATCATCTTTTTTATTCTGATTTTCTTTCCATCCTTCACCACTTCTTGAGGCTTGAGATATATAGTGTGACTTCATGGTGTATTTTATGAACCACAGCCTCTCTCAAGATCAGGATCACAGCCAAGGAAAATGCAAATCATTGACTTATAACCTGAACAGGTACAAGCATTTCAGCACTGAGGATATTTCAATACAATTTTAGTCGCATTTATATCATGAGATGGTGTGTTGCCTATCACAACCATATCACAAGGTCACATTAAGGGAAAATGTTTACAGTGACTTGTTCTGGGTATACAACTTTAACCACTGAAAATATTTTAAAGAGACTTAAGATGACTAGAATGAAATTTGAGCCACTTGAAGAGGTTCATTGTTGACCAATTTGCCTTATATAATATTTAGTAAGGGCTGTTTCATTTATGAGTTGTATCCATTTCTAAAAAATAATATAGGCCATAGTGCTCTGATTACTGAAAGAGCTTGTATGAAAGAATCCAAAATTCAAAATTACATCTATGGGTGACTAATCCACACTGAAAGCGCCTTCCCTGGGTCCCAATTTTTTGTTGTTGCTGGAACAGCTATAAAGTACATAAGTTTAGCTAAGATCTGTTTCTCTTAAGTATATTTCTCTTTGTCACATTGAGATAGCTTTTGTCACACAAGGATCACTTTTACAATTGCAGTGGTGCCACTAATGCTCATTTTCTCTTATAATGTTGTATATACAATCAGGAAATTGTATGTGTCTGTTCATATTTTTGGGTATTACTCACCAGTGGCCTAGATTAATTACCAGTAGGTTTTTACATTTAGCTCTGTTCTCAGATGCGTTTTATGTTCAGTAAGGAACTTGATGGATCCATTCTTCTTGGAGGGTACTTTTTGCCATGGAACTACTCATTTCCATTTTCTCCCTCTTATATATATATATATATATATATATATATATATATATATATATATATATATATATATATATATATATATATATATATATAGTCATGAAAACTTTTAAGGATGTATTTATTATTTATTTTGGAGGGTCCTATTCACCACAGGCAAAAGTAAGTCACACTGACCTGCTTTTCATGCACTTGTTACTTTTTAAAAAAGAAATTGCAATGTGACACTGCAGAACAGGTGAGATGCAGCATTTTATAGAATCTTGTTATACCCCCCACACACATACAGACACCATAACATGCACTTCAGCCACCCAGTACACTATCAAACATTTTTGAGTATATCATCTGCTACATGCTGCACTTTTGTTGAAAAAATGGGATTTATATTTTAACAGATTTGACTGTATTTTTAAAAGGTTTTACCTATATTTTAGGTTCCCAGGTCATGTCCACTATAAGAATATACATTGTCAGTACTTTTATGGTTTATGTAAATTCAATGAAATTTAATTTACCATATTTCACCATTTTTTTTTTACAGTACCAGTTTTTTGCATTTCATGGTTGCCACAAAAACAAAATTTTAAATGATACAAATGATTCTCTTATAATACAAAAAAAACAAAATTTTAAGACAGTGTGAATACCTATCTCTGGACAAATAAGACTTACTTCCAGTGACAAAATTTTAAATATCAGTGAAAATATAATGTTTGCAAAACCATGAAAATTGATACCCAGAAAAACCAATTTGCCGCACTCTTTCCAATGTCCTGTTTTTGTTGTTCATCTTTTAATATGCTTATCACTGTTGATAGGAGAATGTATCCTTTCTTTGTCTCTGTTCAGCTTGGATTAGTATTTGAACTTCAATAGAGTGGAATTTATTAGAATAAACTTTGAATAGTAATATACTAGTTCTTTTATTTGACTAATTTTTGTCCTACATGCATGTATTGAGAGCATGCATGTTTTATGTTACCACACCAGCCTTCCTGTTGCATTTTTATATGTTCATTACCTTCATCCTTATATGTTGTTTTTTTTTTTAAATTAAGTTTTTGACACATGTATTTATGCATAAAACTTCATAATAATATTGACACAAAATTATGATGGAAAAGCTATCTGTGAAGAAATATAACTTTTGCTTTGAGGGAAATTTTGTTGCATTATTTTCACTTTAATATTTAATAATTTTCTTTCTGTTGTGATATTTTAACCGCTCCGATGGCCTAGTGGTTAGAGCTTCTGCTTATGGAGGTTGTGGGTTCGATCCCCTGTTGAGTCATACCAAAGAAATACAAAAATGGACAAAAATGGTAAGAGGTTAGTGTTAGGACTGGTCGGCCTGGTGTCAGGACAATGTGACTGGGTGGGACTTCATGCTACATGTCTGCAGCATATTGTCCCAATGCTAGACATCACTATAAATGCCACACTGCAGACATTGTTGTGAAAAGACTGAAAGATTGTTAAAGCTACATTAAAAATCATAATCACATCACATCTGTATTTGTTTTTCAGGTTTGAGGAAGCTCTTCCTTATATTTTAAATGCTTATATTTTTAATCACCACCTAATGAGGAGAACAGAGAATGCTGGCTTGATTGGGAAAGATAAAATTGTTTCTTTCTGGCTGAAACAGAATCTGTTGGTGTGTATATTTGTCTGTCTTCATGTCTTACCTTCAAAGAATAAGCAAGATGTATATTTCACTTTTCAGCTGTCAGTAATGTTTAGATTGTGTGATAAATTGTACATGCATCACGATAACTTGCATACTGCTGCAGATGCACTCATGAGACTTTGGGATTGAATTTAAAGAATTTTTCTTTAAATTACCAATTCCCATTTCGATAGAAAAAATATTGCTATAGTACAAGTGATGCTCATTTACTAATTATAAATTAAATATAAATTATTGTTTTAAAATTTAATAATATTTTGCTTAATCTAAGTCTGTTCAATCCTGATTATTGAATACCCGCTAACGTAACTTTTATCAAGAACTTCAGACAAATCACTGATCACTATGGTCTTTTATTGTTGTTGTTGTTTTGGGGCTTAATGCCATTTTTTCAACACATGATAGGCTATAATGGTGGCCAGTATTAATGGTGGAGGAAGAAACTGGGAAATCCACAGAAAGAACCACCAACCCACAAGAAGCTACTGGCAAGCTTTCTCACATATCCACATTCGCCGAATCTTAGACTCAAACCCACACAGACAGGTGAGATGGCAGTGATCAGTAATGAAGGTTATTTTATGGTCTTTTACAATAGTGGCCTGGTACTAAATTAAACCAAAAAAAGAGAATGTCAAGTTTAATCATCACAATATAGTCACAAAATCCAATCTGAATTTTACTGAATTACACCAGTAGGTTGAACTGATCTAAACATATCCACATTCTTAAACCCTGAATTTGCCTTGCTACTGCTCAGAGCATGAAAATAATGATATTCAAAAGGATTTATTAGATTCCAAATAAAGTGAATAATTGTCATTTAAAATTAATCAAATTCTAACAACTGATGCTCATTACTGAAATGATCTATATTGAACATGTACATGACCTGTATGACTTTTAATACATCCAATTTCCACTGTATTTTTTGAGAACAAAATTGTCTTTAGGTAAAAATTATAGGATGGCTCAAAAGAAAATTCTAGCTTCTCCACCCAGACAACACCAGAAAAATGATTGATTGACTGTTTATGAAGGCTTGTAACACTATACATTGATTGTTGGGAAAATAGGATTGCCCTTTACTTTGTCCATAAGTTACTGTTTCGTTTCATTGTAAAGTAACTTGGAATATTTTTATACAGTACAAAGGCAGCTCAGATTTAAGGGCAGCAACAAACTATCCCATTGACAATTCTCATAAGACATAGCTCGATGGCACTGACAATTCTCGTAAGACATAGGTCGATGGCATTGACAATTCTCGTAAGACATAGGTCGATGGCATTGACAATTCTCATAAGACATAGGTCAATGGCACACATTAGTACAAACAGTCTGCTTATAACTTCCGACTGATCAAGATATCATTGATCTCTTTGAAATAGTTTTTTGCATAAGAAAAACTCCAAAGTGATTTTCTTCATAGAGATTTAAACTTTTGTGTAAGCTTTATGAGCTTTTTAAGTTTTTCTGCTATACAGATAAGTTTTACACAGACTACAAATGTTCAACTTTTTAGCATCTAAGAACTTAAACTAATTCCAACTTACATCCTTCATGTTTTCAATTCTGCAGTGTCAGCTAACTCATCAGCACTGGTAGTGGTTTCCCATTAGGGAAGCAGGTTGTTCTGTAATTAATTGGTTTTCGTACAGCTACACATTATCCCACTAGCTAAACATGAAGCAATTCCATGACAATTTGATGATGTGCTACTGAATTACAGATTGTTAACGACACAGAACATAACAACAATGTCCATAGGAATATATTCCAACATATCTGTACCATTCCTAAGGCAGATTATGATGCATGTATAGTGTTGGGCTGCAGGTGGAACAGTGTATTACATTGTTTCATTTCTTCTTTAAAGCATCTAAATTTTGACCCAAAGGTGGGGAGTGAGGAATTTTAGATTCATTTTCAAATTATTTCTACATGTACTCAGCTTATTAAATGTACTTGGATGTTTGAGCCAGTGATAAAGTATTCATTGATTAAAAGATATTGTAACTGGTTCCTGCTAATACTCAAACAGTAACAGTTATCCATGTATTGTTTTCTGCCCTGAGTTTTACAGTAAGTCTTATATAGGCTGTTAGATACATCTTCAGATCAGTGTTAGTGCTATTAGATACACATTTAGATCAGGGTCTGTACTTTTAGTCAGTCAGATACACCTTCAATTCAGGGTCTGTGCTGTCAGATACACCTTCAAATCAGGGTCTGTACTTTTAGTTGGTCAGATACACCATCAAATCAGGGTCTGTACTTTTAGTCAGTCAGATACACCATCAAATCAGGGTCTGTACTTTTAGTCAGTCAGATACACCTTCAAATCAGGGTCTGTCCTTTTTTTTAGTCAGTCAGATACACCTTCAGATCAGGGTCTGTACTTTTAGTCAGTCAGATACACCTTCAAATCAGGGTCTGTACTTTTAGTCAGTCAGATACACCTTCAAATCAGGGTCTGTACTTTTAGTCAGTCAGATACACCTTCATATAGGGTCTGTGCTGTCAGATACATCTTCAAATCAGGGTCTGTGCTGTCAGATACATCTTCAAATCAGGGTCTGTGCTGTCAGTTACACCTTTAAATATGGGTCTGTGCTGTCAGATACTCCTTCAATTCAGGGTCTGTGCTGTCAGATACACCATGAAATCAGGGTCTGTGCTGTCAGATACACCTTCAAATCAGGGTCTCTGCTATCAGTTACACCTTTAAATATGGGTCTGTGCTGTCAGATACTCCTTCAATTCAGGGTCTGTGCTGTCAGATACACCATCAAATCAGGGTCTGTGCTGTCAGATACACCTTCAAATCAGGGTCTCTGCTGTCAGTTACACCTTTAAATATGGGTCTGTGCTGTCAGATACACCTTCAAATAGGGTCTGTGCTGTCAGATACATCTTCAAATCAGGGTCTGTGCTGTCAGTTACACCTTTAAATATGGGTCTGTGCTGTCAGGTACTCCTTCAATTCAGGGTCTGTGCTGTCAGATACACCTTCAAATCAGGGTCTGTGCTGTTAGATACACCTTCAAATCAGGGTCTGTGCTGTTAGATACACCTTCAATTCAGGGTCTGTGCTGTTAGATATGCCTTCAGTTCAGGATCTATGATGTTAGAAACAATTTCAGATCCAAGTTTTCACTATTAAATACATCTTCCAATCGGATTCTGTGCTGTTAGCCTGAGATTATGAATTGAATGAAGATGATTTAAATAATGTAGTTCACAAAACTCCTCAACTTGAGCGGGCAATCAAATTCAAATTTGATAGCTTACATTAAAATTAAATACAGATAAACCTGCCCCAATAATCCCTTATTTATACATCAGTCACATTGCCTTAACTGTTATTTTCATTTCTCTCTGTGAAATTGCCTCTATAAAAGTCACATTTTAATCAGTGATATCCGTTATGCAGTCAATGGCCACATGTTCTGGTACCAGAAAATGGTTTCTTACTATTCAAGTGGATCCTTAAATATTTCAGTGGGTGCAGATGAAATACTTGTTTTTCCAACAAAGGTATTGTTTAGGTACAGTCTGGTAAAGCAAGGACATTAGCAGGTAAATCTGTGACTATGTATTTACTTTTCACAACAAAAAATGTTACCAACTGCATTCAAAAGAAGTATTTTTAAGTGATTCTGCCAATTCATATCAACTTTCATACAGTTATTCATGCCATTGTAAATATTTTATAAAGTACATAATGTTAAGACAGTGGCTGATTGATCTTAATTTATTTGGGGTCATGATGTAGTAACCTTTTGTCAAATCAGAAATTGTCACGAAGAGAGGCACCCTTGAGTAGTTCTCCAGAAATGGAGTTTTGACTGAAATGGATAATTTAGTATGAAAAATAGTACAAATTGAGGAGATTCTTCTGTCAGATTTAAGTTTCATCATTTTTATATGAAAAGCTAAAAAGTAATTACTTATAAAAATATCCACCTATATCTTTGCTTAGGCATGACAATATATTGATAAAGCTATAAATTTAGAAAACACCAGGGACTTAGTAGAAACATATTATGACAAGTTCAAAAATCGATAGAATTTTGACATTTTCTGGCTTGTAATATCTCTGAATAGCTGCAGTTTCACAATTAGCCTTCAGTTTCTTGATGGTTTTCATGTTTTCTATTGCACTCTGGGCACATAATTCTCATTTTGATGTGGAAAATTTAGCATTTCTGTCTTTGTGAGTGTGACATGTAAGATGTTACTAGCTATAAAATGTAAAATTTCTAATTTTCAACTTGTCACAACGTTTCTTTTAAGTCCTCTGTGTTTTCAAGACTTAGAGCTTTATTGATACATTGTCATGTATAAGCAAAGATGCAGGTGGAGATTTCAATAAGTAATTACTTTTTAGCTTTTCATATGAAAGATGATGAAATCCTATAACAACAAAAACATCTATGTATACCCAAATGTTTGACAGTACTTTATGGTCAAAAATTGTTTTTATAAGGACTGCAATTGCCTGAAGTTTTCTGGAATTTTCTTTTTTCATATCAAGCAGTAGTGTTCCTTTAAACATGCCTTATCTTGTTTATATACACTTTACTCAAGTTTGTCTGAAACACTCTAAACTCACTAATCTCTTTGTTGTATTATTTAAAATTTTTGATAAAAAGTAAAAAAAATCACTCAAAAATGCGTTGTCTGTGTAAATACTTTGTCAGCTGTCACCCCCTCCTCTGTGTTTGGGTGTGTGTGTGTGTGTGTGTGCTTTTTACTGTACTGTATGTATTAGAAAATTTAACAGAGCTAATTTTATCTTTATGTGCTTTAATTTATCAGATTTGTATCTCTTAAATATGTAGTTTATTTTGCAACAATTTAGGAAATACAAAACCAGTGAAAAGGGGATTTTGAGTTCTGATGTTCAGGGGTTTGGTAATAGAATTCCCAACTTTTTAATTGCAAAACTCTTGCTGTAGTTACAAATTTCAAAATTAGATATTAGAGTACATTGACATTTAAAGTTTGCTTGACAGTAGGGAAATCAGAGATAAAAAAAAAATCTGAAGGTTTCACAATTCAAGTTACAGAATGTCAGGGTTTCCCAATAATGAGCTTTTGCTTGAGGTTCTGGCTCAGAAAGTTTTGAGAATATATGCCCAGAACTTGGATAGTTTCAAAATTGTTACTGATTCTTTTTGGCAGGAAACCATATTTTACTTTTTTTTGCTGTTAAGTAAAAGATTTTTATACTTACCAACTAGATTGGACTTTTTGAGCCCAGTTACATTTTTGAATTCTCATTCTTTTCAAGGGATAGCAGTATGGTATTTAGAATCTGTTTAAACGAACTGGTTGTTTTATGACACCACACCAAAAAGAGATAGCATTAAAATCACCATTAACCTCCTCAGAACCTCAGGCATTAAAATCACCATTAACCTCC
Organism: Potamilus streckersoni; assembly: GCA_016746295.1. Lineage (NCBI taxonomy): Eukaryota > Metazoa > Mollusca > Bivalvia > Unionida > Unionidae > Potamilus > Potamilus streckersoni. The sequence continues at coordinate 205,580 of JAEAOA010001867.1, forward strand.
TCAGAACCTCAGGTAGAAGACTATTATCTCAGACATTGCAAAACTTTTATCAAAGTTTTGTCCAAAAAAAATCATTATAAATATAATCTTAGTGGCACAGCATCAATGTGTTTTGACAGTTTATTGTGGAATTTTCTGCTGCAGAGTTTTGTAATGTCTGTATTAGCATAATTATTAAATCTGTTTCACTATTTCTTCGGGGATTGCATCATCAGTGTCATCAACCATTTTGAAGTTTTTGCTGTTCAGAGGACATGAAGGTATCTCAAATCATGGATTTAGGTGAGACACGCGATTCTTCAAAATACTTTAATTTTTGATGAATCAAAAAGTATCTTGCATTTAAAGACATTAGAATTTGTTCTTAAATGTTGTATAGCACATTGTTTTTATGCGTACCAGATGTCATTTGTAGGGTATAACACCATATTTTTTGGTAAAAGTAATATTTCTGCTTTCCAGCATTTAAATAATACAGCTGCATATCAGTTTGAAAGCCAGCAGGATGTAAAGGGCTCATTGAGTATAATGAACAAGCTGGTGTTACCGTGTCTACCAATACTCCTACAGTCAGGCGTAGAAGAGGATACAGCCACTGTGGAGGAGATTCGTGGAAAGTGGTGTGCTTTTCTAGGGCAGGATTTAGAGAGTGAGTTTCTGTTTCAGCTAATCACAATGGATGTTACTCTTTGTAACATCCTGTTTGGTTTGCTGAGAGTGAGTCTCAAAGTTAGGAACAGTTTTATGATCTGCATGTCATATACCATGACATTTTCATAATAATACATTGGGTAGTAAAAATGCTATTGTTTTAAGTAAAATCTAACCACTTTAAAATTGTGAAAGCTAAGGAAATAAGTGATGAAAATCAGATTCTTTGGTAAGATCATGATATTTCTTTTAAATGTTTTTACAAGATTTGGCAGGAAATTAATATTTAGGGATTTCTAATTTCGATGAAATGTCAGTGATCAAACAATTCTTGACAAAGTTCTTGCACCATGTCTTTTAGGTGTATTCTTGTGTCAGAAAGGAACAGTGTAATGAATTCCTATCTTTAGTAAATTAATTTTATTTCATCATGACCAACTTAACATATGACCATACAGTTTTGGTTCGATTTCAGAATATAAGGTTACCATGATGGTTTTTTTTCTTCTAATTACAGATCAAAAGGTGGAAAAATTACAGGACTTTTTATCCAAACTGTTTGACCCACCCAATGATATGAAAGGTCCTCCAGTCCCCCACGACACCATAGACTACCAAAAACTGGCCCAGAGATACACCCGTGTAATGGAACTTGCCGTTGAAGGGGGATACATTGAGAGAGCACTCAAAACCTGATAAATATTTATTGTGGATGTTGGAATATTCACTTCTGTTATATTTACAGAGTACTGAAAACCTCACGAGTATTAAGTGTGGAAGTGTGCATATTCAAAATCAAGATTCAGAAAGAGCCTTGAACACTCAATAAGATACTGGAAGTTGATGTATGTTGATTTTAAAGAAATTGAAAGATGGGAAACTTTGTGAATATTCATGGTGACCATATTCTTGTACAATACAGATATGTCAGCAGAACCAGAAAAGGTGTCTATATTCATATTGATGCAGATTCAAAGTGGATATATGGAGTTTGGTAGTGGGTGATATTAACAAATTAGAGTAATGTACATTTAAATGAAAAATACATCAAGAATATACTGAAAACCTCGTAGATTTTCATAATTAAAGCGTGCATGTTTTAACTTGTTAACATTAATGGATGTTAATTTTTCAGCTGGTACTAAGCATGGCCAAGGTGAAGTATCATGCCTAGTATCAATGGACAAGTGCGTAGTGTTGTTTTCTGTCACATTACTTTTACCCATTAAAACATTTTTTATATCAGGTCAACTTTGTCTTATCCCATTCATCTGAATAACCATACACAATAGGATAACACCCAGGCAGATGAGGATGTACAAACTGCACAGACCCAGATCTTTTAGTTGCATTATGAGGTGGCAGATCTGGGTCTCTTCAGTTGGTAGTTGAATTTTATATATAAGCAAGCACATGTGGTTGTGATGTTTATTGGAAATATAAAAGTGATCCATGTCGTGAGATAACTTTCTGGGTAGTGTGAAAATGTGTTCCAAAATGGCAGTGTAATAACAATGCACACAAGACATAAAATAGAGTATTAAATAATGAATGCTTTTGAAATCTTGTAGTATGTAACTTTTTTAAAAAAAATTTCAATGCTACAGATTCAGACAATCCGAAATCATTCACCTATGGTGCTATGGTTAGTTTTTATATATCCCCTTGTAAGGGTTATTTTAAAAATATATAAAAAGTTAGAGCAAATCTACCCCATCACTAATTGCACATAAAATGATGGCTGAATGAGTATTTCAAATTCATTTAATTTGCAAAGGTTGAAAATCATAGACCCATCAATTCACAAAGACATTGATATGTTACTGAGTGAAATTTGTTGTATGAAAAAGTTGTCAAGATCATGTAAGTTGAGATCACCACTTCTAGAAAGCCTGTGAGGTTAGTGTGTGAGGTAAGTATTTCCAAATGTCTCTTACTCTTTTCATTTACATCATTATTTTCTTTTTGAATATTAAACTTGTTTAAGAATTTTTCTTTTTCATTGGTTAATAAGAGATTGATTTTTTTTGATATCTTCATTTTCTCCACATTGTTAAGGGTACAGTTAATCATATAAATAGATCAAAGATGAACAAAGGAAATCCACATGACTGCTTAAGAAAAGAAACTATAAAATATTAAACACAAAATGCAGATCTTAAGATTATGATCACTGCATCCAGCACAGAAGTGAGAACATTTTTGATGTTTAGGCAAATATGAATGGATGATTCCTTATTCTACACCCAGAGGATGTACAGTGAGCTAAAAGGTAATACAAAAGTGCAGATGACATGTCACTAAGTATGTGTGTAATTGGGGTATTTTTGAAGGAGTAATTTGGGTATAGAACACATTGGATATTATTTTGGATGCCCTTGTTTACTTTTTCAACATAGAAGCAAAAGTTTGTTTAAAGATGTTGAAAGTTGATAATTAGATCATTGCTAATAAGAACGAGTTAATCTCAGGACATCATGCCCAGATGAATATCGAAAAAATGAATTTCAAACAATGAAAATAAGTACATGTGTACCTTGAATAGATGAATAATATGGGTCCAGAACCTGGTCTGGTGTAAGAAAGCTACATGCTTGTATGAAATGAGCAATGACAAGTACACAAGGTATGAAAGCATGTACAAACAGTAGCATCTATATAACTTGGGCATGATATTGCTCAACATGATTCAGGAGAAGCTTGGAACTTCCCATAATGCAGATGTGATCAAACTGCCATCAAACTATAGGCAAGGCAATAAGTGATGTTACCCATGGACTGTGATCAAATCTCCATTGAAAATGAATTATAAATTTAAAAACCTGAATGTTAAAGTTTTTTATTCACATCTTTTGCATTCTGTTAATATTTTTTAAAGCATTATCTTAAAGAATCCATGGATAGCACTTTCTGTTCTCTTGGTGCACATTTTATGATTCATTACACCAAATGACCATCAAGATATTAAATAAGAAATATTTTGTACACATAAGTAACGGTACAATGCTGTGAGAAAACTTGTGGAGAAAACTGAATTTGGAGGTAGAATTATTCTATTACAAGTTCATTCCACTAATGAAAGTTATCTATAGCTTCAAACAATAATTTTGGTTTGTGCTTTATGGCACAGCAGTACAAGTAGATAATTTTGTGCTGAGGCAATTGGAACAAAGTGCCATGCCCAAGGACACTACATTAGTTGACCTGGGTCAGGTCAGTCTGAATGGTATGAATTGAACCCACTTTTCTGTCGTTAGTCTGGCATGCCATCCAGGAGCCACCATGGCAACATATTAATATAAATGGTATCAGTATATGCTTACAGAAATTCCTGAAGTTCTTGCCAATGAAATGTTTGATTTTCAAAAATTGTATTGGAAAGCAGACTTGATTCCTACTTCAGCAACGGTCTCTTTCTTTCTGATGAGTACAAATTTGAGAGATGTGATCAGGCTGCCAATGGTGGTGGGATTGTGTCCTTCATTTGCTTAGATGTCCCAGTGCACTGGATGGAAGAACTTTAGTCTGAATGAAGTACATTAACTAAATTAAATACATTATCTAAACATGAACCAAATGTCTAATCAAATCAATTACGTGTATACACACACTCACACATACATACATACATACATACATACATACATACATACATACATACATACATACATACATACATACATACATACATACATACATACATACATACACACTGTACATTTATCAACGATTGAATAGACGAATAGACAAAAATCTCTTTGGATACTGATATAAAAATGCCTGACAAAGGTTCAGTGTGAAGATGTTAGCAATGGTGACCTTTTTTATGTGCATGACAAGTCTTGTTGCGTAAGTGATATTTGTGGTAATTTTGGTATTGCATGCTTAATTGGAGAACCTACATTTATTAAGAATGGTTGTAATCCATCTTGTCTTGATCCAATACTTGCAAATAAACAAAACCAATGTAGGCATATATTTAATCTATCAACTGAAATTACCTATTTTCATCATCTTGTTTTTAGGCCACTAAGACACTGTATGACAAATTAACTCCTCAATGTATAAAGGATAGCAACATGCAGCTTTTGAATTTATGTAGGTTAACTATTAAGTGCATAAAATGAAGCTTGGTTTTGGATTTGTAGCCTGCACAAAATAGCAAGTGGGTGAGGGGCATAAAGAAGAGATAGGTCACATATCTTATTTTTAACAACTCATTTATTAGTGTTGTGTTTGCTACATATTTTTTTATTGAGGGGTCCTATGCATTAATATGTCACAAGGGTGGATACGATTACTGTTGAACTGCTAAATACTGCAGCACAAGTAAATGTTGAAGAGACGTGTGTTACTGGAATAATGAGCGACATCATTTCCACTCCAATAAAATATGTAACTCTTCAGGAGGGCTATAGTCGGTTACATGTATAAGAAGTGATAACATTTCCTCCTCAATAAAATATATTACTTTTCAGGAGACATGTGTTACTGGTATAAGTAGCAATAGCATTTCCACCCCAATAAAATATATTACTTTTAAGGAGACATGATGTGTTACTGGAATAATGAGCGATAGCATTTCCACCCCAATAAAATATCACTTTTCAGAAGAAATGATGTCTTACTGGTATAATAAGCAAAAGCATTTCCGCCCAAAGAAAATACGTTACTCTTAAGGAGAGACATGATGTATTACTGGTATAAGGAGAGACAGCATTTCCGCCCAAATAAAATATTATAATTTTCAGCAGGGCCCATGGTTTGCTACTGTCAGACTGTCCAGAGACTTCTCTGGTTCTAAAATGTTTTATTGTAATGATGCCATCAGCTGCCCAACCTAACAGTCTTAAAATAAAACAGAAATTTCCTAAGGTTTTTTTTTCTGTATGCAAACAGTGGTTGCCTGTATAGAATGTAACTGATTTGGGAGTATTCGTTAGAAATATAGAACTGCAATTTCTATGGTTGTTCCAATTCTAATATTAATAATTTGGATTTCAACTGACAGATTTTTCTGTTTTGGAAACGGAGAATCAGAGCTTCTAGGTCATTTTTCTCCAAGATAACAATGTCAAAAGATATTAACATCACGCCGCGTGTTAAAACATTTTAGATTTTCCATTTACAGAGGGTGATAATTGCATTATACTTTGTATGGACATAAAGATCCGTACAATCCCCCCACCACCACTACCTCTAACTCCCCATAAGTCACTGGTTTGTAAGGTGGGTTGTTTATTTTTTTTACTTGTAGAGTTGGATGTTGGACTGTATAGACGTATATAAGTATGTACCTGTCAGACTATTTGACCGTAAGGATTAGTGTTTGTCTATTGAAACCGAACCATATTAAATTTCTCTTTGCCTCCACAGTCTCGTCCATGTGAATATTTTTTTCTCCTTTATGTCTAATCCATTTGAGTTTCTCTTTTCCACAGCGGTACATAAAGCACTCAAATTCCACTATAATGTCTCAGTTGTTTTCTCTTATAAAACACCAATCCTTCCATAGTGCCACAAAACTTCTCATGTCCTCCTAAAATCTGTAAAATTTAATGTAATCTAAATATAATCTGATTTAATTTTTATCAATTCTAATTTTAATCTAATTATAATATAAATTTAGTCCAATCTTTCAGTGTTGTATAAGATGAAAACAAAACGAGACCAGATTACCGAATGGTATGAAATTCATGGTCGTAAAAGGTGTGCACAAAACAAATCTACTGAATGGCTTTATAGTGAAGATAGCATATCTAGGTATTTTTCAAGCAAGTCTTTATTCAACTTTGTTTATATTATTTTAAAACTTGTCATTTTCAATACGTAAATTTGTAATGCAGTTTTGTGGTATGCTAATATTAAATGTCACATAAGTTTAACGTAAATATTAACTGTGCATAAAAACTGCCATTTTGGTTAGTGGTTATAGAAGGCGAAGCTACAAAGATTAATTACTTTCCGTCTTCTGTGTGTCAATGTGGCATGCAGGATGTATTAATTTCCGCCTTCAATGTTTCAACTGTGCATACTTGAAACGGTAAACAATAGTAGCTCGAGAATATTAATGGTTTGGTACTGAACGAAAATTAGTCCAATAGGCCTAAAAGTTCACTTTAACTGCACTTTGTATTTTCTGTTCCTGAACACGAGTAGTTTATCAAATCTAATGAAATGACGTATCTTAGTGAATTAAAAAGTTTGACATATTCGTTTTGTGATGCTCCTTAATTGAAACTGTTCCAAAGAGATAAATAATAAAGTCGACCCATTTATAGTTCATACGTATTTCTTAATACGACCACGGTTGTTAATTGTTTGTGTTAATATAAATTTTGGTTATGTGTCGTGAATGATACATTCTAATGTTGTCTCGCAGAAAAAGTCGCAAAGCTTGGACATGGCCTCCTAGTGCATATTTCTTAACGACCAGGCGATGATGAGAAATATATATATATATATATATATATATATATATATATATATATATATATATATATATATATATATATATATATATATATACAGTGCTATTCCTGGATTCTGTAGTAGAATCTTGATAATAGTGGACAGAATTAATAGTTAATACAAACAATACTATAGGTTAGAGAAATTAATACAAACAATACTATAGGGATTGAGAAATTAAGTTCGTACTATACGGAGTTTCGAACTCGGGTCCGCGAGTAAATGGCAGCCATCGCCTTGCCTGCACGCACTAGTCCATGTACCAGTACGACTAAGCACACATCACCAAAAAATATTGGCACTGAGTCGGTGTTATATGAGCTCGTATAACGACCTAGTAAATGATTCTCATATATACACAGTCGTTCCAGATTCCTGTGAAAGAAATCAATGTGTATAGGATTTTATTTTTATTAAAAAGAATTATAAATATATACCAGACAGAACAGACAGTGCTATCCCTGGATTACGAAGTAAAATCTTGATAATAGTGGGCAGAAATAATAGTTTAATACAAACAATGCAGTGCAATACACACTAGTGATAATGATAGTATTTGTATTAAACTATATATATAAATATTTATATATATATATATATATATATATATATATATATATATATATATATATATATATATATATATATATATATATAAATATTGCATTTTGGCAATGTGATTGGGCACACATTCATTGAAGTTATTGTACAACATCCCCACTCCAAATAAACTTATTACATAATAAATTTCATTACAGTTTACAAATGTACTAAAATATACAGAGAACATTATCTTCTTCATTCTCTGAGTTTCCGTTTGAAAGGGAACCGCTCCGGTGACCTGGTGGTTACAGCATCCGCCTCGGAAGCGAGAGGTAGCGGATTCGAACCCCGGCCGAACCTCTCTAACTTTTATGATAGTATTGTTTGTATTAAGTGGTACTAACGGCTGCCTCGCTAGGCTATCAGCACTAAGAGGAAATTTGATAGGACTGGTCGTCCTGGTAGCAATAATGTGACTGGGTAGGATATGATGCGACATATCCCAGTGCTAGACATCACCATAAACTACCACACTGCAGACATCGTTGCGATATGACTAAAAAAAATTAAAGCTAAATTAAAAATACAAATATCACACACACAGACTCACAACGTTTGTAACATAATTGCAGATATAAACTTTGAGACGCTCATCAACTCCTCAGTGGAAAACCAAAAGTCCACATGAAATTCAGATTCATTTTTTCCCAGATTTATCTTCATTCTGATTCTTAAAAAGAATAGTAAAAAAAATTGTAAATAGTATCAATAACTATTTTGAAACCTAATTTGAAACCTCTGTTTGAAGAGAGATTAAATGAAACCAAGATCGAGGCATCGTTAAGAAAAGGCGATAACGTTTTGGTTATAAATCTTCGTGTACAAGCGGATTTTATAAATTATTTCCCGACAATATCGGGCGCCGCGGTAGCTCAGTTGATAGAACATCGGTCTTATAAACAAAAAGGCTCCTGGTTTAGTTTATGTACCGACCAGCCTGGGTTGGCTGCCTTGATGTGTCCTTACGAAATGCATTTGACTCCCATTCCTCGAGGTGGTATAGCCAATAATGTGTTTAAAGTGCCATTTAAACCAATCAAAAACAAAAGAGTAGCCTTAGCAATAATTCTACACTCATTTCATGCATTCCAATAATCGTGACTTACCTGACACACTGATAAACGTCTTTGGTTTTGAAATTGTACGATTAGTATTAACCCCAAAACAAAAGGCGCTCATTTGTTACAAATGTCATTCATTCCATACAGGAAACTTGCAAACAATACGCTGGTGACATTCTATCGCAGAACTTCTTTCTGGGGATTCTTAGGAAACACCTCATCTGTTACGTCGTGATTTTCGTTTCGCTTATATGATTCGTAAATTGGTATATAAGACCGGTGAACGACTTTATTTGTTGTTAACGCCGAATAAAATCAAAGAATTTTTCATTATCCTAGAAGAAAACAACAAACCATGAAAGGATCGGGAGTACTCGGAATTTTCATTGCAACAGGTATTTATATAGAAAGATGTGTATACTTTATATTTATTATATGTTGGGGTCATTATGTTCACACACACACACACACACACACACACACACACACACACACACACACACATATATATATATATATATATATATATATATATATATATATATATATATATATATATATGCGCCTTTGTTCGTCCTTCCCTCTTTATGTACTCCATTTCTGTATCTATATATCTGAGTATATCTGGTTGTTCGTCTGTTGTTGTTGTTCTTGTAGGGTTTAATACAACTACAAAGATAAATAAAACAGATGTCGGAAATACAACTGCAAAGATAAATAAAATAGCTGTCGAAACATATTAGTACTATTTGTAACAAAGATCAGAGAGTGAATGGCTCGAAACACATCTGCTGTTTAAAAGCGGATAGGAAAAAAGAGAAAAATTTCGGGTTAGTCGCTTAGAGATGAAATGATTTTTTTAAATTCCACCTATATATAATCTCGATCGTAGTAGTATGCATTTTAACTTTTTGTTATAAATTGTTCTTGTACTTTCTAAAACAATATTTAGTTTTTAAAAAAATAAAAACAAAACGTATGTACTAAACATTATGTGGGTTTATTGTGATAGATTTGGTAATATCTCTCTGTCGCACTGTTCCTCTATGGCGTCTGCCTCGGATGCTAGAGGTAGCAGATTTGAACCCCGGTTGCGTGATACCAGAAACTTACAGATACGATACAAGCAGCTGCCTGAGCAATAAGAGGTTAGTGTTAGGAATGGTCATCTGTGAGTAGGTGGGTCATGTGCTGCATGTCTGCGACATGAAGCCCCAGTGTTATACATCACTATAAACTGCCGTATTGAAGATATCGTTAACGATATAACTGAAAAATTGTTAAAAGCTACGTTGCAAATCCAAATTACACACACAATCTCTCTCTCTCTCTCTCTCTCTCTCTCTCTCTCTCTCTCTCTCTCTCTCTCTCTCTCTCTCTCTCTCTCTCTCTCTCTCTCTCTCTCTCTCTCTCTCTCTCTCTCCTTAGTTGACCTATGCTGATAGAGTACTAGGATTCGAACCCGCTCCCTTTTGATCGATAACTACTGAGCCACCTCCACGTAAAGGATACATACATACATACATACATACATACATACATACATACATACATACATACATACATACATACATACATACATACATACATACATACATACATACATACTTTTCATTTCAGGTCTTCTTTTGCACGAATTTCGAGTGTACAGCGGGATACTCGCAAACATCATCAAGCCAGACTTAAATCCAGTAATGAAACTGAACAATGCTAATGATAGCAGGATCCTATGCAAATCGTGTATGCGCCCAAACTCCCGTTTCAACTAACGTAGTATCTTTCGCTTCACTAACCCCTTAGACAACTGGTTTTTGAGCATGCAACAACATGAAATTGCAGACGTACACGACAATGCAACAGAAATACAATGATTTCTTTCTACCTACATTTTGGCCAAAAAGTCTCAGTCGCAAAGTAATTTAAAACGAAATAAATAAAAACGGAATTGAGGATGTCAAAGTTAACGATAGTTATGAGACTGTTGAAGTTTTGAAACTTAGGATTGCTTTGATAAAACAGGTGTTTCCAAATCCAAATTATATACTTTCAGCTGGTAAATTACTCTCCGAAATTTTATTTTGATGAAGGCGGAAACTTGAGATCCTAAATTTTGTTAGCCCCTCCTCCTTCCTAAATTAAGATTTTATTTCTAAGCGAGAACATTCAAAGTTCACACTCAAACTGACAACATACAATGGACGGACGAGACACTGGAGACCTATATTCATCACTGGTACACTTCGTTTAAAAAAAACCAAAAAACAAAAAAAACCCCTCATAGTTTTGCAATATAGACTCGGATTTTGAGAAAATCTTAAATTAGGGCGTTGTACAATTTGTTCCAGAACAATTCTTTGATAATAAAGATGGAGGTAAATTGAAATGCCACGGTTGTCACGGACCAAGATCAATATATTTTGGAAGCGGGGCTACAGTTAAATGATTTGGAATATTTTAAGACAAATCAGTGTATCCTGATAGCACATTGAAAGTCTGACGTGAAATTGGAAGAAACTTGAACACAGTATTTTCGACAATATAATTCGATTACTTGTTTTCTAACATTTATTGGCTAATATATTGTTATCTTCTGGCGAAAGTTCACAATCCTGTTCGTAACTTATGCTATATCGCGGGAAGTGCTGAAAGATATGCCCATTGTTTCGGATTGTTGAATTGAGACTGAGCGTACCGATTTATTTAAACCTTTTGGCTTAGAAACGGTTTTCATATGTTTAAGATTCAAAGGATCAGGAGAAACTGATCGATCATTAAAGCTCTATCTAGATTATAACAATTATTGACAGCAGTTATACTAACATTAAGCATGACCATAACCCTGTCTTGAGGTAATGATCGATAATCCAAATTCACCAGACTATGAAATTTAAATTTAATGATAAATTGTCTTGAAAAAAACGATTTTTTTTTAAAAAATGGAAAAGGCTTACGAAAACATTTTTCGGTTGAATGAAAAAGATGTTTCATAAAGCCTAGAATCTGCCATGTTTCCGTGTTATGTCTGTTGACGAGATTTTCCTAATTTGGACGGATTAAAAAAAAACTAAGAGTTTTTAATCAGGATTAATAACCGCCATTCATCAATTAAAATTAAAATAAGATTTAGTAAGGTGATGTGTAACGATGTAACGATAAAAAGGAAATAACTTTGCAAAGGGAGATTATCTAGACGCTAGGGTCATATTGCAAGGAAAGTGACACTCGGCAATAATTACATTTTCATCATCAATCATTCTTATCAACGACATACATTCAGAAGCATTGATAAATCCCAAATACCGAGGTTTCACTGAATTTGTAACAATGAAATTTTATATTACTCTTGTTCGTTGTTGTGCTATAAGATAGAGGATACAAAGCAATGTATGTTTATTTTTTTATTTTGTAAAATCAGTTTTTCTTCATTGTTTTTAGTAAATATTGTGCAAGACCGTTGTGATAGGTAAATACAGCCGCATCCATCCATCCATCCATCCATCCATCCATCCATCCATCCATCCATCCATCCATCCATCCATCCATCCATCCATCCATCCATCCATCCATCCATCGGTTATGAATAAGATAGGTATGCATACATACATACATACATACATACATACATACATACATACATACATACATACATACATACATACATACATACATACATACATACATACATACATACATACATACATACATACATACATACATACATACTTACTTTTCATTTCAGGTCTTCTTTTACACGACTTCCGAGTGTTCGGCAGTCTAGTCCCAAACATCACGAAGCCAGACATAAAGCCCGGAACAACACTGAACAATACTACTGAAAGGTGGATCACAAACGTGACTTCGTCCAGCAGTGGTGTGGTTGTTGATGTCTCTGATGATTCTACGTCCTCAGAGGAGAAAGAGTCGCAGTCTGATGAAAGCAACAATGACACACTTGAAGTCAAACACGTAAAGGACAAGAAACAGTAACACTCAAAGTGGCATCAATGACACCAAACAGTTAGATGATAACAAAAAAAAAATGATAGAAATTATGGCAGAGGAAAGAAATTATATGTATGGCAAAAAATAAAATTGTAGCGACAAAACTAGCACTGTAGAAAAGGGGAAAGTCAAAGCAGTTACAATTACTCTCTGAAAATGTCACTTTCTTCTATGTTATAACTATTCATGTTCAACGAGTAGGACGAACTTACTTAGATTCTGGAACATCTTTACATTAACGGCAAAACTATATAGATATTCAGTTACTCTTTATCTTTTAATGCTCATGCATGAAGCCTCAGTTAGTTTTCACGTATAATACACTGATCGGATGCCTACCTGCTACCTTTATGTTGCCTGTTAGCTATACATCACTTGGAAAAGAAACTTTTGTGTGTATTTAATTAAATGTCTTTTGGTTGAAAATTATTTAAATTCCTTCCTTCAGGCAATAACCTTGGAGAGCTTCCCAGACACAAGTGATACGACCTTTTAAATTAATGATGCAGCCTCTAGATCCCATCTATTAAAACCGCAACCTGTGTAACCCATAATCTCCAAACCAGGAAATTGACACAAGCCACATAAACAGTTCCACCTTCCCAAGTCAACACATCATTTAGGATCCGTTTTTATCTGTGTCTACCTCTGGTTATGTTTTCTCGTTTCTAATGAATATTTTCATGAACCAGTTTAGCCAATCGTTGCGACCTGGTAACATTTCTTTTTTCGGTAAGTTAACCCAACATGACCTTTCATGCTGTTTGAATGAGTCAGTTAAGATTTTCTCTTTGCAAACACAGTTACTAATCGATCGATAAATACGATTTCTTCAACGTGTTGATGGCGTATTTGTATTTAAGCATATTCATAAAAAACTATGAAATATAGTTGCTGGCAGTCACACGTGAAAATGATGCATTGTTTTTTGTTGACACAAATCCATGTAAATTAGTGGGAATATATTTTTGTGTCTACTGAAAATAGCCTGAAATATGGTTGACAAAAGGTCATATCGATTTGAATTTGTATATTATACCTAGTGTCATTCAGCTAGGCGAAGAACATGTTAGGTTTAAATTTGTGACAAGGTTCGATTACTCCTCTAAAATGCATATGTATCGGCATGTGTTAGTGTTTGACTAACTATCGCAATATGCTGCAGGTTGTTATACTAGTATACATTACAGTCCATTACTCCTTGAAACCACTGTAACATTACTATTGTGTGATGTGTGCATCAGTAGATGAATGGATGTTACATATTAAACCTTCATAGGTTTAAAAGTTGACTTTAAAAGTCAAGCTTTTAAACGATTTTTTCCTTTAGATTTGTGTTTACGTTTATGCATGCATGATATCTATATGCAAACAGAAAATGGCTGATTTCCCTATGAGCCATACAAATTGGCGAACAGGTCCAAATCCTGTTTAGAATATATTATAACTATCTCACCTGATTTCTTGCACAGGTGTTGTTACATAAAAGGATTGTGGTTACCTCCATTAGCCTAAATATTAAATATGTCGCCAAGAACATTTATCTTTTAAACTACAAACACACTTTTTTCATGCTTTTCGTGACAAGGTTTCTTCCAAAATGAAAACCACGATATTCCACGATTGTATGGCTCATTTACGTTTGAACGTCTGTAGAAAAAAAATACCGAATCAACGAACTCTTAAAATGAAATAGCATGGACTTGTGATGGGTTTATTCTTTGGATGACATATGTCACATATGTGATAAACATTATGGATGGAATGGAATATTATATAGGTATATCCGAACTAGAGAACTCGGATATTAACAGTAAATTATATTCCATATTATTTATCAAAACTGAAATAGAAATATCTTTCATAATCTGATTTCATAAATTTTATTTGGTGATGCGACGCGAAATAATGCATATGTTTGTAAATTATGTGGTTTAGTTAACTTGTTGTTAAGGGACAGCTGTTTCAACTTTGTAAACCCCAATGTTGTTCAAGGTGTTAAGTATAGCACCATTTAAAAAGAACCAATTATTGTATGGTTGAAAACCTTTCCTCCGTATTTTTTACACGAATCCTTTCGTAATGGATTATTTACTTGACTTTACTGTAATTTAATGGGATAGTGGCCTTACATTTCGGAATAAAAAAAAAATTGCAACTGTCATTTTCTTGGTCACAACATTTGTCATCCTTCAGATATAATTGTATATGCCCTCAGTAGGCTGCGATCCATCGCTTCATTACCAAGGAAATGTGTATGACCATGATTTGAAAATATCTCAGCGTTTTGCACAAGGGTATATTATTATTTAAAAATAATTTAATTATAAACTCTATGTCAATATATAACACATAAGCATTTCTATATTCAATAGATATGAATTCTTTTGATTACTCTTACACATAATGTTAATATATTAAGAGAGAGAGAGAGAGAGAGAGAGAGAGAGAGAGAGAGAGAGAGAGAGAGAGAGAGAGAGAGAGAGAGAGAGAGAGAGAGAGAGAGAGAACAGAATATATCAAGCTTGCAACATATTTGGCATGCAGTTAGATTTTTATGAGACCTTACCTAAATTTGATTTGTGGGTCTTCAACACATCTTTTAGCAAAATTATTGCCCCTGTTTATCAGACCAAGACGCTTTCTTTCTCGCACAATATGTGTTTAATTTCAAACGTAAGCATCATTTGGCTGAGTTATAGTCCTTGATTGTCATTTTGCATGCTGTTTGCTATTAATAATAACTTGGACGAGGGCATTGTTAGCGGAGTTGAATCCCCTAATTAGGAAACCGGCACTTTTAGTTCCGCACAATAACTTCTCTAATAAAAATTAAATTATGTTTGATATTAGGATTGATATTGAGGAGATTTTAATTTGGTTGTTTGTTTTCTACGTCGTTGTTTATCAGAGTTATAGCCCCTGATTTTCAGTCCCACCCACAATAAATCCATTGCTTATTATTTGCTAAGTTTCGTTTTAGCATAACAACTTCCTTAACTAGTTATGGATTCAATCAAATGTTATCGGCAGTTTAAGTATTGTAAAATACCAGATGAATGTTATAGCATTATGCTTAATCATCGTTCAATGGAGTACCCTCAGAGACAAATTGCTCAAGTTTTTTTCCGTGTAGCAACTCCTTTATTTATGATTTGATCTCAACCAAATTTTCCAGACAGCTTGTAATAAAAGCAGGACTTTGGCTGAGATTGATTACCAGCATTCAACGTCATTATGACCCATTCCCATTAATTTCTGCCCAATAGCAAAATAAACATTTGTTAGATTTCAGCTAAATTTGGTTTGCTGCTTGATATGGTTGAGGCAGCAACTAACTCAAGTCGGCAGTGTCCTTTGCCGTTTGGCTGAGTTACCGTTCCTGAATGTCAGGTCCATATATATATATATATATATATATATATACCAGACGGAACAGACAGTGTTATCTCTGGATTCTATAGTAGAATCTTGATAATAGTGGGCAGAATTTAATAGTTGAATACAAACAATATTATCATGCAAGTTAGAGAAATTAAATTCGTGCTCTACGGAGTTTCGAACCCAGAGCCGCGAGTCAAAGGCGCCCATTACCTTTCTGGCACGCACCAGCCCATATACTTTCACGACTAAGCACGCATCACCAAACAATAATGGCACTGAGTCGGTTTTATATGAGCTCGTGCGTAGTAGACCCACTCGCATGACGACCTAGTAAATAATTCTCATATAAATACACAGTCGTTCCAGATTCCTACGAAAGAAATCAAGGTATATATGATTTTTTATTACAAAGAATTATAAATATATACCAGACAGAACAGACAGTGTTAGCCCTGGATTCTGTAGTAGAATCTTGATAATAGTGGGCAAAATTTAATACATATAATACGAATTATATGAATTTAATAGTTTAATACAAACAATACGAGTACGTATTTAATTTCTCTAACCTGTATGATAGTATTGAATTTTTAGCGGCTCCGTCATTTCATTTGGAGTTCATGTAAGGCATGGTATACAACATTGACTTTAATCCTCTGTTTATTTTTCAATACCAGGAAACCAAATTTTCGCACGAAGAAGTTGTTTTGTCTTGACTACGCCTTGATGGCCTTCATATGCTAGTTCTATCACTTTATGTTGTAACCCGTTCGGTGTTACTGATTTCCTGTCACACAGTAGGACAACACCGTTTGTAACTGGAATAATTGTGAGCTCAATTATGTGTTTCCAAGGTTTTGTGCTGTTTGTATGAATATTTCCAATCTACAGAATGTATCGATTTGATAACATGCTGAAGACCATGGACGCCTAAAGTAGCCATCTTAATCTCCTCAACAGTGATATATTTGTGTACAGGTATAACTGTACCAATTATACAACCCCAACTGAGTAGTATGGTAGATTGGAGTTTTGAACTACGTTTTCATGAGGGGTCACTCCAGTGCATAAAACGGGGGGGGGGTTGGATCACGTTTTAAGAAGTGGTCACTTTAATGAACATAAAGGTGTTTAATATAGATGTAGCCATACGCAGCTAAAATGGGATGGTTCTGGACCACTTTTTCAGTGGTGTGTTTAAGTGGATGAATGGTTCTGGGCCATGGGATTAAATGTATAATAAAGGAGAGCTTTGGCTCAGTATAAGTGTAGTGGGGGTGGGTGGGTTTAAAACATTACATTGAAACTCTCCTTAATTAATTCGGTGTTGTTAGCTAGGGAATGATCTCCACGGAGTTATTTCCCAGTGTGGACGGATTGATGGAACGTTACAGTTAGCTGAGCAAATTATCGAAAGAAATATAAAAAAAAACAAAGAACAAAACACAAAAAATCACTTTCATCCAACAGATTCACTAAATTAAATGTACTCAATTAATGCATAATCTAAATTCACTTTCCAAACAATCAGTGCATAGTTAAATTTCACTTTACTAGCCAACTGATTTACAGTTACAGAATTTAGTCACAGTCCGATTTTCATCATATTACTATTGTTGAGTTTTGAGTGCAATTTACCACGCTCAGACAGCATCATCTGGTCTGTCTCCTTCTCATCTTGACTTCACGTCTAGTATGTGCTTTGATCCTCTTCAACCCTTGATTATTCCGACCTCTCGTAGATGTAGTCTTTCCCCTTGACTCATTGGGTTCCTTGACTTATCCCTGCCCCCCTCTCTCTCTCTCTCTCTCTCTCTCTCTCTCTCTCTCTCTCTCTCTCTCTCTCTCTCTCTCTCTCTCTCTCTCTCTCTCTCTCTCTCTGAGTTTGAAGCTGCTTTCTTAATTACCGTTTATTTCCAAACAAAGTGTCCTAGCCATTAGGCTGTCCTTCTTTTTACGACAGCTGTCTGGCCCTTTTCTACGAGTTCCCATATAACGAAGAAACACTACTCTTTAGGCTTCTCGGGAGTCAGACTTAGCCTGATTTCAAGAAAAATCGGACTAAAGAATTTTGGCAAGTGGTAACCCTAAATTGTTTCCCAAAGTGTACGCCCTTAATTTCCCTGACTAATCAGAAATAACTGTTTATAAAATTTTTCTCCAAATAATCATGTCTATCTCAGAATTCACTAGCCTAAAAAAATGCTACAATTAGCTTACTTTGAAAAAAAATCAAATTATTTAACGTGCGCCTTTTTTTTTAACAGTTACGGTTGAGTTTTTATTGCGCGCTTGCCACTGCACCAAAAAGATGACCCGGTCAAATGCTACTGAGGCCTAACGGGACCTCTTTTATGTGTTCAGAGTTGAAATAAAGAAATAATCAGTGAACTTTTTCAATACTGGTCTAGCTTGAATATGTTAACTTCAAAGCAGAAGTTATTTATCCTTAATTTTCACCAAGTATTCAAAATTTAACACATACCATAGAGCCCCCCCATTTTTAAGAGCAAAATCTGGGATTGTGCTCTCCGAACTTTAAGTTGCAAATCAAGACATTGTTTACATGTCCTGAAGTGACCTCTTCACCTCAGAATTAACTAATCTACTCATACAGATTGCTTCTACATTAGAACTTCCCTTAATGTACCACAATTGAATTTGATATTGTTGAAGAAACAGCGAACATCTCATGAAACGACCATTAGCCAATATAACTTAGGCCAAATAAGAAAGAGGTTGGTGGTGAGTTTCAAGAATAAGCTTTCGCCCATACAGGTAGCGATAGAATTTAGAGATTAGAAGATGAACGCTAAGTTCCCATCATGTTCCTGAAGTAAAACTGCACCAAGACCACTGTCAGAAGCGTCGGTACGCAATACAAAGTCCTTTGTCACGTGCGGTAATCTAACTACGGCGTCTGACGTCAACCTATCTTTCAATGTCAGAAATGCTCTCTCAAAAGCGTCGGTCTAAATAACTTTAGTAGGAGCCTTCTTCCGTGTCAAGTCGGTCAATGGACTAGCAATAGCACTGAAATTTACAACATATCTACATTAACAACCTGCAAGTCTTAGAAAATATCGCACTTCCGTCTTTGTAGTTGGACGTGCGGAGTTCCGAACCTGATCGACTTTCGCACTGTCTGAGGTTAACGTATCTTCACTGAAGGTGTGTCCTAGATAAGTCAGCCTCTAAAATCTTATGTGACATTTAGAGGGTCGGGCGGTGAACCCTATCTGTTTGAGTCGTTCCAAAACTTTTCTCAGTAAGACCAGGTGTTCTTCCCAAGTAGCTGTCACCATCAACAAATCATCCATGAAATTCAAAACTCCGGTCCCTCTTAAAGGTTCTAGCAGTTTTCTCATCATTCGGGTGAAAATACTGGGTGTGTTCTGGACCCCGAACCGCATGGCAACCCATTGGTAGATCCCATCTAGTGTTGCACAAGCAAGTGTTGGACGATCTTCCTTGCGAACTGGAATTTTCAAAAACCCTTTGACAAATCTATTTTCGAAAAATATTTGGTTTCCGGCTACGCCGGCGAATATGGTCCCAGGATCTGGCAACATTTCCACTTGGAATTATGTGATTTAATTTAACTATGATCGTCAATACAAAAGTGGTGATCACCATTCTTCTTCTGTACTAAATCAACTGGTGAACTATATGCGGATTCAGCTGGTTCAATGACCCCTAAGTCAAGCATAGCACGAATTTCGTTCCGAACAGTTTCTATCTTCGCATGAGGAAGTGGATAGGGTTTCTATTTTTCATGCGTTTCATCCAGTAATTTCAAACTGAACTCCAAGTCCGTCATATCTGGTCTCTTTGTCAAGATACTTTTGTAGTCTTGGAGAACCTCGTCCACCTCTTCACGTTGTGCTGACGTTAACGTTACGTCAAGGACGACATCGACGTAGGTTTCATTCCTCTTCAAAAGACAACTAGGAAGTACTTCCGCTACTTCTCTTTTGTCTTCGGGTTCTTCAGTTTCAACTGTAGCAACCACTAACTCAGTAGGTGACTCCCTTTCATGATAGCGTTTAAGAAGGTTAACGTGGTACAACTTTTCTTTATCTCCCACCTTGATGAGGTAGTTCTGTCCACCCTTCTTCTTCGTTACAACGAACGGTCCTCCCCATGATACTTGGAATTTGTTGTGCTCCAATAGTAATAAGAACAACACCATGTCACCCACTTCAAACTTACGTTCATTCGCCCTCTTGTCATAGTACTTGGCTTGACGTCACCAAGCGTCACAATAATTCTTCATGGCCAAGTCACAAACTTCATCCAGAGTGTTACGGAGATAAGCAACATACTGATACGTTGTTAGTACTTCCTCGGATGCCTTCTCATCCGTCCATAACTGTTTCAATACAGTCATGTGTCCTCTTACAGTTCTCCCATAGATTAGCTCAAACGGCAAAATTCCTACACTAGCTTGGGGTGCTTCGCGTTAGGAGAAAAGTATCGCGGGAAGGTATCTATCCCAGTCCCTAGGTCGACCTCCGCAAAACTTCTTTAGACCTTGCTTCAACGTCCCATTGAAACGTTCTGCTAGACTATTGCACTGAGGGTGATACGGGAGAGTAACCGGTTCACTTCTTGCATCATCTGGCAAACAAACTGCGTCCCTTGGTCGATTAGTATTTCGTCAGGAACACCAACTCTAGACCAAACTCCTAACAAAGCTTCAGCAACCGTAAACTGAATCAATGTTCTTTAACGTAACGGCCTCTGGGTATCAGGTAGCATAATCGACAATCGTTAGCACATAACGATTACCACTTTCCGACACAGGCTTTATCGGACCTATCAAATCCATAGCCACCCTTGATAAAGGTTCATCAATCAGATGGGTGGTTCCTAGTGGCACTGGGAGATGTGAGGTCTTAGGTGCCACCCGCTACCATCTTATCACACTACAGACAAAACCTTCTTACATCCTTATATACACCTGGCCAGTAGAATTCCCTCATTAACCTATCTCTCGTCTTTGACTACCGAGTAGACTCTCATATGCTTGCCTAAAAACTTCTTCTCTTAGATCGGGGTACAATTGCCTGCTTATACCTCTCCGAACCTTTCCGAGAGTATCGATACAAGATACCCCGCTTCAGCCCGAACTCTACCTCACCGTCAGGTAAGTCACCCACAGACTTCTCCTTTGCATATCCGCGTATCCTGTTAATGGTAGAATCTTCCTCTTGAAGTATCCTTAATTCACCAGGTAGCAAATATTCTATGGGAGAAGTCGAGGGGTTCAATGGCTTCGGCCCTGACCTTGGCCTCATAGACCTTGTCTCTACGAACCACACGTGTACGGGTGAAAACGTCATAGGATTAGCCTGTGGCAACACATACCTACATCCTAAAATAATATCATGCGACAACCCTGACAAGCACGCAGCTTGAATTGGCCCTTTCATATAGGGCGAATCAAAATATATGTGAACAACTGGAAGGGAATCTTTACTCCTATTAGCAAACTGAGCCTAAACACTCTCACCTGTATAATAAGCAGGTTTAACAAATTTGCTATCCACCAAAGCTGAATAACTACAGCCGGTGTCATATAACACGTAGTGTTATCCCCATTTACCGTAGCTGTTGCAGTATTCGACCACTCCGCTGAATTTCTCTTTCTACCAGTGCCTGGTGTCACTACATTTATCGTGGGTCGATATTTCCTACAGTTCTTAAGAATATGGCCAGGCTTGTTGCAACCGTAGAACACAGCTTCATCTTTTTTACCAGGGGTTACCTTATCTACCCCTCGGGACTTACCTGAGCCACGGAACTGATCACGGCTGGGATTACCAGCCTCTGGATTCCCACCATTTTGGGCATTCCGCCTAAGAGGTGTCAAACCGTTAGCTCTCCTAAAGTCAGGGACGCTGGTTTGATCCCTGCCACTCCAGGTGGTTGGGCGAGAGAGTGCACTCTCATATCGCTCAGCCATCACACTAATATCGCCTAAAGTTGCGAAATCACGCTCTGCCAAAAATATTATCAGGTTTTTCCGACACGTACTGAGGATATGGTTTTTTTCAAGATCTCTTCCCGTATACCTTCATATGCAAGCTCGGCTCTTGCCATTTTCATCCATTTGTCGAAGAGCACGCGCACAAGAGTATGAAATTGTGCGTGGGTCTCCGTTGTTTTCTTAGACGACTTTCTGAAAAGTTTACGGAAACTTCTCAGCCGACAACTCATAATGCCGTAATAGCGCTTTCTTTAGTACGTCGTAGTCATCTACTTCAGTGGGTGCCATATTCTGGTATTCATCCTTGGCAGCTCCTTGCAAAAAATGCTGAAATATTAATAGCCTTCTGGTCTTTGAGTATATGATGTATTAAGACTAACTTTTTCCACACACACAGACATATCATATGATTAAGCAAGGGATTTTGAGTTTTCATTCATTTTGGCAAAATGAATATTAACTCTTTTCGAAAGAAATGGGTGGCCCTGAATAAGACCGTTGGGTGCGGTTTTTTTTTCTGAGAACAAACTCAGGAAAGAGAAGCAATCCGCTTGAACTGATTTAAGCTATTGCCACGGCCAAGGACTACTTGTGGACTTTCTCCTGTCAATGATTTCGTAGAAATCACTGGTGTAGTCACAGGGTTAGTCTGTTTGGCTCGAGAAGGTCTTTTCTCTTGGGTCGTAATAAAGAAGTCTGATACATTTTGTTTCAAACTTCTTAATTCTTCCAAAATATCGAAGCGTACCGTGACCGTTTGACTTTCACTGTTCTCCTTTTCTTATGGCCTTTTTTTTGTTTTCTTTATTGATTCATATTGTCATTTCCTTCTTGCATCTTCTTCTTCTCGCTGTTGCTGTTCAAGGAGAAAGACTTGTTTTGCCTCTTTCTGTTGCTGTAAAAAAATTATATAATTCTTCTTACTGTCTCTGTCTAAATTCAACGACGTGTGGTAAAGGAGAAAGTGGGGAAGGTGCAGGTGCCGGACTAAATTCTTGCGAAGGAAGAAAATCTACTAAACCCCAATTGAAATCAACATCTTCGGGAAGTTGCACTGTGTTCACTTTCGTAGCTGCTGATATACCATCGCTTTTCGCCTTCAGAGCCGGTGCACCCCAATTTATTATCCTCTTAGGTTCCGTCATGTTTCACCAAACAATGTCACCTCAGTTCACTGCGTACAAACGCTAGTGTACTTACCTGTATATTGGGAATGTGACGTTACTGGTAGCTCTCTCTGCGAAGTGACATAATTTTGAATTTTGTAACGAGTGTTTTGATTGGTGAACAATTTCAATCCATTTGATAAGCTTTACCCCTATAAACAAATGCCGTTCACTCTATTTCCTTCACCTGGACCAACGTAGAAACGTCTACCCTCGTATCATCGATGCTGTTCAACCCGGACAATCCAATGTATTTCAGAACATCATGGGCCATTACCAAGATCACTGATACAGCCCTTTGGAAACGAAGGATATATGTGGAGAGACAACGGTGTCTAAAAAGAGTCCTCCTCTACGGATCAGAAGTAAGACGAGGTGTGAGATAGAGAAGATCAGTGAGATGCCCTGTATGTTAACGAACTGGTGTTAACAAACAAAGGCCCTTTCAAGGCCACTTCCAATGCCTCGAAAAGTTTTTCATTTTCAAAACATTTTGCCATATATCCATATCTATGTGCTCTATCTCTTTATTTATCTATATCTCTATGTCTCTATTATATGTGTATGTATTCCTCCCTAGAGTATTGGTAGCTGCGTGTGTTTAGGTCAGATTCTTGCTACATTATTGTCAGTATTTAGTACCGTGACGTTATCCCACCTGAGCCATTCCACATGTCCCTATAGAAGCCAAAATGTGCTAATACAAAAGTCCCATTGAGGCTATACAGGCCGAGGCTTTTCCATCTGAGGCTATAAATCTTAAGGCTATTCAGACTCACGAGTGTTTTTAATGCTTATTTCATTTAGGCTATATTGCCCCCAATTACTACTGACATGATTGATACAAATATCAAAGTTAAACTTTTCCTTCCAGTCTGTCTCACTGTTAAATAAACGAAGGTTTAATTAAGAATCACTTACTCTCGCGAAACAGACATTAAAAATCCTTGCAGAATAGCGATCTAACACGCTTCTGTCTCCGTAAATCTAATTATTCATTCACCTGCCCAAGTTAAAATGCTCTTTATAGATCGACATAAATTTAAACCCTTACATATAAATACAGCAATGTTTATAACTGTTATCAATTAACTATCGGCGGACAGTACCGGAGAGACCGAGATCAATTGGCAATGTTTACGTTTAGACCAAATGTAAACTCTCTCTCTCTCTCTCTCTCTCTCTCTCTCTCTCTCTCTCTCTCTCTCTCTCTCTCTCTCTCTCTCTCTCTCTCTCTCTCTCTCTCTCTATATATATATATATATATATATATATATATATATATATGTCTGTGTGTGTTGACATTTTACAGATACATTTCTTAATTTTATTATAAAAAACGTAAAATCAGCAGCCGTAAATTATCACCAATTTCCAAAAATGGCAAACATTCCATTAATCTTTGAAATTCTGACGAATGCAATTGGATAGATGGGAGTAATCAAATTTACAAAATCTTTAGATTTTTGTTACATTTAAACTAGCATTATGTGCTATTGGTTCAAACTTCCTCAAAAAGTAAGGGTGATATGGAGCGGAAACCAAATATATATTCTATTGGACCTGTGACAAATAAGAAAAAAATCAAACCGAGGAAGCAAGCAAACCAAAAATAACAAATACACAATTCGAACTGGCATTCTTTAATCATGTTCGATAATTGATTTATTTACAGAAAACACCATATTAGTATTAAAACTGACGGACAAGTTAAAATCAGGATTTATAAATGTGATTCTGTATGTAAAGTATTTTATATAGGTTCACTTCTGACAACACTTCAACATTTTGTGTCCTGCCTTTCACGTCTGTTAAAAAGTTGACAATCAAAACAGTAAGTCAACAAAGTTCTCGTGGTCAGACAGCAGATTAAAAACGTTAGGGTCAAATTCCTTCACGGCATCTTCAGTTCCTGAAATATTGTAATGAGTTTCCTTATATTTCTGTACATAGACAGTGGCCGGGTACTCTCTCATTTCTTGAAGTATTTTTTCATCATTATAGTTGCTGGCAAGTGCAGCTTCGATTGTTTGGGCAGAGTCATATTTCCAGTATTTTTCCGGAACATATTTGCGTACAGGAAGGTAAGGTGGTCTGCTGAAGAGGTCTTGGAATTTGCAGTCTACAACATCTAATACTGGCTGATAATGGTTGTTCAGGTATAATATGTACATACTACTCTCTGAGGCAGAATTTATTGGAGTATACTTGTTCCAAGAACAATTCTGCTCTGTGCTGTACGTCAACGTTTGTGTTTAACATACTTTCAACAACTCTTATTTCCACATCCGTAACCCATTTTTCCGTCTTCCCAAATCTGTGTTTGATTTTAAATAATTTGTTAAAGTTTCATTAGTGCATTGATCAAATATTATGCGGTTCTTTGTCATGTATTCTATAACCTTCTTCTGATCTTAGCATAATGAGTCTGAACTCCAAAAATGATGTAGATTAAAGTGCGGAACAAGCAATTACCGTCACCTCTCATTTGCGCATGTTTTGCTTGTCTTGCATTGATCCTCACTTGTCTGGTAGGAACTGTCTTGTAATAGTTCTTAACTTTAAGACCGAAAAATCCCTACTTTTCCTTCTGCCAATTTTCACTGGGAGGGTAAAAAACATTCCTTGTTTCAGCCTCAACATGAAGAATTCTAACATCATTAGCCTCATATTCATACCCAACACCTCTAGATTTTTCCTTTTCTTTGGAGATAGGAATGTTTCATATTCTGGATTATTCTGGCCACACTTTTTCCACCTTAATTTCGAGTCTTCTTGATGACTTGTAACGGTCACTTCAGGTTCCTTTTCTCGCTTGCCAGCGCTACGTGTTGCGTTCACCTATTCACTACAATACCCATAATTTTGATCTTCATCTTTCTTGGGGGTTGATTGTTGTTCATTTGGTAATATAGGTGAATCAGTTACAGCACTTCTGTCGTTACTTACGACATTCTGTTCACTGTCCTTGACATCTTTATGCTTTCTACTGATATATCATTCCTTCCATATTTTGTGGACTTGTTACTTTTCATTTTCTTCTTGCCAGTATATGCCATGTTAGAACTTTTCTGATCAGTGTCCTGATTTGTTTCATGTTTAAACTTGTACTCCTTTAGTCTGCATCCATTTACAGCTACACTTTGACCATTCGGTCTATAACAACCCGATTTTAACACTTCTTGAATTGTGTAAGGTCCAGACCATAACGGATTTAGTTTTTCATCTTTTCTTGTAAGCTTTCGAGTGTTATGAAGCAAAACTTTATTGCCCACTTTGAACTAAGATGGTTTGATTTTAGAATCATATAATATTTTATGTTCTTCTCTCTGCTCTTTCTTTTTATTTTCTGCTGCATACTGCCGACATTCTGTTAATTTCAAAAACATAATGTTTACTCTTTTATTTAAGTTGACTTGGTTGTTTAAGTCATCTTGCGTGCTAGATGTTGTTAACAAATGTAACCCAACAATAAGCCTGGCTTTTCTAATATATACCAGAAAGAATGGTTCTTGTTTCTTAGTACTGAGCTCTGTTGTTCGATATGCAAATAACACATATGGCAACTTCAAGTCCCAATCGTTGCAGGTTTTGTTCACAACACTGACGAGCGTTAGAAAGAGTACGGATGAAACGTTCTGTTTGACCTCCAGTTTATGGGTGATATGGAGACGCAACTTTGTGATATATTCCCATTTTTTCACAAAATAGCTTGTTCCGTTCATTACAGAATTATCTGCCCTGGTCCGTTTTAAAGTGTTCCGAATTCCGTGAGTGCATACAAATTTAACCAAGCTGCTAATTACAGTTGCAGCATTTTTGTTAGGCACTACCTCAGCATCTACCCACTTAGTCAAATATTCGATGTACACAACAATGTACTTGTTTCCTGAAATAATAATAAACAAATACTATTTAATTATAGTGTAGATGAAATATCACAGTTATGATGACTCAAGAAATGTTTATATTATGTAGAGAAAAAAAGGATTGAATTCTCCGCCAATCTATATTATGATAAGAAATTCTAAGGTTGTTGTTTTAGACGTTTTCTATCATAACCTTCTTCTCGTGTCTAGTTACGAGAAGGTAGAAAATTCAGCATTCATAAGAATAAGGTGTCACTTATGATGGTGTAGATACGGTTACATCTTTTTGTGGGGAATGCTTTGGCTACGAGAAGGTACCAAAAATCTGTAAGAAATAGACATGATACTCTTTTGAGCCTGGAAACGCACTGAGAATAAAGCAGCTCAAAGCCTTTTTTATATTCTGGAAGCTGCCTGATCACAAGTGCTTCATCCAGTCTCAAAAGATGTTTGTCTAAAAATCACGCGTGCTTCTTGCGTGCTAGCCAAGGACAGCTTTTACTTTATATCAAGTTTTAGGGGGGTAGAGTGTGAGTGTGTGGACGGTATTTTTCCGAAGTAACGACCTTTTGGATCATGTCCATAACCTTCCATTAGCTAGTGGTCATTCAAATCGTGAACTTAATTAATTTAATTAATTCCCTAGGGTGATTATCAATTACTTTGTTCCCAACATCACAACGCAATTTAATAAGGTTTTATTGATTGAATGGTGAGATAAAACATTATTCGGCTTCTATCCGATTGGTGAACTATTGAACTGGCTTATTAATTAGGCTTTTTCCATTACCAAGTGAAAGCTGAACAATAATAAATGCTTAATCTAAATTCATTTCAATGTCCTTATTATATTCAGGATATGAATTATTGATTAAACCACGTTTCTCCTACACTCCAAATCAATATCAAAGCACTATCTTAAATTTGGATGTTTTTTGTCTTTCAATAACTAGAGATTTCAATATGTTGTACACAAATTAATATTTTCGTTGCTTTCTTTTAAAATTGATATCTTGATATTTATAAAGAACATGCAACCTGTCTTCAACATTTAGGGGTGATAACAAATTCATAATTAGTAAAATGAATGGGATGGGATATTTTGAAATTGCTCGAGGAAGAAAACATTGGACGAATTATGCAAAAAATCAATTCCAAAGGTATCAAGAAAAGCAACATAAATAATAAAGACTTCACAAACAAGTGCATATATGATTATTAATGCAATAATTGTTTAACAAAATTTCCATATACAGTTCATTTTCTTCAGCCGCATAGATAACTACCTAAATATTCTGTAAGAACTAAACGTTTAAATCCAAAAAGGATTCGCCAGAACGCACTTTGCCAATACATGTATTGTACAAGTTCTATATCCTATTGAAATTAAAAGACATCCGAGTAAAAGGACGAGGTACTATGCTATTATTTTCCACTGTCGTCTTTTAGGCATCCTAGAAATTTGTCAACAGGACACAATGACTCCACTTATTTTACAAAAATTAAATAAATAAGAGTAGGCCTACCCCACATTATTAATAATCACGTTATAGTAAGTCAATGACTAAAATAGTTATGAATCAAAATAGCTTTTCACTGAAACGTATATTATTTTGGATATTTCAGTAGTGATATATATTCTGTAAAACAGCCAATCTTGGAAGGTAGACGAATTTTTTCGTAACATTTCGATATTGTATTTAAAGCAGCTAGGTCAAGGATGAAGGTAAAAACTATGTTTTTGTAAATCACATTTTTGCTGGTTTGTTGCAATCACGTTGTTGGGTAGTACGTGTCCTTATTTGGCTAAATCAGTTGCCACAAATGAGGCATTACTGGTATGACACAAATATAAATGCACAGGTGCACAACTTCACATGTTGCTAAACATTTGTGTGAAGTTTCCTGAATGCGATTCAGATAATTATTAGCTGATCGTACAAAACAAACTTTTCTACATACGAACGTACGTACATATGAACGCACGGACAAGAGCAAATTAATATGCAAACGACATAAGAACAAGCAAATCTACCATCTTTTGTCAGATCCATTCCTATTTTCGAGAACGCAGCATCAGGTGCTTGAATTGGATGGAGCGGCTTCTTTGTCTTTTTAAGCGAAGCTTTTCATTGGCACACATCACAATTTTCAACGTACATCTTAACTTTCTCGAACTGTCCTTTGCCTAAGTATATCTCTTTTATTTTTTTTAGCTGAAAGAAAGTTATAGAAACATATCTTGAAGTTTTAATACACTATTTTCTGATAGACGAGGAGAACTTCTGCCAATTTACTGGCGTGATGTCGCCTGTTTGTGTGTATGTGTAGAATAATCATGAAGCTAATATACGGAACGCCGAAGCTGTCTTAATACGAGGATATTAATATTATGTAGTTACATTATTATGTTATGTATTTATTTTGCTATATTATGTGGTTACAACGTTTAATCATGTCTTATATTTAAATTAAAATTGCTTCATCTTGATTTTGTTCAAAAATTAGAAACTAATCCGTCAAGATATTGGTCAATGGTAAAAGGAAATTTCTTGTCAAATATTGTAATATAATTTTACGTGGTAAACTACGTAGAATTTTAGTCTTTCTCCATCAATCGTTACACTTGTGGTGTGTTAAGATCATATTTACTGACTTAAATTAACAGAAAAGTTTACCAGCAAGGTGACTTTCGATCGGTTCTGCACATCTGTGAATAAATTAACTTTCTTGCAAAAGTCTATATTAAATTGTCCTTATATTCCATTAAAACAATTATCAGCGCAAGTTTAAGTATGTAATCATTATGACTCACGTTTTGTTAATACCAAATGACCTCCAAGCGATAAGCTATGAATATTTTATAATACTTCCTCTAACTCTCTTTCTCTCAACGCTCGCAGGTTTGTTCCTTTTACTTTATCTGAACAATATTCCTTTTTGTACTAGAAAGTTTCTATAGTCTCGACGAAAATTTCTTGGTTTTTTTTTGCCATTCAAGTTTCATTCGTTTAGGGTAAGTCTTCTTCGTTAAATATTCCCTAATTTCGTGATAGGGCTGAGCGTCCATTTTGTGACCGTTCTTGTTAGCATCAAAATCAGTACTGAGGAAATAAGTGACTGCAAATTTCAGTCCTTTGAAGTTATGCCGCTCTCGTTATGAAGTGATGTTGTTATATGTACTCCTAAGACAGACTACAGGTCTGAATATTTCTAGATTCTGGCACTGGCCTGACAGTGATTGCTTTATCTGTCAACATCTTGTTATCAGCAAGTGTGAATTTTACCCCAGCTAACTGTCCAGTTATAATGCCCCTATTTCAGTTCCCTGTATTTGGAAGCTAGTTTTAAATATGGTATTTCTATATTGGGTACCTGACATAAGTTTACTAAATTTTTGACAGCTTTACCACTTAGAAAACTTCAAGACACAAATTGGTACTGTGTGTGTGTGTGTGTGTGTGTGTGTGTGTGTGTGTGTGTGTGTGTTACTTCGAGGTATCATGGAAAGAATATCGTACAGTCTAAATTAGCACAGCTTATTCTAGAAAACACACGGAAAACATACATTAGGCATTTATCCAACGTCATCAGGATCTGAATATATTCTCAATTTGGAGGAATAATTATAGATGAGGACAAAACCTTTATTATTTAATCCAAAATCATTTTCCCTGGTGAGTTTTGCTGAACATCTTTGCTTTCTCATACATCACGGTTTGACACTCAGTTTTTGCCTTGCCCCACAAATCGGCGCCGGAGTAGGTCAAGGGTTGAAGGGGTGGTGTGGGTTCCAAAATGTCAAACGGTCACTGACTTTCCTTGAAGGGGCACCAATGCTAAAGCCTATGTGTCCATTTAATCAAAGTGTGCCTAATACCTAATTAGAATA
This sequence comes from Potamilus streckersoni, assembly GCA_016746295.1. Lineage (NCBI taxonomy): Eukaryota > Metazoa > Mollusca > Bivalvia > Unionida > Unionidae > Potamilus > Potamilus streckersoni. The sequence goes on from JAEAOA010001867.1 coordinate 236,671, forward strand.
CAACAATGGCCAAATTTCAAGTGACAAGTGACTGTGTGTGTGTGTGTGTGTGTGTGTGAGAGAGAGAGAGAGAGAGAGAGAGAGAGAGAGAGAGAGAGAGAGAGAGAGAGAGAGAGAGAGAGAGAGAGAGAGAGAGAGAGACCCTGTGGTATTCCTGAAATGCAAAAATTGCAAGACGTCTTAACTCTAACGCTACACATTGAAAGTGCATCTCAGGACGTGCGTGGACCACTGTTGTTGCCAGGAAAAGATTAATAGACGGAAAATACATATGTCATCACGATAAACACTTCGATGCCATTACCAGTATCGTTCCATTCCTGGGTTGAAGTTATTACTGTGAGAAACGTGACTGGCGATAACAATATAGAACATCACAAGCATTATGGATGGAAATGTGAGAGTTGTTTAGCCTCTCAACCCTGTCCTGACGAAGGACGACAACAGGTGCAATACTCAGATTGTCTGCGTGGATATTGTTTGGTTAAAGCTCGAATAGGATCATTGACTGTTGAACAATTTGGGTTAAATCGTCAAACATAGTTGGTCATGCTTAGATATCTGGGTTCTTCAGATATGTTTGATGGAATGCAGCAGACGAAGTACAAACAACATTACATTGTATCCATTTCAAATAATGAAGATAATTATTATATCTATAATTTCATTACTGCATGTACTGCATTACATTCCTTTGTTGATTTTATACACATTTATACATACTATGCATTTCCTTTTTGACGATTGATAAACCCACGTATGCAGAACTTAAAACAATATCCGTTAAAAATGACCCGGAAATCTGATCAAAATTCAACGCTGAGATCAGTTTTCAACGACTGTGAAATCAAAATTAAACGTCAAGAACTGACCCTGGGTCAACTTTCAACGTTGAAAGCAGACCCGACGAGGTCAGAATTCAACGGGATCAAAATTTAACACTACACCGTTACCAACCCCGTGCAAAGTCATATCAAAGTCTTATAAAAATGTTACTAGTAGCTGATTCGCTTGGCTCTCGATATTAAGAGCCTATTGTTAGTTAGGAGTGGTCGGCCTGGTGTCAAGATGTGATGGATGGGACATGATGCTACATCACTATTAACTGCCACACTGCAGAAATCGTTGAAATATGACTGGAAAATTGTTAAAGCTACGTAAAAAAAAAAATCCCCCTCTGTCTGTCTGTCTCTCTCTCTTTCACACACACACACACACACACACACACACACACACACACACACACACACACACGAGACCTCATCTGAGTTCTATTAGAAAGTGGCAGTTTGTTATGCTGACATGAGACTGGAGGAAACTCATGAATTAGGACGTGATATACAGAGTAATACCATGAGTTAACGTCAATTTCCTATAAAAAAAATACTATCATTGATATAAGTATGTTGATTAACTTTTTTTTTACAAGAAAAATACAATAAAAACCCCAACAAACCCTAATATTTTGTCAATTACTGTATGTAGAAGATAAAATAATAAAATAATACACACACGCTCAGTGCCAGAGAGAGAGAGAGAGAGAGAGAGAGAGAGAGAGAGAGAGAGAGAGAGAGAGAGAGAGAGAGAGAGACCAACTTAATGGTTCTAACAGCTGCCTTGGGGCTCAGCATTAAGAGGGTAATGTTAGGACTGGTCGGCCTGGTGTCAGGATAATGTAACTGGTTGGAACATAATGCTACATGTCTGCAACATGGTGCTCCATAGTACTAATATTAGTTCCCTTAGTCCTATCTTATGGACAGAGTACTAACGTGATTATATGTGTGTCGCTGGAGCAGCCGGGGGTTCACACCCGGCTCTTTTTTTAGCCTAACATAAAAATATTTGAACATGTTCTTTGATATATAATCAAATAAATTGAATGGTCCTCTTGTTTAATACTGGAATTATCGCAAACCATTGTAGAAATAGTGGTAAAATCTATTTTACCTTTCTTATCCGATATTCTCGTTTTGACCATCCGCCATATTAGTTCAAATAATGCCTACTTCAATTCTTAGCCTCGTTTGTTTGTGTGCCATATAAGGAGGTTAATGCCTTATTTGGAAACGTAAACAGATCGTAGTAAAAAAAAAATATGGTGCCGTTTAAATCGTAAATTCTGTGCATTAAAAGTAAATACCGGTGACTTTGAAATTTCTCCAAGAAGCAATTACTTTCTCAACAAAAACTGTATTCCGCAATTTATGCAAGTATCCATTCTCCATCTTCTCGCGTTATGTCATTCAACAACTAATACCATATCGTAGTATATCCATATATAGTCTGGCAAGCCTTATGTAGAAAAAGGGTCACGTCGAGAGTCTCGCGTTATCTGTCATGGTGGAAACGGTGAGCTTAGCGTAACTATGCCAATTTATTTTACCGTGTAAGGGCTTAATAAATTCAAAATAAGCCAAACTTCTTAGACAAAATGATTATACTTATTTAGTAGATTTCTAAACTATTTGTGTTTCTGACTTTAGTGAGATTTTTTTTGCTCCATTACATGATATGGGATCAGATCGTAGCCTCAACCACAAAATAAAATTGAGGCTACGACATCATAGCTAGATACTCAAGTGCTAGACATCACATCAGTATAAACTGCCACACTGCAGACATCGTAGCGATATGACCTAGAAATTGTTAAAGCTACGTTAAAAATCATAATCACATCGCTTCACATATACTATGGGGAAAACGAAATTAATATCAGTCTAGTCTGTATAGTCAGAGTAGATTGGAAACCTTGGTAATGCAATGTGTAAGTAAATTACTTTACAAAAGTGACATAAGCAATCATTTGATTTAAAACGAGAAAAAGAAGCATAACAAACAACACACACATAATATAAATATATAATTATATTTTAATTCCCCGTGACACCAGGAAACCGTGTCCTCACACTATAAAACACTTAATCATATTGACTGAAATATATCTGTTTCAGTATGTCAAGTTCACTTCCTTCTATGTTTTAAAGTGTTTTAATATATATTGTTTTACTTTTATTCATATAACTGTTATATCCAGTATGTTGGAATTTGACAATAAATATATTCTTACATCTATTTGAAGAAAAATTATATGTAATTTGCCATTTCACCTTTGGAATAAAACTCTCAAGAAAATTTAAGGTCAAAACTTCATGCTCTGTTATAAAAACCGAAACAAAGCCTGATAACGATAATTAGATTGCATGTGAAGTTACAAATGTTAAAACTGTTCTCACACTTTACATATTATCAAATTATGTATCTGTCTTCTGCATTTACATGCAGAATGGCATGGAGAAGTGATTTATTTCTCTCTCTCTGCTCTCTCTTTCTCTCTCTCTCTCTCTCTCACACACACACACACACACACACACACACACACACACACACACACACACACACACACACTTGAAAAACAAGATATAGAAAAAATACTTTGCGGTTGAGGCAAACTTGAAAAAACTTGAAAACTAATGATATTTAGCAGACCTCTTACAGTAAGTGAGAGTTATAAAACGATTCTAAATTGCAGTTAGTCTTTCTTTTTCTTCAGTATTAAATGTTTGTGTAGTTGGTCTTTAAGCAATTAAATCGCATTCAGGAAAATGAATTTTTTTTATCTTACAAAACCTTGATAAATCTTAAACGTATGCATCTATTATGTTAAAATTCAGAAGGAAAACACAGGGATATAGCGATGAATTATTTTGTTGTCATCTGAAAGCGATTGTAATACTTAGCGTGTTTTTTTCCATACATGGTTTTTTGACGTCTTTCAAATCAATATATTAAGACTTTCTGTTTGTCAAGTTTGCTTAGGTTGTAGGTGTTTATGTGATATAACGATATGCGGATGGAGATATCTTTTCCTGCTTGCAAGGAATTAGAAATTCACCTTACGTAACCATTTGCTATTTTTTTATCACCTAACTTGAACGACATTACTTATACTCTGGCTTTTCAGAAAAACGTCGGAGACAGAGCCTTGTCGCCTAAAACGAAGTGTCCCGGAAAGTTGCATCGAAGTTCAGCTTTAAAGAAATGTGGAATGTTTCCAAGGACGCCAGCAGCACAGGTCAAAAAGGGGTGGGGGATCACGTGATCCCCTCCCCATGGAAATCATTCTCTCTCTCTCTCTCTCTCTCTCTCTCTCTCTCTCTCTCTCTCTCTCTCTATATATATATATATATATATATATATATATATATCACGTGATCCCCTCCCCATGGATATCATTCTCTCTCTCTCTCTCTCTCTCTCTCTCTCTCTCTCTATATATATATATATATATATATATATATATATATATATATATATATATATATATATATATATATATATATATATATATTCATTCCGACAAGTTTAATCATGCATATAAAGCTGAAAATGTGCCTCAAGATTCTGCTCAAAAGGCTTTGTAAATATTAGCTTTAGTTTCAGACTGTTTACTATACTAAATCTCTCGGCCGTGACTGACTGACCCATTTTGCAAAAACTCCTGACCCCGCCCCCCGCAACAAATCCTGCTGATGCCCATGGACGTTTCTACAAAAGCTTACAAGCAAGATAAACATTATCACAAGTAAAATTAATAATATGTACTCGTTCATTACGATTGTTCAAATCATGTTTACCAAGAGCACCAGGTGTTCATTGATATAGAGCAAAATCGTCATCTAGGTTATTCACGCACTGCGGAACCACACATTGCTTTCTCAATCTTTCATTTAGGAAGTAAATCAAATAAACTATTTTTTTTTGAACATTGCAGTTTTTCTTAATAGATCGTTTGTGGATTGCATTGCCTTTCTTTCTTTTTAGCTCCATCAGAATTTGCTTCCTGGAAATGCTAGACCGTTTGCTATTGCTATTCCAATAATAACTTTCATGGCTACCATTTATCTAGCGATCAATAAATATAGGTTTTTATATTTAAAAAGTGCATATTGATTACTGTATTTAAGAGTAATAGTAATACTACTGCTAGTTTTATTTTACATACAGAGTAAACGTTTAATTTTATTAAATTTTGTTTTCTTGAAGACAGTAATACTGTACAATGTGCATCATATGCAATCATGCGACTTATTCTTGACAGTCTGGTGTGTAAGGAACACGCTGATTATCTACCGTTAATCCAATGAAAAAATGAACAACAGAAAATGGTAAAAGTGTGTGTTTGATTTATTTATTTTTTAATGTAGCTACCAAGTCATATTATCCTGACACCAGGGCGACCAATTCTAACACTTGCTTTTATATGCAGAGCGCCAAATGAGGCAGCTGCTAGTATTATCTTTATAAGTCATTGGTATGCCTCCCGCATCCAAGACGGATCCTTTAACCAATAAGCCACTGGAGCGGTCTCAAGAATGGGAAAACTCTTGCAGTTTTAGCTTGCAAGTTGACCTATATTTGTTGTGTGGAAGTATTCCTTTTTATTTGATTGAGATATTAGTCTATTAAATATATTGTGTAAATTGTACTGAGCAAAATATGATGCAGCTTAGTTACAACCACAATTGATAAAAAAATACATGGTTGGAGGGGCCGTCATACCGACAAATACATAACAACTCAGACTTTTTGTGATAAGATCACCACTAGATGATGGAACAACTTGAACGAGTGATATATATCTTTGGGGTAAATTGGTCGCATCCAAAACACATCAACCTCTTTGTGATGTGTCGAATTTTGAAAATCTTAGAAGCTTTGTTTAAAGGAATTGGATCAAAGTCAACTTAATTGAAGTAGAAAGGGCTAGAGATAGTTAGGTAATTATTTCCATTTCATCTCTGAACGTCAAAAGGGAATTCGTTCTGGCCGAAGTAACATGACCGAGTCCGATGCTATAGTACAAGAGAATGACATAAGACCTTTCCCCAAAATCGGCAGGGTTAAAGGCGGCATCTGGCTATAGATGATAGCTCAAAGAAAATGATTAATTACGGCATGATTAGTTGTGTAGTTTTCTTGTCACTCCAAAAATTCTACGAACAGGTTTAGGAAACTGTCTATTCCGATTGGTTAATATGGATTTATGGGCGTAACTATGTAAGAAATTAAAGGTTTTCACTTTAGGGAAATTCTTTAGTCTTAGATCTTTCGCAAGGAAAGTTAGTACGACTCCGAAATTCGTAAAAAGTACGTTTTTCGTATTGAGTAAGGGGCCGGATAGTTCTCTCAGGAGATGGTCTATACGTGAGGTTCGTGGAAACACAACGAAACGGCAAAAAGGTACGCAATCTTAGTTTCCCGATTTTAATATGTTATTTCATTTGCTGATTTATTTTGCAAATGTATTCTTGATATGATATATGTATGTATGATTTCATTTTGCAGGATTTTAGTGAAATGCTAGTCATGACACTTTATTCTTTGATTTCCTAATTATCAATTCATTTGGAGAATTGGCAAGAGTGAATGTAATTAAAATTTCATTAGATTATTTGAAAAGATTGCATGTAATTGAATCGTTAATACATAGGAGAGATTATGAATTTTCATGAATGATTTAAGAAATGATGGGTAATGTTTCATAGTTTATGGATTAACTCTGTTTAGAATGAGTATGACCTAACATTACATGTATACCATATACTAGTTTGTAATATTTAATTGATCACTTAAGTGTATATCTATATGCTAGTTTGTAATATTTAATTGATCACTTAAGTGTATATCTATATGATAGTTTGTAATACTTAATTGGTCGAGTAAACTATTTTAAAATAGTTAGATCTGGAGGACTAAGCCATATGTAACTTAACAGAGCAAGAAGTCGAGTGGGGGTTACATACGGGTTCATATTGCTGAGTTGAATTTAATTGGTCATCCCTAACGTGACCCGAATTAAGGTCAGAACAAGCATCGACCGTTTATGTAAACATAACAGTTAGCTAACAGAAGTTACTGAGGGAGAATTTATGCCTTTTGTTTCTGAGCCGAATTAACGTAAAATACAGATATACTTGGGAATGTGACCTATTGTCTATTGCGAGACATTTTTATTTATTGAAGGAAACATCTTTCCTGGACACAGAATCCCTGAACAATCATATGACAGGAACACATTCTACGCAGAAATCTAGTCCAGAAACGTTTGTTAAGTCAGAGTTAGACGGACAAGAGTCCAAGACGAAAAGCTAGACAAAGATCGACAAGCAGGGACAAACGGAAGTCTTGATGTCTGCATAAATTAGGTGATGAAGTCTCTCATCGTTACACTCAAAGGTCACATCCCATTGGCAATGATGATAGCAATTTAACGTGAAAGTAATTTTATATTTAAAGAAATTTGTATTGTTTTATTTGAGTACATGTTAGTACCATTCTTTCCTTCTTTGTAGCTAAGTCATTGATTTCTTTTCATTTTAAATTCTGTTTATAATCTGATTAAATTTTATATTTGTTCATTGAACGGGGGCTCGAAGTGTTTTATTTCCTCAATGTACTTGTTCAGTGATCTGCTTCCTTCTTTCTATCTATCCACACTGGGTAAATCACACCGCGGAGGTCATTCCCTAGCAACGAACCGTAGTGAAAGAGGTTGGTGTGTTTTGCACGCCGCCAATCTGTCACACTCTTCTATAACGGTTCGTTGCTAGGGAATGACCTCCCTCGGTGTAATTTACCCAGTGTGGATGGACAGGAAGAAGAATGCAGATCTCTGAACAAGTATATTGAAGAAATAAACACAACGAGCCCTCTTTCAATGAACAAATATAAAATTTAGTCAATTTAAAAACATAATTTAAAATGAAAAGAAATCAGTTTCCTGGTTACAAAAGAAGGAAAAATGTACTAACATGTACTAAAAAAAACAATACAAATTTTCACGTTACGGTTACTTGTCAGTGACAGAATTAATTCAGTTTCGTCATTGCCTACGAGATGTGACCTTGAGATCAACGATGAACGACATCCTCACCTATCTTATCCGGATATCGAATCTTCCCTTCGTCCCTGATCTGCCAACCTTTGTCTATTCGTCTGGACTTGGACTCTTGCCAGTCGAACCTTGACATGACGATCGTCCCTCGACCTAGACTTCGGCTTTGAATTTGCTCTGGTACTTGGAATTGGTACAGGAATTTCCAGGAAATTTCAGGAAGCTTCATGAAAGTTCGGGAAGCTGTTTCCTTTAATAAATAAGAATGTCTCGCAATTGACAATAGGTCACATTTCCAAGTATATATTTATATTTTCATATTAATTGGGCTCAGAAAAATAAAGGTATAAATTCTGTTGCACTCACTCGTTCACTAATTCCTATGTTTACAAATATTGACGACCATTGCATGTCATGACCTTAATTCGGGTCACGCTAGCTGGGAACATTCAATTCCACTTCACGGCTAACACGTAAGTGCCCGTATTTAACACCCCTTGACTTTTTACATTAAACTATCTAGTAGTGTTAAATTACATATGGCTTAGCCCCTCAAATCAAACTATTCTAAAATAGTTTACCAGATCAATTAAATATTACGAACTAGTATATGATTATACACTCAATACATGTCATACTATACAGAGATTTAATTCATAACTCTACGAAATATTAACCATCATTTATTAGGCTTAATTCTCGAAAATTCCTAAGAACTCCTATGTATCGAAGATTCAGTTACATGCAATCTTGTCAACTCTCTCAATGAACATTCAATTAATGAATTGATAATAAGAAAATCAAAGAATAAAATGTCATGACTAACATTTTATTAAAACCCTGAAAAATGAAATCATGCATACATACATAATAACATCAATACATTTGCAAGTAAATCAACAAATGAAATAGTCTATTAAAATCTGGAAACAAAGATTGCATACCTTTGCCGTTTCTTATTAGTTTCAACAAACCTCCAACTTATGGTCTGTCTCCAATCTGAGACGACTAACTGGCCCCTTACCCAATAACGGGAAAAACGTATTTTACGTTCCGGGAGTTTCTTCTTAACTTCTCGCAAGAATGATTGAAGACTGAATAATTTTTCCAAAGCAAAACACTTAATTCCTTACAGAATTATGCCCATAAGTTCCTATTAACCAATCGGAATCGACTGTTTCCTAACTCTTCTACGTAGAATTTTTGATTGACAAAAGAGCCAATCATGCCGTAATTAACGTTCCTTTGAACAATAAATTATTGACGAGATTCCCCTTTTACCCGGTTGATTTTGGGAAGAGTTTAATGCCAAACCCTTGTGACTCGGTCAAGTTTCGTCGCATGGAACAAATTTTCTTTGACGTTCAGAGATGAAATGAAAATAATCATATAACTGTCTCTAGCCCTTTCTGCTTTAATTAAGTTGACTTTGGTACAATTCATTTAATCAATGCTTCTAAGAGTTTTCAAAATTCGACACATCACAATCTTCAATCAAGAATTCACTGGTTAGCAGATTACTTCATATCGATAATTTAGACTATTTAGCTGTATCTTAATTTAAACTTAAAGTACCACCTGTCAAGTCGACGAGTTATTTTCATTATAGAACATACATCTTTACGAACAATCAGATAATTGGATATGTTTTTCCAAATAGTACTTATCATTGATTATAACTAGTAAGTTTGTTTTTCTAATGTACCCAAAGACCAAATTCATGTTGCCTTGGATGTAAAACTTTGTGCAGATCCCACAAAATTAAATTATGTTACGTAGATGTTTTTTTTTTCTTCTGATTAAATATATCCTCACCAGGTATTTTATTTTTTATTGAGAATAGGTATTTAATATACATTTAACAATAATTTTAGATACATTTAACAAGTATTTTAGATATATTTAACAGCTTTATTAGTTAAAACTAAACGGGAAACTTCTTAACAGATTTAACCATGGAACATTATGATGTCTTAAAGGCCAGTTGAATCCAAAAGAAGCAACTAACATCCATACTACCTAGTGTAGTCTATTCTGCTAAATTCCCATGTCAAACTGTGTGCTGTATTTGTTCAGGAACAACGCAGTTTACGGCATAGTTATCAAAATTGTGTATTGTAGTGTATTTGAAACGTTGATTTTTCAGTACAGAAATTTATGTCGTGAATGATGTTGGACAAATGAACTTGTTTAGATGATTTAACCAAGTTCTTGTACCAAATTAACCTCAGTACAAGTGTAAGAACTGACCTTATTTTGTTCTTTTTTGAAACTTTAAATACAAGTGTAGTCAACATTTGTGTCGAATTTCCTGGGGGACAGATGTCATCTGGAGATGATCTCTAAGACACACGCATATTAAAAATATAGTCTATTACTTTTGAACTTTAGTCACCCTGTATTCATATGGTCTACAAAAAAATGTCGCATTACGTCGGTGTCAAATGTCCATTATATTTTCATGAAGTAACGTGACATTGGATTTCCATGTAAATACATAGAACTTTTTTGCCTCACATTTACATGTAATTCTTTATTGATTTGTCCTCTCAAACTTTTCTTGCACTATAACACTATTTCAATCTCGTTGACTTTATACACTCTTTACATCTATGTTTTTTGAGTTTGGTGTTTATCAGTTTTTTATTAGAATCTTTTCAAAAAATGGGAAAAATTCTTGTTTGACATACAGAGATAACTCTCTTTCGTAAACATATCACAGTATATCATCGCCATTACAGTCTTCCAGTATATAAACGACCAGATCACTTAAAATTACTCGCCTGTGGTTAAATAGTTCCAAAGAGTCAGGTTTATATATTCATGGTTTACGTAATTGTAATCAGGGATAAAATTTGGTAAAAAGTTAGTGTTTTCTGGTTTCATTTATTTTAGTTAAATACTTTCGCTTTCTATTATATTGATATCTGTGTAAAGAAATGAAATTTAGGATCGTAATAAAGATATTTTTTAAAAAATGTTCTTTGTCGGTTATATGAAACGGCCAAAATCATCCAGAAATGTTTGCTAGATAAATTAATAAAAGGTTTTATTAACAAACCAATAGGACATCCATCTAAAATAAGTGCTTTTATTTTCAGCAATTTTCCATATATCTTCATAAATGTATCCTTGAGTTCAGATTTATGTCCAATTTAACTTTTTATTGTTTAATCTTAAAAAAGACCTTCATATTTTAAGCAGCATATGTTATTCTAAATCTGACTTAAACTGAATACAAATGTGTGCATTTATCAACTACATACTTTATTCCTTTTTCAAACTACGCAGTATAACCACCTTGCTATCAAAGCTATAACTAAACTTCATTTTTAAATTTGCATCTCTGCTTTAAAAGAGGTTGAGTATATCTTATCAATATTTAGCATAAAATTATTATTTTTAATTGTCTTGGCTACTATTGGCATAGCAGTACTATCTTTGACACAGTGCATTACTAGCTTTGACAATACTTTCAATACATTTAGACTTGTAGCACTGCTAGTTTTGACCATACCTTTAGTCCATTCAGAGTTGTAGCACTGCTAACTTGACCATACTTTTAGTCCATTCAGAGTTATAGCAATGCTAGCTTGACCATACTTTTAGTCCATTCAGAGTTATAGCATTGCTAGTTTTGACCATACTTTTAGTTCATTCAGAGTTGTAGCACTGTTAGTTTTGACCATACTTTAAGTCCACTCAGAATTGTAGCACTGCTCGCTTGACCATACTTTTAGTCCATTCAGAGTTGTAACACTGCTAGTTGTGACCATACTTTTAGGCCATTCAGAGTTGTAACACTGCTAGTTTTGACCATACTTTTAGTCCATTCAGAGTTGTAGCACTGCTAGTTGTGACCATACTTTTAGTCCATTCAGAGTTGTAGCACTGCTAGCTTGACCATACTTTTAGTCCATTCAGAGTTGTAGCACTGCTAGTTTTGACCATACGTTTAGTCCATTCAGAGTTGCAGCACTGCTAAATGTGACCATACTTTTAGTCCATTCAGAGTTGTACCACTGCTAGCTTGACCATACTTTTAGTCCATTCAGAGTTGAACCACTGCTAGTTTTGACCATACTTTTAGTCCATTCAGAGTTGCAGCACTGCTAAATGTGACCATACTTTTAGTCCATTCAGAGTTGTAGCACTGCTAGCTTTGACCATACTTTTAGTCCATTCAGAGTTGTAACACTGCTAGTTTTGACCATACTTTTAGTCCATTCAGAGTTTTAGCACTGCTAGTTTTGACCATACTTTTAGTCCATTCAGAGTTGTAGTACTGCTAGTTGTGGCCATACTTTTAGTCCATTCAGAGTTGTAGCACTGCTAGCTTTGACCATACTTTTAGTCCATTCAGAGTTGTAGCACTGCTAGTTTTGACCATACTTTTAGTTCATTCAGAGTTTTAGCACTGCTAGTTTTGACCATACTTTTAGTCCATTCAGAGTTGTAGCACTACTAGTTTTGACCATACTTTTAGTCCATTCAGTGTTGTAGTACTGCTAGTTGTGGCCATACTTTTAGTCCATTCAGAGTTGTAGCACTGCTAGTTGTGACCATACTTTTAGTCCATTCCGAGTTATAACACTGCTAGCTTTGACCATACTATTAGTCCATTCAGAGTTGTAGTACTGCTAGTTGTGACCATACTTTTAGTCCATTCAGAGTTGTAGAACTGCTAGTTGTGACCGTACTTTTAGTCCATTCAGAGTTGTAGCACTGCTATTTGTGACCATACTTTTAGTCCATTCAGAGTTGTAGCACTGCTAGGTTCGACCATACTTTTAGTCCATTCAGAGTTGTAGTACTGCTAGTTGTGACCATACTTTTAGTCCATTCAGAGTTGTAGCACTGCTAGTTTCGACCATGCTTTTAGTCCATTCAGAGTTGTAGTACTGCTAGTTGTGACCATACTTTTAGTCCATTCAGAGTTGTAGCACTGCTAGTTTCGACCATACTTTTAGTCCATTCAGAGTTGTAGCACTGCTAGTTTTGACCATAATTTTAGTCCATTCAGAGTTGTAGTACTGCTAGTTGTGACTATACTTTTAGTCCATTCAGAGTTGTAGTACTGCTAGTTGTGACCATACTTTTAGTCCATTCAGAGTTGTAGTACTGCTAGTTGTGACCATACCTTTAGTCCATTCAGAGTTGTAACACTGCTAGCTTTGACCATACTTATTTTTAATCCATTCTGATCTGAAGAACGTTTAGTTTTGACCATACTTTTAACCCATTCAGACTTGTACCACTCTTATCTATGATTCTATTCAGACTTGTACCACTCTTATCTATGATTCCTTTCAGACTTGTACCACTCTTATCTATGATTATATTCAGACTTGTACCACTCTTATCTATGATTCCTTTCAGACTTGTACCACTCTTATCTATGATTCCATTCAGACTTGTACCACTCTTATCTATGATTCCATTCAGACTGGTGGCACAATTAGCTTTGATCGAACTTCAATCACATTTAGACAAGTAAACATATTATCTTAATGTACCGACTTGATTGCATGGATGTTAAACTCGCGAAATAGTCATATTGTATTGATATAATTATAATTCAGTTCAATAACTTTTCTCATACTCTATCTGGTCCACTATATTAAATCAATCCGTATTTTTGTGTAAGTTGATTAACGGTGTAATGATACATACTTACGTGTTTAGACACATGCTGACAAATGGTCCAAAAAATCAATAGTATAGCAGACTCACAAATCCTTAGGGATTTAGGCTATATCATTTCGGTTTCTTGAACCCTAAATGTGTAAAGAAGGTTCGCTCAATATGATCTAAACATAACACCTTAATGGGACAGCATGGTTACCTCTCACGGAGATAACAACTTTTTTGGTATTGTTTAGCGCAGGCATGTGCATCCTACTGTAGTAGAGCCTCTTTGGTGTAACTGCGTTACATGGAGTATTAGTCACAAAAAAGAGGGTTTTTCTTTACTATCTTTAATGTAAGCCTTATACTTTTAGTTCTTCATGCTGACTCCCTGCACTCCAATCCAATCCATAAGATGTTTAAATTAGTCTCTGCACTTGGTGCTTCCACGACTTAAAGTCCATTGCTGGACCAGAGGCCATTTTCGGGTCACTTTATGCCTAGAGCTGGGAGGTGACCCCCTTGCAAGAGCACACGGCCCTGGCTGGATGTCGCCCCAAAGGGTCAACACTGCTCTCCCAAGGAGGCTCTTAGCCCTAGTACTGGGCTTTTTTGCTTTTGACCTTTGAATTTTATCAAAGGGAACCCGAAAACAGCTAAAAAAAGCTACTAAAGCAACAAACGCAGCCCAGACACCCACTAGCCCACCCCACCAGCCAACCCCCAATGCAGCCTACCCGTGCACCAAAAGATAGGTGAATGAAGTGGTACGTCCTGCATCAGCCAGAACTTAATGTATGCAAACTTCACTGACTCAATAGGTATTATAGTCGCGTATTGCACTCCTTGGCATTCTGCGACTGTCTGCGGCCCCAGGCTGGGCGGCAGACTATTTAAAAGGGCGCTTGGCCCCGAACTGGGCCTTCACGTGGAGGAGGATACTGGGAAATTCCCGGAAAGAACCACCGACCAAACTTCACTGACTAGGTATTATAGTCGCGTATTGCACTCCTTGGCATTCTGCGACTGTTTGTGGCCCCAGGCTGGGCGGCAGTTCCTTTAAGAGGGCGCTTGGCCCCGAGCTGGGCCTTTACGTGGAAACCGTGAAATCCGCGGAAAGAACCACCGACCCATGAGAAGCTACTGGCAAGCTTTCTCACATATCCACATTCGCGGACTTCACTGACTGACTGACTGACTTACTAGGTATTATAGTTGCGTATTGCACTTCTTAGCATTCTGCGACTGTCTGCGGCCCCAGGCTGGGCGGCAGTCTATTTAAAAGGGTGCTTGGCCCCGAGCTGGGCCTTCACGTGGAGGAGGATACTGGGAAATTTCCGGAAAGAACCACCGATCAAACTTCACTGACTAGGTATTATAGTCGCGTATTGCACTCCTTGGCATTCTGCGACTGTTTGCGTTCCCATGCTGAGCGGCAGTCCATTTAAGAGGGCGCTTGTCCTCGAGCTGGGCCTTCACGTGGAGGAAGAAACCGGGAAATCCCCGGAAAGAACCACCGACCCATGAGAAGCTACTGGCAAGCTTTCTCACATATCCACATTAGCAGACTTCACTGACTGACTGACTGACTTACTAGGTATTATAGTCGCGTATTGCACTCTTTGGCATTCTGCGACTGTCTGCGGCCCCAGGCTGGGCGGCAGTCTATTTAAAAGAGTGCTTGGCCCCGAACTGGGCCTTCACGTGTAGGAGGATATTGGGAAATTCCCAGAAAGAATCACCGACCAAACTTCACTGACTAGGTATTATAGTCGCGTATTGCACTCTTTGGCATTCTGCGACTGTTTGCGGCCCCATGCTGGGCGGCAGTCCCTTTAAGAGGGCGCTTGGCCCAAAGCTGGGCCTTTACGTGGAAACCGTGAAATCCGCGGAAAGAATCACCGACCCATGAGAAGCTACTGGCAAGCTTTCTCACATATCCACATTCGCAGACTTCACTGACTGACTGACTTACTAGGTATTATAGTCGCGTATTGCACTTCTTAGGATTCTGCGACTGTCTGCGGCCCCAGGCTAGGCGGCAGTCTATTTAAAAGGGCGCTTGGCCCCGAGCTGGGCCTTCACGTGGAGGAGGATACTGGGAAATTTCCGGAAAGAACCACCGACCAAACTTCACTGACTAGGTATTATAGTCGCGTATTGCACTCCTTGGCATTCTGCGACTGTTTGCGGCCCCATGCTGGGCGGCAGTCCATTTAAGAGGGCGCTTGTCCTCGAGTTGGGCCTTCACGTGGAGGAAGAAACCGGGAAATCCCCGGAAATAACCACCGACCCATGAGAAGCTACTGGCAAGCTTTCTCACATATCCACATTCGCCGAATCTAAGACTCAAAACCACACAGACAGAGGTGATATGGCAGTGATCCGTAACGGAGAGCACTTTAGAGCATTTGGCCATCGGGACCCCTCCAAACTTCACTATCTTTGACCCTGGCTAAATAATGATCCTAACGGATTTCACAGAGAGTATTCCATGAGGACCTTACTATAACTAAACGTTTGGTCTGACTTTGTTAGGTACAGACACTTTTATCTAACTCTAATGTACATATAAAAAATGCACAAAATCAATATTAAGTAATCCAATATAAATTAAGTCATATATCTACTCTCCATACATACTCTTTTTCCATTGATACTGTATGTCAGAATTTTTTAAATATTATATGAAGTAGGAAAGTACATGTAAAGTTTATCCTTATGAGCCAATTAATTAAAAAATTCAACTATAACTACTCAAGACAGTTTTAAGCACTTTATACCTACTAAAAGAGAATCAATTTCCTTAGAACTGGTTACTAATTTTATTGGTTAAATATTAAGGCAAACTTGTTATGATTGGTTTTAATTGGCTTTACAAACACAAAATCCAACTGTGCTACTAACTCCTTTCCTTCAGTTTTTCAGCCAGCACTATAACTTGACACCATTGCCTTAGATTAGCTTTTGAAATGGTATTCAGGCAGAATCTCAGCATATGAATTTAACAGTGAAAAATAGCTACTCTTCCATCATAGACATACTATTATTAACTTTATGGAGAGAATTTGCAAAATTTAAACACAAATATATTTCTCTTCTAAAACTAATCATCAAATTCCGTAGCCGCCTTGAAATAGCTAAATTTTGCCCTATAATACTAAAGACCGTGACCTGGTTTTATCTGCCTGTTTGTATCACAGGGCTTCTTAAAAAACGCATAGCCTGCTCTCGCACTTCTTGTTGTTATTGTTGGGCTTAACGCCATTTTTCAGCACACAATAGGCTATTCATGGCGGCCAGTATTATTGGTGGAGGAAGAAACTGGGAAATCACCGGAAAGAACCTGCGACCCACGAGAAGGTACTCGCAAGCTTTCTCACATATCCACATTCGCCGAATCCTAGACTCGAACTCACGCAGACAGAGGTGAGATGGCAGTGATCCGTAACGGACAGCGCTTTAGACCACTCGGCCTCTCGGGGCCCCTGCCCTAGCACTGAACGAAATTGCACATGCCTGGTTTAGTGAAAACGATAAAAGCACTTTTGGTAAAGGTATTACTAACTGAAAGCCAGTAGTGGGACGACACCAGTCTCTACCCTAATTTTACATAGTAGTACGTTTAAAAATGAATGTATTCACACAACTGTACGAAAATAAAAAAGAATAATAAGGTGCTCAATGCAAAATCTCATATTTTTAATGTCTATCGCCAACAACAACATAAACAATGCCGTCGGAAAGCTATATTTGGTCTTCCAATTGCTTCGAAGATGACATACGATTGACAGGACTGGGCTGTTATATTCCCGTTCAAATTTCGCGGCCCCGATTGGCCAGAAATACTCCGGTTCATAGTTCTGTGACAGCTCTGCCTCAACTACTATCGTCGTGAAGCCCTCGTTCAATCCATCATATACCGGGTAGATCGTAGCTGACATTTTATTGGTCGCTTTAAATTCATTTGCAACAAGAAAAAAGAAAATAAAACTGAATCATAACCTCTATTTATAATTCATGATATCTTATTTGGAAGCAGTAAAACTACAATGCTTTAAAAAAGCTAAAATCCGTTTTGACAATTTAAGGCACTGTTGTCTTTACTGTTGGATCGCCAAGAACTTACTTATCACAATAAATAAATGACAAAAATAGCATGGTAATACAATATTTTATGAGCGATGACATAAGAATTGGATTATGCAAGTGTTTGGTAACGTCTGTTCACTGATATACGTTACAAAATGCATATGGTTTATTGCCCAAATATTTACGACCAATTAAGCTAGCGTTACCATCTTGTAAGCATTATAAAGCACGCCGTTTTTACTAGCTTATAAGACGAATTAAACTGCAAACAACAAAGTTCCTGATCTGCCGTAGCATAATGCACATACAGATCAGGGTTTATATTGCTTGTTCTACTTACTACTCCTAACAAACCGCACAGACGCAGATTTCTGGGCCCATTATGCGACGGCAGATCTAAGGCTTTGCATTTTCCAGTTGGTTGTCTTATAAACGAGCAAAGTCGGTAGTTGATGTGCCTGCTGATTTATAACAAGGTTCTGTCTAAGACTGAATGTGTTCCATAACATCTTAGTGGGAAAAGGGTTGTTCTTACAATGCAAATCATCTGTGTTCCATAACATCTTAGTGGGAAAAGGGTTGTTCTTACAATACAAATCATCTGTGTTCCATACTATCTTAGTGGGAAAAGGGTTCTTACAATGCAAATCATCTGTGTTCCATACTATCTTAGTGGGAAAAGGGTTCTTACAATGCAAATCATCTGTGTTCCATAACATCTTAGTAGGAAAAGGGTTGTTCTTACAATACAAATCATCTGTGTTCCATACTATCTTAGTGGGAAAAGGGTTCTTACAATGCAAATCATCTGTGTTCCATACTATCTTAGTGGGAAAAGGGTTCTTACAATGCAAATCATCTGTGTTCCATACTATCTTAGTGGGAAAAGGGTTCTTACAATACAAATCATCTGTGTTCCATACTATCTTAGTGGGAAAAGGGTTCTTACAATGCAAATCATCTGTGTTCCATACTATCTTAGTGGGAAAAGGGTTCTTACAATGCAAATCATCTGTGTTCCATACTATCTTAGTGGGAAAAGGGTTCTTACAATGCAAATCATCTGTGTTCCATACTATCTTAGTGGGAAAAGGGTTCTTACAATACAAATCATCTGTGTTCCATACTATCTTAGTGGGAAAAGGGTTCTTACAATGCAAATCATCTGTGTTCCATACTATCTTAGTAGGAAAAGGGTTGTTCTTACAATACAAATCATCTGTGTTCCATACTATCTTAGTGGGAAAAGGGTTCTTACAATGCAAATCATCTGTGTTCCATACTATCTTAGTGGGAAAAGGGTTCTTACAATACAAATCATCTGTGTTCCATACTATCTTAGTGGGAAAAGGGTTCTTACAATGCAAATCATCTGTGTTCCATACTATCTTAGTAGGAAAAGGGTTGTTCTTACAATACAAATCATCTGTGTTCCATACTATCTTAGTGGGAAAAGGGTTCTTACAATGCAAATCATCTGTGTTCCATAACATCTTAGTAGGAAAAGGGTTGTTCTTACAATACAAATCATCTGTGTTCCATACTATCTTAGTGGGAAAAGGGTTCTTACAATGCAAATCATCTGTGTTCCATACTATCTTAGTGGGAAAAGGGTTCTTACAATGCAAATCATCTGTGTTCCATACTATCTTAGTGGGAAAAGGGTTCTTACAATACAAATCATCTGTGTTCCATACTATCTTAGTGGGAAAAGGGTTCTTACAATGCAAATCATCTGTGTTCCATACTATCTTAGTGGGAAAAGGGTTCTTACAATGCAAATCATCTGTGTTCCATACTATCTTAGTGGGAAAAGGGTTCTTACAATGCAAATCATCTGTGTTCCATACTATCTTAGTGGGAAAAGGGTTCTTACAATACAAATCATCTGTGTTCCATACTATCTTAGTGGGAAAAGGGTTCTTACAATGCAAATCATCTGTGTTCCATACTATCTTAGTAGGAAAAGGGTTGTTCTTACAATACAAATCATCTGTGTTCCATACTATCTTAGTGGGAAAAGGGTTCTTACAATGCAAATCATCTGTGTTCCATAACATCTTAGTAGGAAAAGGGTTGTTCTTACAATACAAATCATCTGTGTTCCATACTATCTTAGTGGGAAAAGGGTTCTTACAATGCAAATCATCTGTGTTCCATACTATCTTAGTGGGAAAAGGGTTGTTCTTACAATACAAACCATATCATTGATATATGAGTTAAATGTATTCTTTCGACATCGAAAATAACTACCGATTGGCGATTGATGATAGTACAATAGCAGCATAAACGGTTAGGAATGGAGGCAAAAATCAGAATATGAAAATATAGTACAAACTAAAAGGGGATACGTGCGTTTTGTGTGAGTGTGTTTGGGTTTTTTTTTTGGTTGTTTGGATTAATTCATGCGCTAGAAATCATGTAACAATATATTATATAGATGGAAAATATTTCTAAACATGTACATTATTACAGAAAAATGTTTAGAAATTAAAAAATAAGATCATTTGAAGGTCACCTTTTCTATACGCCAACATTTTTTCTGTTTACATCAGATTTGCATTACATATCTAAAAGTGGTTATACTCGCACAAAAAGAACAAAAAGTTATAAAGTGTAAAGAAAAAATAATTACTCGAAATAGACATATACAACGCTGTTACTTCCCCTTAGATACTATTTTCCGCCTAGAGAGGGCGCCACACAGAAATAACGTACATTTATTCCCACAAGATGAAGTACATGCTGCTTGTTGTCGAAAAATAAAATATAAAAGTATGGATAGGGAACATTTAAATGAAACTAATTTAAATTAAAATACTACTCAGCTTTATATCGATATGCGTGCCTGACGCACTAGTTTGTGTCACTTCCAAAACTGGTCCATTGTTTCAATTTATTTTGAAAATTCACGGTAATGCAAGTCAAAAGGAATCAATGTTGGCTTCCCTACATCGGTCAACTTTATTGAAAAAAGCCAGAAAACGGCTCTTTTGCGATTTTGTTATTTGACAATAGCGATACACATTACAGTAAGGACGCATACGCAAGCCGGCATCTATCACATGCACGGAGTTCGTGCATATATTTTGTTTTTTAATCAATTTCGCAATAAAAAGAAGGAATAAATGATAAAAATGCAAGGTTAGTTACTTTCATTTTATTTTCAAATAAGTGTATGCTTATCAATTTTTTTTTGGTACTTTGCAAGGGGGGAGGGGCACAAATTCAACACAAAAGTATTTTCTTTCTTATTTATATGAAATAATGGAGCAAAATTATTTAATATTCACTATATTGACTAGTACTGACAAGCTTTTATTTTATGCGCGCACACATTAAGACAATTTGAAAAATAAAAACAAACAATAAAACTAACTGATAAGATCTTCATATTGCAGCAACACCGACAAAATGCTCAACATTCTTTCTCTTTCATGTGTAACACGAGTGTCTATTATATGCAGCAGTGTTACAACGTAAAGCCTAAAATTAAATATATGTTATATCTCATGTCCACTACCCTTAGAAAAATGTATACATATTCCGTAGAATATAATCTGTTAAGCTTTATTGTTGAATAATTGATATTGAAAATATGACCGGAAGACTTAAATTGAGAACGTCGTTGTGCAGATGCATATATTTTTTTAGCATAAAAATGTATATAAATATTTCAATTAGAACGAGCAAAGTTATGCCAGCTTGTGTTTTCTCTCATATATACGTTGCAAGGTATGATTATTTTCTTTTGAAAGAATATAAATTTCGTTTAAATTTAGTTTTATACCTAATACATAATATCTACTTATTGTTTGACGAAAAGAACATGCTCAAACTATTAAGTTGAGCCAAATTGTCATTCGAGGTTGGCCGAATTGTCTTTGGCCAAATTAACTATAATCCGGCATAAATGATACAACTTTCCTATACCCTCTCCTTATTCGATCCCACAGAATGAATCCACCTTTTTTTCTTGTAAACAGGGTATTTCGCAAAATGAAAGAATCCCCATCATCACTCTTTTGGTTACATCCATATGCAACACAGTGCATTATATTTGCTGTACAAAAGCACGATCGTACAAAAATTTACGTGGGGAAATTAAACTCTTGAATGGCTAGGTTGAATAGATGGGATAAATGTATGTCGTATCAGTTTTTAGCACGCTGAAACTACCAATTGTTTACTGAGATTGCCAAATACTTTAGCCATTTTCAAAAACTGATCTTTAAGTCTAATTAAACATTTTTATGATGTGCATACATAACAAATGTGTTTTGTTTATGAATATAATAATATCACACGTTTGTACAATTTAGATGGCCGGTGACCTTTAAGATGTGTATATATATATATATATATATATATATATATATATATATATATATATATATATATATATATATATATATATATATATATATATATATATATATATATATATATATATGCATATGTGTATGGGAAAATATGAACGAGATTTGTTCCGGATGGATACTGTACGATCTTATGGTGTGTATCCGACAAAACGAGTTCCTATTTTCCTATACAGATACAGGAATCTTCATATTATATACTCATGTTCTCATTCTACTTAAGGTTTAATTATATAAAAATATACACTACAAGAAACAAATTAACTGAATGTATGTTGTATAAAAAAATAAATACATAAGCACAGATTCATCGATACACAACAATATGAATTTAGTTGCGCGCTCGACATCACTTTAAAAAGGATTGTCGCTTTTTGTCTTCTTTAAATTGAAATTTAGAGTCATATTGTGAATGAATGCGCATTGCAAAAGTTTTTTTTCTCTCCAGTTTATCTGGAATTAATGGAATAGGTTTTTATTGTTGCCGATTCAACTCAATTCTGCTGAAAATGGATTTATTAGCTGTGTCAATTCCACTCCACATAAAATACACGCGTCTGTGATTTAAGAAGGGAGGGATGTATCTTGACTGCTGCATGTTCGTTTCTGTTCTGTCCTATAATGCTTGGAATCATAATGTGGGAAATAAATGAACTCTTTCAATTGTAATTATATAAAAGACTATGAAATCTCGCCTTCATTTCAGCTTGAGTGCAGTAAGGAAATTTTTATTACACTTGGAATGTAGTCGAAATTATAATTTCGAAATGCATAATCAAGCTTTAGACCTATAACATGGCTCACGTACTTAGGATTTGCAGAACTAAGAAAGTACATTATATGGGGATTCAAGATGCAAATATATAAGTATATTTTTGGCCTTTCTTATTACCAGCAAAAGTAGACATGTTTATTCCCAGGCACTTGCATGCTCCCCCAGCTATGTTATGACCTGTATGGCGTCTCTCGCTAGCCTAAATCCAAAACACTGCATCAGAAAAGTTAACGTGGAAAATTGCGAAGCAGCTATTGTGTGACAATCCATTCAGCCAGCGGAAATATGAATTTTTCGTCGTCGTGGCTTATTGGCTTTGAGGCCCTTACCTGTCTGCCCAAACATTCAGTTGCAATTTTTTCTTCCCCACGAATTTAGTACTTTCACTTATAAAATAGTACGTGTCTGATTGTATATACCTAAGAGAGCACTGGTCATAGTTTGAACCATTCCATTAACGAAACGTTACGAAAATTTCTCCCAAATAACTGTTTAAATAATGAGAATGGTATTTTCAATTCTGCGTCTCCAACATTTGTTGAGGACATTGCGAATATAGCGTTAATTCATTTGCTCTTTCCCAAGATTCATTTGTGATTCAGTAAACACGTCTTCATTATCCACGTTGTCGTCTCTGCTTTCCAATAGACGAAACAATTGTTTTAGTTGATTCACAGACAAATCTAATAACTTAAACCTAAAGTCTACTACATGCGTGTACATGAATTGCTTACAAAGTAGTTTCCAATACACTATTTTTGCACACACGTGTCGTGCACACACGGTGTCATGTGTTTTCGCCGATTATGTATTTTTCCGGTTACGTTTTTTTTTTGTGCATTTACCAGCAATTTCGCTATATTCGTCTGCCACCTAGAAGGAAATATGAGGTTAAGTGCCTAGCGTTTAATAGTCTGCAAATTTTGACCCCAAAACAAGAGATTTTCGACTGGCAATTAATTTAAACAACCCCTAAATATACATAAATTTAGTGTATTACATAACATTTAGACTCGAAAACGCCCTTGGTTTTTTTAGCACGTCACGTGATCAAAACTGCTATCTTTTTATACTGTTGAAGAATACATTGCTGACCAAACTACTATTTAGCTGTAAATGCCCCCTCCGCTCAGAATCTTACAGATGCCTCTAACATGTCAAATGCAAAGAAAATTACTGTAGAAATAGCAGGAAAGTTGCCCGGTATCCCAACTAAGCACTTAAATCCTTAGTTGGGAAGACAGTTTCACTTGCCCTCTCTGTTGGAACACTCAAATTAAATTTCTAATACACTATTTTTCAATACACTAAAAAGTCTGAATATTTAACTGTAAAGATTATTATTACGTTAGAAGAATAAATATGTATACAATTTTATATTCAATAGCTGGAGATTGTGCTTAACTTGTTTGACATTTATTCGTTATGTACAGGGCAATTTTCATGTATATGAACTTCATTTTTTGACCACGACCACTAATGATGGATATAATTTGACCAGCAACAAATAAAGACGTGTTTGACAATAAACAAAACTTGAGTATCCTACATGCTTCCACTTTATGTGCTAACCGATAAAATCAAATTTTAATTCTCAAATCAAATGTCGCGCACATGGTGATGTAACTATTAAAGAAATACCAAGTTAATTTTTGACCCAATGTGGGAAATATTTTGAACCAAGTTCTCACACTGGTCAATACGCTTTGCCGGAAGAATGTGATAACCTTTACTTGAAATTACTTTATCTAAAGTGCCTTCTAAACACGTACTAAAAGAAATGAGCTAGATGTTAGTCAAGAAATACACTAAAATTTATTGTATTTTCTTAGAAAAAAACTAATGCTTTCCACCGTTTAAGTTAGTGAGGAAAAAAAGCTATAAGAGTTTAAACAATTCCATACCTGTATGCTCAAACAATTGAATATCGTGTGCGTTTTCTCCGAGAAAAAGCTATATGTTCCATCAGCCAAAAGAGACAGAATAAACTGAGAGCTAAAGTGTCAAGAATAAATGAGAAAGTATGATTTAAAAGCTCTACTCGTTGAAGTAGATCATATAATCTGCTCAGTTATCTTCGTCAGATGAGGACAAACAGGAGTGTTTCTCATGTGGTTTCCGTTTAGGTTTATCACTCGTTGCATCCGTCTGCATTTCCGCTTCTACAACATTCGGTTCCACTCTTACTGCCACAGATTGTCGTCTGTTAAGAATATTTGCCAATTTCGTTCGTGTCAACACGCTGGTTTCATTCTGAACTCGAAGTCCTCTGTTTTCTCGAAGAACCTCTCGCAGATATGTCCAATCCTTACCAGAAACAGGCGAAAGTGTGATGTTGTTTTCATTCAAAAGGCATAAACCTTCTCTGTTTTCCATAGCCTCTATACTGTCATCGTCATCTACGTTTGAGACCCTAACAATGCGAATGAATATAGTTACATCTTTTTCCTGGTCATCGAATACTTCTTTCAATCCAACAAAAGCGTGTGAGAACGAGGCCGTAGGCGAATGATTTAAAAATATTTCTATATCCATTTTGCTGCTGCTATTGATGTAAGGATCGTCTGATAACCATTCTAAAAGTTTGTCTTCCGCCCGTTGAACATCATCTGCTTCGGAATGAAACACCCTGATGAGGCTTGTAGAACCATCATCAATATCTATTGAACAAACTGCAACCGTTTCTTGTGGAAAATCCTCGTTTATTCCAGTAGACCATAAGATATAGAATTCCTTCTTGTATAATTTATATTCATTCAGTAGTGATTCATCCATCTTGTCTTCAACTTTATGGATTCTATGCTCTGTTACAAGTATTTCTAGGCAGTCTGTAATAATAATAATAATAATAATAATAATAATAATAATAATAATAATAATAATAATAATACACTGTCAATGGCGAAGTCACGGTTATTAAAGTTACACCATAAACATTATTATAACAAAGAGTGGCTAAATCATTATTAAATATCTGATATCAATTTCGTCACTGTAACGACAACAACGTCGAAAATGTTCGGCAGGAATTTGTGCACTTAATATATAATTACGACTATACGGTCAGTTTAGAATATCGCAAGGGAAGTACTGAATGATAACTGGGTCGATATACCAGAATTTAATTCTTGCCAATTGTCTAACTAAACTCCCTTTTATTTTCCACTCAGTCTCAAAATAATCACGCAAAAGTTCATACCCTTTCCAGCAAATAAAAAAAATAAGCAGTGAACAAAGTGTCTCCATCTGAAACAGTTACCTCGCTTTGAACAAAATTTCTGGCTCTGAACAAAATGTCTCATTCAGAAAAAAAACGCGTCTCGCCGAGACCAAGGCGTTTCGCTTTTTCCTATCGCTAGCTGTTGTCGCGTAAGGTGAAGTGGCTGAAGATGGTATCTGCACATGCCTATATTACCAATTGAGCTGCCGATTTGAACACTATGGCACAAAATATGGGGCTTTTAAAGAGATGTAATCATGAATGATTGTACAAACTCCGTATATATTTTGACAAACAGACGTATACTGGTGTAAGGAATACCATTTTCTCACATTTTGAAAGCTTAATCACCCATGCATCTCAAATGATTTACATACTTTGGTTTGAGATCGGCCCAAGTGCATACTGTCATAATGCGGAAAGCTTTGAGTGAAATAAATTACGTAATGTTCTCATTGTATTGTTTGTAAATACTAACACGTCAGGTTGAGAACAGATTTTGCATAAGCGTCAGCTACAGCGACATTACATTTTAAAAAGGCAATCGTACAGCCGAAACGTAGAGGTTTACACACACGTACACACACACACACACACACACACACACACATATATATATATATATATATATATATATATATATATATATATATATATATATATATATATATATATATATATATATATACACATACATACATACATACACAAATTATACTATCATACAGGTTAGAGAATTTTAATTCGTACTCTACGGAGTTTCAAAGCCAGGTCCACGAGTAAATGGCACCCATCGCCTTGCCTGCTCACACTAGCCCATATCCCGTCACAACTATGCACGCATCACCCAAAAATTATGGCACTGAATCGGTGTTATATGAAATCGTGTGCAGCAGACACAATCGCATGACGACCTACAGTGCTATCAGCCGATTTATCGAACTATAAAAACCATGAAAAAAAAAAAGAAATCGTTCCATGGCGGCCGTGTATTAAAATTCGCAAGGCTGCAGATCGTTAAAATATTTGTAATTCGATCAGTGTCTGTCTCACAGTTTGGATTAAAATAGTTATGATATAGTATGAAAACATTTTGTTACGTTTGCTAAGCACGAAGCTAAAGTCATATACAAACTATAATCTACCTGTCTGGAGAATATAACCGCGGCCTTGTGTTTGATCTCTAAAGACTGCCGCGGGGTTAGTGTTGAACTCTTACACAAGGTTACCATGATTAGTGACAGTCTGGAAAATCGAGTCGGCAAAGGCGACCGGTCAAGTCACTTAACAAAGACTTGCTGTTATCACACCTATATGTTCAAGGTTAGTTCAAGGATGAAAAGAAAAGTCCACGGAGTGCTTGGGATGTGTACTTATCCGTTTCCACGTTGAAAGACAGCGAGAGGGACACTCTCTGCTAAGTTTGATTGGATAAATCCACAGCGATATCCAATCAAAATTGAGATAGAGGGCGGGATTACCATTCAGACCCAAAATATAACTTCCGTGATCGTATGAGTAATTTAGTATTCGCCTGGAAGGACTGCAGATCAATCGGGTTTACTATGATAAAAAGCCACTCGTAATCTGGCGGCAGAAAGTTGAGAAAGATTCTAAGGAAAGACAAAACTTCGAAAAGGTCATTAAATTATTTGCTTGATCTTTGCAGAATATTGCGGCATCATAATCGTAATTATTCGTAGAATGATAATTAATTACTAGGATGCAGAATTAACTTTGTAGTGTTTGATTTAAATGCATATTTGAGAAATGGGCTTGAACATACATAGATATAAGATTCGAGGCGGAATTATGTAAATAGTTAGCTTGTAGTCAGACTAAAGTTTGTAATTCGATATTAGGTTACTTCGTAGTAAACCAGTGCATTTATAAATGCGTTATGTTACAATTTACACATGCATATATCAGAGCCTGGATATTGAAATATTTGCGTCCTTTGTATAAGTTATAAGGTAAAGAAATGTGTCTAATTATTCCAATATTGTTTAGTATAACCGAATTAGAAATATGTACTGACGTGATGTAATTTACTGATGTATATATATATATATATATATATATATATATATATATATATATATATATATATATATATATATATATATATATATATATATATATATATATATATTGTGATGTGTCGAATTATGAAAACTCTTAGAAGCTTTGTTTAAAGGAATTGTATCAAAGTCAACTTAATTAAAGTAGAAAGGGCTAGAGATAGTTAGATGATTATTTTTCATTTCATCTCTGAACGTCAAATGGGAATTCATTCTAGCCGACGTAACATGACCGAGTCAGATGCTATGGTACAAGAGAATGACATAAGACCTTTTCCTAAAATCGGCAGGGTAAAAGCGGCATCTGGCTATAGATGATAGCTCAAAGTAAATGATTAATTAAGGCATGATTAGTTGTTTAGTTTTCTTGTCAATCCAAACATTCTACGAACAGGTTTAGGAAACTGTCTATTCCGATTGGTTAATATGGATTTATGGGCGTAACTCTGTAAGAAATTAAAGGTTTTACTTTAGGGAAATTCTTTAGTCGTCTTCGATCTTTCGCAAGGAAAGTTAGTATGACTCCGAAATTCGTAGAAAGTACGTTTTCGTTATTGAGTAAGGGGCCGGAGAGTTCTCTCAGTTAGGAGACAGCCTATACGTGAGGTTCGTGGAAACGAATAAAGAAACGGCAAAAGGAAACAGCTTTCCTGGATTCACATGAGAAATCCCTGAACAATCACAGGACGAGAACAAGATCTACGCATTAATCTAAGTCCAGAGACGATTGTTAAGTCAGAGTTCGACGGACAAGAGTCCAAGACGAAAAAGCTAGACAAAAATCGACAGAGCAGGGACGAACGGAAGTCTGGATGTATGCATAAATTAGGTGATGAAGTCTCTCATCGTTACACTCAAAGGTCATATCTCATTGGCAATGAGGATAGCAGTTTAACGTTGAAAGCAATTTTACATTTAAAGAAATTTGTATTGTCTTTTTTATTTGAGTACATGTTAGTACCATTTTTCCTTCTTTTGTAACTAAGTCATTGATTTCTTTTCATTTTAAATTCTGTTGATAAACTGATTAAATTTTATATTTGTTCATTGAAAGGGGGCTCGTATTGTTATTTCTTCAATATACTCGTTCAGTGATCTGCATTCTTCTTTCTATCTATCCACACTGGGTAAACTACACCGCGGAGGTCATTCCCTAGCAACGAACCGTAGTGAAAGAGGTTGGTGTGTTTTGCACGCCGCCAATCTGTCACATAAGTGGGAGCCTCGTTCTGGGATTTTTGAACAGTGGAAAAAAGCAGATCTGAACATATATTGAAAGAAATACAACACGATATCTTGGATAGATTTGTATTTTTTAAAAAATAAGAAGCCACGAGTGTGAATTGAGTCAACATCTATTCTTATATGTTTGAAATTATGCATGATTTGTGAATTTCTTAAATGTTGCATGACATTGTAAGAAATTAACATTCCGTACCTGAAATTACTGAAGCGTGGTGGTTGTCCGTATATAAGTAACCCAGAAAAATTTTGCCTTAGTACTCTTGCGAGAAGAGATCATTAAGGAAGTATTCCCAGGGTAATTTGCACATGTGTTGCAGACGATACGAATTTAGGGAGAATTTATAGTTGGTTCTGCCCGAAAGCCGTTTAAATTACTTGTGTGATTTTTAAGTAAGTCTGTAGGTAAGACTTGACTTAGAATATTCGTTGATATTCATAGGGAAGTTGTTTTCTTGAAGGCAGAAACAGGTTAGTGATACTAATCTAGGTGAGTTAGCGACAAGACAGATAGACAAGAATGGCAACATTACAGCAACTTGCGCGAGAATTAAAAGCTCTTGGATCCGAAGAATTAGGTTATGAAGGGACAGAGTTAGCCGACTTTGTAGAGAGTAGTCTCAAAGAGTACAAAGAACAGCAAGCAACCGAAAGAGAGAAGGAAAGAGAGGCAGCCGAGAGAGAAAAAGAATTTGAGGTAGCCAGACTGCAGGCTGAAAGAGAAAAAGAATTTGAGGTAGCCAGACTGTAGGCTGAAAGAGAAAACGAACTTGAGTTAGCTAAACTGCAAGCCAAGGAAAGGAATAAAGAGAGAGAACATACGTTAGCCATGGAAAGACTAAGGATCGAAGTGGAGTCCAGGAGGGGCGAAGAACTGAACGTGCAGTTAGGACCCTCGAGCAGAAGAACGGAGGATAGACGTACCGTCCAGATAACAATGCCTATGTTTAACGACAAGGATAAAATTATTGATAACTTTTTAACCCAATTTGAAAAGTTAGCATTAGTACATTAAATACCCAAAGAACAGTGGGCTATTAATATTTCGGCATTTTTGAAAGGCGCTACCAAGGAGGTTTATCATAATTTGGCACCCGCTGAATTAGATGATTACGAAGCTCTCAAGAAAGCGTTACTACGGGACTACGAGCTGACAGCTGAAAGTTTCCGTAAACTTTTCAGGGAGTCATCTAAGAAAGCCACAGAGTCTCACGCGCAATTTCATAATCGTGTACGCGTACTTTTCGATAAGTGGATTAAAGTGTCCGGAGCCGAACTTTCATACGAAGGCATACGGGAAGAAATTCTGAAGGAACATGTCCTCAGCACATACCGTAAACACATAAGAGTATTTTTAGCGGAGCGTGATTTCGCGACCTTAGAAGATATTAGTGTAATGGCCGAGCGATATGAAGCTGCACACTCTCGTCCAATCACATGGAGTGGCAGGGATCGAACCATCGTCCCAGAGTTTAGGAGAGGTAATGGTTTAACACCTATCAGGCGGAATGGTCAAAATGGTGGGAAGCCAGGGGCTGACAATCCCAGCCGTGATCAGTTCCGCGGCTCAGGTAAGTTTTAAGGGATGGACAAGATAACCTCTGGTAAGAAAGAGGAAGTTGTGTGTTATAGCTGCAACAAACCCGGCCATATTCTTAAAAACTGTAGAAGATACCGTCCCACTGTAAATGTAGTAACCCCAGATACTAGTAAACAGAGTAATCTATTGGATTGGTTCAATACAACAACAGCTACGGTAAATGGCGTAAAGGTTACTGTGTTGTACGACACTGGCTGTAGTTATCCAGCTTTGGTGGACAGCAAGTTTGTTAAACCTACTGATTATACAGGTGAGACTGTAGAGGTACAATTTGCAAATAAGTGTAGAGATTCCCTTCCAGTTGTTTATATCAATCTTGATTCGCCCTATGTGAAAGGACGAATTCAAGCAGCGTGCTTGTCAGGGTTGTCGCACGATGTTATTTTAGGATGTAGGTATGTAATGCCACAACCTAATCCTATGACGTGTACACCTGTACACGTGGGATCTGCAGAGACTAGGTCTATGAGACGAAGGTCAGGGCCGAAACCGTTGAAACCCTCGTCTTCGCCCATAGATAATTTGCTACCTGGCGAATTAAGGAGACTTCAAGAGGAAGATTCTACCCTTAATAAGACACGCGGGTATGCAAAGGACAAGTCAGTGCGTAACTTACCCGACGGTGAGGTAGAGTTCGCACTGAAGCGAGGTATCTTGTACCGATACGCTCGAAAGGATACCGAGAGGTATAAGCAGGTGATTGTACCACGGTCTAAGCGGGTTGAAGTACTTAGGCTTGCACATGAAGGTTTACTTGATAGTCACATGGGTGTGGCTAAGACGCGAGATAGGTTAGTTAGGGAGTTCTATTGGCCACGTGTGTATGGTGATGTAAGGAGGTTTTGTCTGTCGTGTGACAAGTGTCAGCGAGTGGCACCTAAGACCTCACTTCACCCAGTGCCGCTAGGAACTACCCCTCTGATTGATGAACCTTTCTCACGGGTGGCTATGGATTTGATAGGTCCGATAAAGCCCGCAGCGGAAAGTGGCAATCGTTATGTGCTAACGATTGTCGATTATGCTACCCGATACCCGGAGGCCGTTGCTTTAAGGAACATAGATTCAGTTACGGTCGCTGAAGCGTTGTTAAGGGTCTGGTCTAGAATTGGTGTACCAGACGAAATATTAACTGACCAAGGGACGCAGTTTTTTAGCCAGGTGATGGAGGAAGTAAACCGGTTACTTTCTATCAGGCACCTGACTACTACCCCTTATCACCCACAGTGTAATGGTGTAGTGGAGCGTTTCAATGGTCATTTGAAACAAGCTCTATAAAAGTTATACGAAAATCGACCTAGAGATTGGGATCGATACCTTCCCGCGATACTTTTTGCGTACCGCGAAGTACCCCAAGCTAGTCTTGGATTTTCGCCGTTCGAGCTAGTTTATGGGAGGACAGTGAGAGGACCCATGGCTCTATGGAAGCAGTTGTGGACGGATGAGAAAGCATCCGAAGAGGTAAGAAAAACATATCAGTACGTTGTTGACCTCCGTAATAAACTGGAGGAAGTTTGTAACTTGGCCCAGAAAAAATCTCTGTGATGCAAGGGGACGTCAGGCCAAATACTACAACAAAAAAGCGAAAGAACGTAAGTTTGAGGTAGGCGACAAGGTGTTGTTGTTGTTGCCATTAGAACATCACAAACTCCAAGTGTCTTGGAGAGGACCGTTCGTTGTAACAGAGAAGAAGGGTGGACAGAATTATCGTATCAGGGTGGGCGATAAAGAGAAGCTGTACCATGTTAACCTACTTAAATGTTACCGAGAAAGAGAGTCACCTACTGAGTTCGTGGTTGCAACAGTTGTGACGAAAGACCCAAACGACAACGGAGGAGTGGCGGAAGTACTTCCTAGTTGTCCGTTGACGGGGAATGAAACTTAAGTAGACGTCGTCCATGACGTAATGTTAACGTCAAACCAACGTGGCGAGGTGGAGGAGATACTTCACAATTACGAAGGTATTCTGCCGGAGAAACCAGGTGTGAAGGATTTGGAGGAGTTTAGTATGAAGCTACTGGAGGAAAAGTTGAAAGATAGACTGACGTCAGACGCCATTGTTAAGCTACCAGACGTGACAAAGGACTTTGTGTTACGTACAGACGCTTCTGACAGAGGTCTTGGTGCAGTTTTACTGCAAAAACATGATGGGTACTTATTTCCTGTTGCATACGCGAGTAGGAAACTTAATACCGCTGAGCGTAATTATTCAGTCACTGAGAAGGAATGCTTAGCGATTGTCTTTGGGATTCATAAGTTTCAGCGTTATCTCTATGGGCGAAAGTTTATTCTAGAAACCGATCATCAACCTTTAGCGTATCTTGCACAGGCTAAATAGACAAATAGGCGTTTAATGAGGTGGTCATTGTTTCTACAACAATATCAAGTCCAGCTACGTTACATTCGTGGAAACTCAAATGTGGGGTAGATTGCATGAGTCGATTGCTTGAGTCTGAGGTGAAGGGGTCACTTCAGGACATGTAAATATTAAATTAAACTGTAACTTCAAAATTCGATGAGCAAAATCCCAGATTTTACTCTTAAAGGGGGGCCTATGTGATGTGTCGAATTTTGAAAACTCTTAGAAGCTTTGTTTAAAGGAATTGCATCAAAGTCAACTTAATTAAAGTAGAAAGGGATAGAGATAGTTAGATGATTATTTTTCATTTCATCTCTGAACGTCAAAAGGGAATTCGTTCTAGCCGACGTAACATGACCGAGTCAGATGCTATGGTACAAGAGAATGACATAAGACCTTTTCCTAAAATCGGCAGGGTAAAAGCGGCATCTGGCTATAGATGATAGCTCAAAGTAAATGATTAATTACGGCAGGATTAGTTGTTTAGTTTTCTTGTCAATCCAAACATTCTACGAACAGGTTTAGGAAACTGTCTATTCCGATTGGTTAATATGGATTTATGGGCCGTAACTCTGTAAGAAATTAAAGGTTTTACTTTAGGGAAATTCTTTAGTCGTCTTCTATCATTCGCATGGAAAGTTAGTATGACTCCGAAATTCGTAGAAAGTACGTTTTCGTTATTGAGTAAGGGGCCGGATAGTTCTCTCAGTTAGGAGACAAACTATACGTGAGGTTCGTGGAAACGAATAAAGAAACGGCAAAAGGAAACAGCTTTCCTGGACTCACATGAGAAATCCCTGAACAATCACAGGACGAGAATAAGATCTACGCAGAAATCTAAGTCCAGGGACGATTGTTAAGTCAGAGTTCGACGGACAAGAGTCCAAGACGAAAAAGCTAGACAAAGATCGATAGAGCAGGGACGAACGGAAGTCTTGATGTCTGCATAAATTATGTGATGAAGTCTCTCATCGTTACACTCAAAGGTCACATCTCATTGGCAATGAGGATAGCAACTTAACGTTGAAAGCAATTTTACATTTAAAGAAATTTGTATTGTCTTTTTTTATTTGAGTACATGTTAGTACCATTTTTCCTTCTTTTGTAACTAAGTCATTGATTTCTTTTCATTTTAAATTCTGTTGATAAACTGATTAAATTTTATATTTGTTCATTGAAAGGGGGCTCGTATTGTTATTTCTTCAATATACTCGTTCAGTGATCTGCATTCTTCTTTCTATCTATCCACACTGGGTAAACTACACCGCGGAGGTCATTCCCTAGCAACGAACCGTAGTGAAAGAGGTTGGAGTGTTTTGCACGCCGCCAATCTGTCACACACACACACACACACATACACACGTACACACACACACACATATATATATATATATATATATATATATATATATATATATATATATATATATATATATATATATATATATATATATATATATATATATATACATACGAAGTAATTGATACAGTGTTGTATTATGACGTTTGTTTTACCAGACAATAACGTATGGGTATCTCGATGTTAACGAATGTGTGACCGAAGAAATTTAATAGCCGTTATCAAATGACAGCTTGTGTGTACTGTGAGATGAGAGGGCTAAGGGAAAAATTATACCTTCCTTGCGTTTTCACACGAATCTTTTTAGGGGACAGACAACTTCCGGTTCCATAGGGTCCCAAGTCTTCAAGAGCTGGAGACGGAATTGAGGCTGAAGCAGAGGCAGTCAAAGTCGACAGAAATGTAGTAGTGTGGTATAAGGTGGAGGAGGAGATGGAGTCAAGAGAAAGTCTAGGAAGAGGAGGAGAAGGAATCTGGAGAAAGGTCTGGGGAGGAAAAGATAAAGGAATTGGGAGAAATAAGAGAAAAAGAATGCAACAGATGAGTAGAAATACATGGACAGGTGGAAATCAATCTCTGCTAATCAAGTGATGCAATAGACTTATTAAAGGGACTAGCGTAAAGGATGTAATTGGAAATTTGAGTCATTTGATTATTGAATTGTCATTAAATTGTTATTCATTAATTTTAAACCTCTTTGTATATTTAACCATCAAACCGTCGGCATTGCTGACTGGGGGTTCGGAAATTTACATTTATCTTTCACTAAATTTAACTTCCAAGCAATAGATCCTGGGTGGGACTTCTATGATAGTGTATATAAAATATTGGGAACATCCCACTTCATATAGTTCTTCACAAATTTATAGACTAACCCGTGAATAACTGGTTTTCTCAATAGAAAAAATGGATAACTAAAATTGCTTTAAAAGACCAAATTGTGTTATTATTATACAGTGGTAATACAAGTATAAAAATATCTTCAACGTTTAATCACTGTAGTCGAGTAGAAATCTGTCTACCTGTCACGTAAATTACCAAGGATGGAATCCCACTGCATGCTTTTTCATTTTATTTTTAATGTATGTATTGTTACTTTGAAACAATTATATTACTCGCATTTGTTTTATGAATTTATCTTTCTATGTGTATGTCTTGACACCTTCAATTAAGAATGAATGTTTACACGGATGTAATGTGCGAGCGTACAAAAACACAAGTATAAACAGTATCCATGAAATCGGTAGCATTGTACACTTTTTAACAACTGTGACGTGCTAATATGGATTTAAAGGTAATCAGTTGTAAAATATGAATACATTTTACAGATCAGGTATGCAGCTGTCCTACCAATAGCTTTACGCTAATCACTCGTACATTATATGCACAGAGACCGTGCGAATTTCCAGATGACATAAAGGGCGCCCGTGCGAATATTCTTTCCTATTCAATGTGAATAGCCTAGGCCAGGATAAAAGTCTAATTTATCCAGTTTTCAAATGTCATATACAAAACAACAGAACAAACAGTTATTAAATAAAAACTAATATGTACAAAACAAATTGTACAAATAAGTGTCAACACTTTTCCAATAGGTTGCCTATTCGACACACCTATGCACAGTGGAAAAGCATACTGAAATACATTTAAACATGTCATATTCTCCACCTCTAAGCATGTTGCGCTATACTTAGTTTAACATCTACGATTAGATACAATCGTAACATCCAACAGAATTGAACGAAGTACCTTTTTCTAAAGAATGCGACTACTCATATATCTTACCTGATCAGTTTTTGATTTTTGTCTAATCTGCCTTTGTCCAGTGGTGTAGTGCAAAAAAAAGAAAAAAAAAAAAAAGAAGAAGAAGTGAGAGAACGCAATCAAGACATGAAGGAATGCATGTTACTCAGATGCTGGGTGGGTGGGGGTAAGGGAAAATGGCGAGCGCAAGAAAAGTAAGTCAATGCAGTTTCCACAGCACTACATCCCGGTCTTTTTCATTTGAATCTCGTTTATAAATATATACCAGACAGAACAGACAGTGCTATCCCTGAATTCTGTAGTAGATTCTTGGTAATAGTGGGCAGAAATAATAGTTTAATACAAACAATACTATCATACTGGTTAGAGAAATTAAATTCGTACTCTACCGAGTTTCGAACCCAGATCCGCGAGTAATCGGCACCCATTGCCTTGCCTGCACGCACCAGCCCATATACCATCACGACTAAGGTGATGCATCCTTAGTCGTGATGGTATATGGGCTGGTGCGTGCAGGCAAGGCAATAGATGCCGATTACTCGCGGACCTGGGGTTCGAAACTCGGTAGAGTACGAATTTAATTTCTGTAACCTATATGATATTATTGTTTGTATTAAACTATATATATATATATATATATATATATATATATATATATATATATATATATATATATATATATATATATAATGGAAAGTATTTTTCATTATCTTTAGACGGGTATTAAAGACTGCTGAAACCCGAAGATATAAACTTACGCGGGTTAATATTTAAGAGAACTACATGCGGCGAAAGAAGAGAGGAAAAGAAGTAAAATGTAAACCGTACGTACTCGACGCTAGTATGATAAATTGGCTCCTTTTTCAGAAAGGGTGATGGGGTAATCTGAAGAAATTTTGTCACTTTGCGTGATTTTTCCTCAGGTTATTGTGGGCTTTTCAAACATTTTAAGCTCGAAGAGAGCAAACCTGTGATGTTAACAAGCAAAAATAAGTCAATATATAGTATGTCTTTCGGGAACGTTTCGCAATCTCCTTCACTATTGTTATTACCGAACACAAAATATACTTTCAATATTAAAAGTGTGATAGCCATCGAGTTACAAATGTGCGTTTCAATGCGACTGTTAGTTAATGACCGGGTTGACTGGAAAACGACCAATATGGCAGCTCTTATCACAAGGTATCGTTATGTTTGCGAAATATATTGTACACAAGGACAGATGTATATGATAATTTAACGCTCATTACATCTTGCTAAGTCTTCGTACAATAGCATTACGATGCAATAGCTCAATATTATCTGAATACCGTAATATTTTAAGCGTAAAATACAATATCAACTTGCCTATTTGTTCTATACCACACTCACTCATCCCGTTTTGCTTAATCTATTACCAATGGCCATAAGAAAGAGAGAGAGAGAGAGAGAGAGAGAGAGAGAGAGAGAGAGAGAGAGAGAGAGAGAGAGAGAGAGAGAGAGAGAGAGAGTATACATACATGTTTGTCTAGTATACAATACTGTCCTCTCACGATATACTGGTGGCAAACAGTCCGCTTGAACTGTTCACTCTTCAAGTCTCAACGTTTCACAAAAATAATGGACGTTGATGCTTACAAGGTATGTATATATACGCCTAGCTACACGAAAAAAATTTCAACAATCTCAGCAAACCTGTATCTATATCCCAAGCCTGCTAGATAGTGGAGCTCTGTCTCGTTCCCAGTCAACAGTACACAACACACTGATCGATGAATGACTGTATTGTGTACATATTCCCCGCTCCGTAAAAGTCGGTTAAAGTTACATGGAACGAAATACATTTATTTAGGTCACGGAGGTGAGGGTTACACCGTAGAGTTATTAATATATAATGGTGGCTATCAGGCATTCACTACCACCCCCTGCTCGCACAAAGATCTCTCTCTCTCTCTCTCTCTCTCTCTCTCTCTCTCTCTCTCTCTCTCTCTCTCTCTCTCTCTCTCTCTCTCTCTCTCTCACACACACACAGACTTATAGGTGTCATCAGCTTTGTCTGCTTTAATGTCTGTTTGTGTTTGTGTTTGTTTTTTCTAATGTTGCATATTATTTATCTAAACATCCGCTGGCTGAGTTACTTGAGACGATGAGACGAGAATTAAACGAATTATTGAACTACTTCGGCAGGTTGTAAGTCAAGACCATGTCGAATTGTTTACATTATAGTTGACAATAAACTTCTTTTTTGTAGTGACAAATGAAAAATGGGTTACATATAATGCTATTTTCAGAAAGAATTACGTTTCAGAGAGATAAATTCAATGAAAATAGAAGATGTTTTGTTACTAAACTTCCGCACATGCGTGCGATAAGTAAGTCGAAAAAAATGATATAATTATCGCTATTAACCCCTCCCCCAATCCCCACCCCAAAGTTTGTCATCCACAGGTCAAATAAACGGGAAATGTGTCCTGTTCTTGGCGACACTTTTTCGCAGCAGATTTTTGTTCAGTCTTTCATACACGACTCCTCGTGAGAGGCAACCATTTGCCATTCAGGTATAGCTAAACAGGTACTTCAACAGACAGCTGACCAGTTCAGTGTCCATGTGGAAATCTTGGCATGATCTTTTGTACCGACAAAATCTAGAGTTATCCCTATGAACTGATAAAAGAATGCGAAGGTTGTTCACCGAAATTATACACAGGCACATTAAGCCCTGTCTAAACGTCGACATTTTTCATGAAACATTGACGACATTTTCGCAAATGAATTATGAATCTCGTTTCAATCTCTGGAACCATCTATACTAGAGTACAAGTTTGATCCGACTGCCATCCACATAGATCCAGATCTGCTGTCCCATATTGTGTAAGCAAATCTGGATCTATGATGTTTTGTATGAGGTCATCAGTTCAACAAACAACATAGACCTTGATCAGCCACTGAATAATGCAAAGACAGATCATGGTCTAAATTGCTTGCAGTCGGACCTAACTTTAATCGGGTATATCCGGTAATTTGTCTAAAACTAACACAGAATGTTTAAAAGAAATATACAAACAAATGAGAATCTTGAGAATTCTCCATTTTTCTAATGTCGTTTGATCAGAATCTTCATGCTAGAGCCGAATGATTTGATTTTTGCTCCGGATAAGCACGTAGTTATATTGCGTTCAATGTACAACGAATACCCACCATACCCCTGCTCACTACTCAAAAGGGCACATATGGTAGTATGGGAGGCAGATGACCTTCGAGAATAACACTTATCGTGGATGAAAAATGTACTAGCAAGGTCGACAAAGTGCTTGTATAAAAAGAAACGAATAAGAAACACAGAATCTAAAAAGTTACAAACAGAAACAGATGAAGAAAGAAAATGTGCGAATTTCCCCTTCAATATTTTTATGTTGTACGTGTTGTTTAAATTTTAGGAGTCATACATGTGAAAGGACACTCAAGCTGCATGTACAAGATAAAACTTAATATTAACCAGGCTAACTAAATGTTATGTGAGAGCCATTTTACTTTCAGTGTGAATTCGTTCCTAAGATTAACATGACCGGTTACGCTTCGGTGAATTATGTAAAAAATATAAAGACCTGATAACTCCAGAAACCTGTTGTTACCCCAGATTTGTACTTCTTACCACTTACACGCACACACCGAGCGCAAAAATATGTCAATAAGCAATCATAAATATATATGTATGTATGTATGTATGTATGTATGTATGTATGTATGTATACACACACACAGAGCGCAAAAATATGTCAATAAGCAATCATAAAAATATATCATATATATATATATATATATATATATATATATATATATATATATATATATATATATATATATATATATTGTGACAGATTGGCGGCGTGCAAAACACACCAACCTCTTTCACTACGGTTCGTTGCTAGGGAATGACCTCCGCGGTGTAGTTTACCCAGTGTGGATAGATAGAAAGAAGAATGCAGATCACTGAACGAGTATATTGAAGAAATAACAATATGAGCCCCCTTCCAATGAACAAATATAAAATTTAATCAGTTTATCAACAGAATTTAAAATGAAAAGAAATCAATGACTTAGCTACAAAAGAAGGAAAAATGGTACTAACATGTACTCAAATAAAAAAGACAATACAAATTTCTTTAAATGTAAAATTGCTTTCAACGTTAAATTGCTATCCTCATTGCCAATGAGATGTGACCTTTGAGTGTAACGATGAGAGACTTCATCACCTAATTTATGCATACATCCAGACTTCCGTTCGTCCCTGCTCTGTCGATCTTTGTCTAGCTTTTTCGTCTTGGACTCTTGTCCGTCGAACTCTGACTTAACAATCGTCTCTGGACTTAGATTTCTGCGTAGATCTTGGTCTCGTCCTGTGATTGTTCAGGGATTCCTCATGTGAATCCAGGAAAGCTGTTTCCTTCAATAAATAAAAATGTCTCGCAATAGACAATAGGTCACATTCCCAAGTATATCTATATTTTACATTAATTCGGCTCAGAAAACAAAAGGCATAAATTCTGCCGCAGTAACTTCTGTTAGCTAACTGTTTTGTTTACATAAACGGTCGATGCTGGTCCTGACCTTAATTCGGGTCACGCTAGGGATGGTCAATTAAATTCAACTCAGCCGTATGAACCCGTATATAACCCCCACTCGACTGCTGACTCTACCAATCTAGCAGTCTTAAGTTACATATGCTTAGACCCTCAGATCTAACTATTCTAAAATAGTTTACTCGACCAATTAGATATTACAAACCAACATATAGATATACACTTAAGCGATCAATTAAATATTACAAACTAGTATATGAATATACATGTAATGTTAGGTCATACCCATTTTAGACAGAGTTAATCCATAAAACTATGAAATATTACCCATCATTCCTTAAACTTAATTCATTTAAATTCCTAATCACTCCTATGTATTCAAGATTCAATTACATGCAATCTTTTCAACTAATCTAATGAAATTTTAATTACATTCAATATTGCCAATTCTCCAAATGAATTAATAATTAGGAAATCAAAGAATAAAATGTCATGACTAGCATTTCACTGAAATCCTGAAAAATGAAATAATACATACATACATCATATCAAGAATACATTTGCAAAATAGATCAACAAATGAAATAACATATTAAAATCGGGAAAATAAGATTGAGTACCTTTTACCGTTTCTTTATGTTTCCACGAACCTCACGTATAGTCCGTCTCCTAACTGAGAGAACTATCCGGCCTCTTACTCAATAACGAAAACGTACTTTCTACGAATTTCGGAGTCATACTAACTTTCCTTGCGAAAGATCGAAGACGACTAAAGAATTTCCCTAAAGTAAAACCTTTAATTTCTTACAGAGTTACGCCCATAAATCCATATTAACCAATCAGAATAGACAGTTTCCTAAACCTGTTCGTAGAATGTTTGGATTGACAAGAAACCTAAGCAACTAATCCTGCCGTAATTAATCATTTACTTTGAGCTATCATCTATAGCCAGATGCCGCCTTTACCCTGCCGATTTTGGGGAAAGGTCTTATGTCATTCTCTTGTACCATAGCATCTGACTCGGTCATGTTACGTCGGCTAGAACGAATTCCCTTTTGACGTTCAGAGATGAAATGAAAAATAATCATCTAACTATCTCTATCCCTTTCTACTTTAATTAAGTTGACTTTGATACAATTCCTTTAAACAAAGCTTCTAAGAGTTTTCAAAATTCGACACATCACATAGGCCCCCCCCCTTTAAGAGTAAAATCTGGGATTTTGCTCATCGAATTTTGAAGTTACAGTTTAATTTAATGTTTACATGTCCTGAAGTGACCCCTTCACCTCAGACTCAAGCAATCGACTCATGCAATCTGCCCCCACATTTGAGTTTCCATAAATGTAACGTAGCTGGACTTGATATTGTTGTAGAAACAATGACCATTAAACGCCCATTAGTCAATTTATCCTGTGCAAGATACGCTAAAAGTTGATGATCGGTTTCTAGAATAAACTTTCGCCCATACAGATAACACTGAAATTTATGAATCCCAAAGACAATCGCTAGGCATTCCTTCTCAGTGACTGAATAATTACGCTCAGCGGTGTTAAGTTTCCTACTCGCGTATGCAACAGGAAATAAGTCCCCGTCATGTTCTTGCAGTAAAACTGCACCAAGACCTCTGTCAGAAGCGTCTGTACGTAACACAAAGTCCTTTGTTACGTCTGGTAGCTTAACAATGGCGTCTGACGTCAGTCTATCTTTCAACTTTTCCTCCAGTAGCTTCATACTAAACTCCTCCAAATCCTTCACACCTGGTTTCTCCGGCAGAATACCTTCGTAATTGTGAAGTATCTCCTCCACCTCGCCACGTTGGTTTGACGTTAACATTACGTCATGGACGACGTCTACGTAAGTTTCATTCCCCGTCAACGGACAACTAGGAAGTACTGCCGCCACTCCTCCATTGTCGTCGATTTCTTCTGTCACAACTGTAGCAACCACGAACTCAGTAGGTGACTCTCTTTCTCGGTAGCGTTTAAGTAGGTAAACGTGGTACAGCTTCTCTTTATCGTCCACCCTGATGCGATAATTCTGTCCACCCTTCTTCTCCGTTACAACGATCAGGCCTCTCCAAGACACTTGGAGTTTGTTATATTCTAATGGCAACAACAACAACACCTTGTCGCCTACCTCAAACTTACGTTCTTTCGCCTTCTTGTTGTAGTACTTGGCCTGACGTCCCCTTGCATCAGAGATTTTTCTGGGCAGGGTTACAAACTGCCTCCAGTGTATTACGGAGGTCAATAACCTACTGATATGTCGTTCTTACCTCTTCGGATGCTTTCTCATCCGTCCACAACTGCTTCAATACAGCCATGGGTCCTCTCACTGTCCTCCCATAAACTAGCTCGAACGGCGAAAATCCAAGACTAGCTTGGGGTACTTCGCGGTACGCAAAAAGTATCGCGGGAAGGTATCGATCCCAATCCCTAGGTCAAATTTCGCATAACTTTTTTAGAGCTTGTTTCAATGTCCCATTGAATCGCTCCACAAGACCGTTACACTGTGGGTGGTAAGGGTTAGTAGTCAGAAGCCTGATAGAAAGTAACCGGTTTACTTCCTCCATCACCTGGCTAAC
The DNA here is from genome assembly GCA_016746295.1 of Potamilus streckersoni. NCBI lineage: Eukaryota > Metazoa > Mollusca > Bivalvia > Unionida > Unionidae > Potamilus > Potamilus streckersoni. The sequence continues at coordinate 280,208 of JAEAOA010001867.1, forward strand.
AAACTGCGTCCCTTGGTCAGTTAATATTTCGTCTGTTACACCAATTCTAGACCAGACCCCTAACAACGCTTCAGCGACCGTAACTGAATCGATGTTCCTTAAAGCAACGGCCTCCGGGTATCGGGTAGCATAATCAACAATCGTTAGCACATAACGATTGCCACTTTCCGATGCGGGCTTTATCGGACCTATCAAATCCATAGCCACCCATGAGAAAGGTTCATCAATCAGAGGGATAGTTCCTAGCGGCACTGGGCGATGTGAGGTCTTAGGTGCCACTCGCTGACACTTGTCACACGACAGACAAAACCTCCTTACATCACCATACACACATGGCCAATAGAACTCCCTAACTAACCTATCTCGCGTCTTAGCCACACCCATGGGACTACCAAGTAAACCTTCATGTGCAAGCCTAAGTACTTCATCCCGCTTAGACTGTGGTAGAATTACCTGCTTATACCTCTCGGTCCCCCTTTCGAGCGTATCGGTACAAGATACCTCGCTTCAGTGCGAACTCTACCTCACCGTCGGGTAAGTTACGCACTGACTTGTCCTTTGCATACCCGCGTATCTTATTAAGGGTAGAATCTTCCTCTTGAAGTCTCCCTAATTCGCCAGGTAGCAAATTATCTATGGGCGAAGTCGAGGGTTTCAACGGTTTCGGCCCTGACCTTCGTCTCATAGACCTAGTCTCTACAGACCCCACGTGTACAGGTGTACACGTCATAGGATTAGGTTGTGGCATTACATACCTACATCCTAAAATAACATCATGCGACAACCATGACAAGCACGCTGCTTGAATTCGTCCTTTCACATAGGGCGAATCAAGATTGATATAAACAACTGGAAGGGAATCTCTACTCTTATCTGCAAATTGTACCTCTAGAGTCTCACCTGTATAATCAGCAGGTTTAACAAACTTGCTGTCCACCAAAGCTGGATAACTACAGCCGGTGTCGTACAACACAGTAACCTCTACGCCATTTACCGTAGCTGTTGTTGTATTGAACCACTCCAATAGATTACTGAGTTTACTAATATCTGGGGTCACTACATTTACAGTGGGACGGTATCTTCTACAGTTTTTAAGAATATGGCCGGCCGGGTTTGTTGCAGCCATAACACACAACTTCCTCTTTCTTACCAGAGGTTATCTTGTCCATCCCTTGGGAATTACCTGAACCCCGGGACTGATCATGGCTGGGATTGTCAGCCCCTGGCTTCCCACCATTTTGACCATTCCGCCTGATAGGTGTTAAACCATTACCTCTCCTAAAATCTGGGACACTGGTTTGATCCCTGCCACTCCATGTGGTTGGACAAGAGTGTGCAGCTTCATATCGCTCGGCCATTACACTAATATCTTCTAAGGTCGCGAAATCACGCTCCGCCAAAAATACTATTAGGTCTTTACGGTATGTGCTGAGGACATGTTCCTTTAGAATTTCTTCCCGTATGCCTTCGTATGAAAGTTCGGCTCCGGACATTTTAATCCACTTATCGAAAAGTACGCGTATACGATTATGAAATTGCGCGTGAGACTCTGTGGCTTTCTTAGATGACTCCCTGAAAAGTTTACGGAAACTTTCAGCTGTCAGCTCGTAGTGCCGTAGTAATGCTTTCTTGAGAGCTTCATAATCATCTAATTCAGCGGATGCCAAATTATGATAAACCTCCTTGGCAGCGCCTTGCAAAATGCTGAAATATTAATAGCCCACTGTTCTTTGGATATTTGATTTATTAAAGCTAACTTTTCAAACTGGGTTAAAAAGTTGTCAATAATTTCCTCCTTGTCGTTGTACATAGGCCTAGTTATCTGGACGGTACGTCTATCCTCAGTTCTTCTGCTCGAGGGTCCTAACTGTACGTTCAGTTCTTCGCCCCTCCTAGACTCCACTTAGATCCTTAGTCTTTCCTTGGCTAACGTATGTTCTCTCTCTTTATTCCTTTCCTCGGCTTGCAGTCTAGCTAACTCAAGTTCGTTTTCTCTTTCAGCCTGCAGTCTGGCTACCTCAAATTCTTTTTCTCTTTCAGCTTGCAGTCTGGCTACCTCTCTTTCCCTCTCGGCCTCTCTTTCCTTCTCTCGGCTGATTCTCTTTCCTTCTCTCTTTCGGCTGCTTCTCTTTCCTTCTCTCTTTCGGCTGCTTCTATTTCCTTCTCTCTTTCGGCTGCTTGCTGTTCTTTGTACTCTTTGAGACTAAGTTCTACAAATTCCGTTAACTGTGTCCCTTCATATTCTAATTGTTCGGATCCAAGAACTTTGAATTCTCGCGCAAGTTGCCGTAATGTTGCCATTCTTGTCTGTCTTGTCGCTAACTCACCTAGATTAGCTATCACTAACCTGTTTTCTGCCTTCAAGAAAACAACATCCCTATGAATATCAACGAATATTCTAAGTCAAGTCTTACCTACAGACTTACTTAAACATTACACAAGTAATTTAAACTGCTTTAAGGCAGTACCAAACTATAAATTCTCCCTAAATTCGTATCGTCTGCAACACATGTGCAAATTACCCTGGGAATACTTCCTTAATGATCTCTTCTCGCAAGAGTACTAAGGCAAAATATTTATGGGTTACTTAGATACGGTCAACCAACCACGCTTCAGCAATTTCAGGTACGGAATCTTAATTTCTTACAATGTCATGCAACATTTAAGAAATTCACAAATCATGCATAATTTCAAAAATATAAGAATAGGTGTTGACTCAATTCACACTCGTGGCTTCTTATTTTTAAAAATATACAAATCTATCAATGATACTGTGCTGTATTTCTTTCAATATATGTTCAGATCTGCTTTTTTTCCACTGTTCAAATATCCCGGAAGGAGGCTCCCACTTATGTGACAGATTAGCGGCGTGCAAACCACACCAACCTCTTTCACTACGGTTCGTTGCTAGGGAATGACCTCCGCGGTGTAGTTTACCCAGTGTGGATAGATAGAAAGAAGAATGCAGATCACTGAACGAGTATATTGAAGAAATAACAATACGAGCCCCCTTTCAATGAACAAATATAAAATTTAATCAGTTTATCAACAGAATTTAAAATGAAAAGAAATCAATGACTTAGTTACAAAAGAAGGAAAAAATGGTACTAACATGTACTCAAATAAAAAAGACAATACAAATTTCTTTAAATGTAAAATTGCTTTCAACGTTAAATTGCTATCCTCATTGCCAATGAGATGTGACCTTTGAGTGTAACGATGAGAGACTTCATCACCTAATTTATGCATACATCCAGACTTCCGTTCGTCCCTGCTCTGTCGATCTTTGTCTAGCTTTTTCGTCTTGGACTCTTGTCCGTCGAACTCTGACTTAACAATCGTCTCTGGACTTAGATTTCTGCGTAGATCTTGGTCTCGTCCTGTGATTGTTCAGGGATTCCTCATGTGAATCCAGGAAAGCTGTTTCCTTCAATAAATAAAAATGTCTCGCAATAGACAATAGGTCACATTCCCAAGTATATCTATATTTTACATTAATTCGGCTCAGAAAACAAAAGACATAAATTCTGCCGCAGTAACTTCTGTTAGCTAACTGTTATGTTTACATAAACGGTCGATGCTGGTCCTGACCTTAATTCGGGTCACGCTAGGGATGGTCAATTAAATTCAACTCAGCCGTATGAACCCGTATGTAACCCCCACTCGACTGCTGACTCTACCAATCTAGCAGTCTTAAGTTACATATGCTTAGACCCTCAGATCTAACTATTCTAAAATAGTTTACTCGACCAATTAGATATTACAAACCAACATATAGATATACACTTAAGCGATCAATTAAATATTACAAACTAGTATATGAATATACATGTAATGTTAGGTCATACTCATTTTAGACAGAGTTAATCCATAAAACTATGAAATATTACCCATCATTCCTTAAACTTAATTCATTTAAATTCCTAATCACTCCTATGTATTCAAGATTCAATTACATGCAATCTTTTCAACTAATCTAATGAAATTTTAATTACATTCAATCTTGCCAATTATCCAAATGAATTGATAATTAGGAAATCAAAGAATAAAATGTCATGACTAGCATTTCACTAAAATCCTGAAAAATGAAATAATACATACATACATCATATCAAGAATACATTTGCAAAATAGATCAACAAATGAAATAACATATTAAAATCGGGAAACTAAGATTGCGTACCTTTTGCCGTTTCTTTATGTTTCCACGAACCTCAGGTATAGTCCGTCTCCTAACTGAGAGAACTATCCGGCCCCTTACTCAATAACGAAAACGTTCTTTCTACGAATTTCGGAGTCATACTAACTTTCCTTGCGAAAGATCGAAGACGACTAAAGAATTTCCCTAAAGTAAAACCTTTAATTTCTTACAGAGTTACGGCCCATAAATCCATATTGACCAATCGGAATAGACAGTTTCCTAAACCTGCTCGTAGAATGTTTGGATTGACAAGAAAACTAAACAACTAATCCTGCCGTAATTAATCATTTACTTTGAGCTATCATCTATAGCCAGATGCCGCTTTTACCCTGCCGATTTTGGGGAAAGGTCTTATGTCATTCTCTTGTACCATAGCATCTGACTCGGTCATGTTACGTCGGCTAGAACGAATTCCCTTTTGACGTTCAGAGATGAAATGAAAATAGTCATCTAACTATCTCTACCCCTTTCTACTTTAATTAAGTTGACTTTGATACAATTCCTTTAAACAAAGCTTCTAAGAGTTTTCAAAATTCGACACATCACACACACACACATACATACATACATACATACATACATACATACATACATACATACATACATACATACATATATATATATATATATATATATATATATATATATATATATATATATATATATATATATATATATATATGTGTGTGTGTGTGTGTGTCTGTGCGTGTGTGTTTTCATTTTAAAAGAAATAACTATCCATGACAAATTTCAGCTGTGTATAATGTGCCAGTCGTCCTACACTATCATCCCCATATGAAACAAATATACATCAAAAATGGGAGTTTTAATAATTACATGTGAGCTCCTCAATGAAATATGACCAAAATATGTTCGTGTTCGCTTTACTAACTTGCGCCCCTACCCCTATAGCAATTTAGCCATGTTTGGTACTTTAAGGTCATTCTTTGTTTTTTGGATGCACAAAAAGTAACGTTTTAGTTTCAAGAGTAAACAAATGTTTTTAATTACATATCTTTTCGTATCGGGCGTGTGTGTGTGTGTGTGTGTGTGTGTGTGTGTGTGTGTGTGTGTGTGTGTGTTAATCTGTATATTTTTCTTATGTGGTAATGAGATACTGTACAAATATCATTTAGTTCAGCTAGTGTGATATCCGACCTATACCCATGGCACTGACGTAATGTTGAAAGTTTATGAACATGATAAGTTTTAGGAAGCCCAAGAAGCATTTATACTGCATTAAGTTAACTGCATTGTCAGGAAATAATCTTTTCTGCACGGGAATAATCTACGCAGGGTTTTGCAAAGGTTCTGTGAATTTAGCTATAACGTTTTTATTTCTTTAAACCCGTCAATATATTGCATGCCAAATGATAGACAAAACAAAGGTAAATAAAATAATATAGGCCTACATATACAAGTAAAATGGCATAACGTGGAGTAAGATTGTCAGAAAAGAAGAAATGAATATTCAACTATTCTGTTACAGAGCAAAAAGCGTGCTGTCAAACCTGGGCACTCTAAGGGTACTCTGACTTGTATCAAGGCCGACTCGGATGAAGTTTACCGATGTAATTCTCTGCCATGTTTTGCAAATTTTAGGTGGTTTCTATTAGGCGCAATAGCGGACAAAAGCTGGTCCAGAACATTGCCGTTGAAATTTTAATGTCTTATGTCCAGAATTCCAATTTCACGAGTTGTATCAAAATGCTTGCGAGTAAGGTTTCATTTTTTGCACATCATATAAGTACGAAAGCACCGCATATAAAGCAGTTAGTACATCATATAAGGACGAAAGCACCGCATATAAAGAAGTTTGCACATGATATAAGGACGAAAGCACCGCATATAAAGAAGTTTGCACATCATATAAAGAAGAAAGCACCGCATATAACGAAGTTTGCACATCATATAAGGACGAAAGCACCGCATATAAAGAAGTTTGCACATCATATAAAGAAGAAAGCACCGCATATAAAGAAGTTTGCACATCATATAAGTACGAAAGCACCTCATATAACGAAGTTTGCACATCATATAAGAATGAAAGAACCGCATATAAAGAAGTTTGCACATTATATAAGTACGAAAGTTCCGCATATAAAGAAGTTTGCACATCATATAAGTACGAAAGCACCGCATATAAGGAAGTTTGCACATCATATAAGTACGAAAGCCCCGCATATAACAAAGCTTGCACATGATATAAGGACAAAAGCACCTCATACAAAGAAGTTTGCACATCATATAATAAAAGTTGTCATCTTAAGACAGCTGTGGCGTTCCATACGTTTGAATTACACAGCGAAGGGTGAAATTTCAATGTCATACGTCGAGAATTCCTAATTTACGTATTGGTTCAAAGAGTTTATGTTGAAAGTTCAATTTCATATGTTGAGTATTTAGATTTCATTTGTTGAATTATCAAGCGCTGGTTGAAAATTTGATGCCCGATGTCGAGTTGTTAGATTGCATCTTCTGAATTATACAGCGGTTATTGAAATTTTAATGTCATACATCTCGATTTTCAATTCAACATGTTGAATCATATTGTTTATGCTGAAAGTTCCATTTCGTATGTGGATTTATTAGATTGTATCGGTCGAATAACACAGGGGTGGTTGGACATTTTATTGTCCTTGTCAGCATTGTTATTTTTACATGGTGAAATGACGTGTTGATGTTAAAAATAACATTATAGTATGTCCACTTAAACAATTCAAAATAATATCGAGTATTAAGATACATCATTCGTGTATTCAGTTACAAAGCGCCATTGCATTTCATGCATTTACAGTTTGAAAGTTGTCATTTACAGGTCGAGAATTACTATGCATTTCTTTGCTAGATGTCGCTTTCTTAAAGGATCGCGCTATTTTTAAACAAGGTAGCTGCTTCTCGTTGCTATGAAATTCAACAGACGAAATCTAAATACTCGCCATATGAAATGGAACTTTCATCACAGTTACATTCAACGTATGAATTAGGGATTCTCGACATATGATATTGACATTTTAATTAGCCTACCACTGTGTAATTCAAAATCATACTGTAAACCGTCGAGATAGGAAATAGAACTTTAAACCACCAATATATAATGCAGCATATAAAATCTAAAATCTCGATCTGGAAAATGGGGAAGGTTAAGTCATACAATATAATCCAATGCGTGATATTGGATTTAGCGACATACGACATCGAAATTTCAATGGCAACTTTCTCACTGGACCAGCTTTTTCCGCTACAGATGACCCATGTTCTGGATGACTGTTGTCTGCAATTGGAGAGCTGAAGTGGATGATATGAAGGGAAGGGGGCATAGATGAAGATGATCGGTACAAAGTGGAAGATATTTCTTTCATCAAAATCATTAACTTATTAGCTGTTTGAATATACTGAAGAACCTGTTGAAGCTCGGAAGGTTTGTGCACGATGGGTGCTACAGTTGTTGACGGCTGATCAAAATTAGACTCGGATTGATATCAGCAAACAGTTAAACTGAGATTGTCATAGGAGATGAAATACGGATTTTCGTTTTGAACCAGGTCGGAGAAAATAGCAAAGTTCGGATCGGAGAAAACAAGCATAGACTACAAATCGATCGACGTAGTTGGTCGGTTAAGAGAGAATTCTGGACATTTAATTTAATTTTGGATGATAATGTCCGGTACCTGTGAATGATGGAGGGGTGAGAAGTGATATGATATGATACGGCATGATCCTCCACATGTCATGGTGCGTTGCTTATTGTTATTTAGTAGATGATCTACCACAGCGTTATTGTCCCGATGGAACAGGTAATAACATAAAATGTGAAATTAATTGATGAAATAACATAGATTTGTGCAAAAATGTAGAATTGAAAAAAGCGAGCCCTCTTATGTAAAAAATTGCAACGTAACAAATGAAACTGTGCATAGCATTTAAATCATACCGTTACTCTATGAAAGAGAAATAATAAATTTATGCGAAATGCCATCAACCGTTCTGTTACACCAATAAAGCAAATTTCATCACATAATCGAGTGACTGATCGAATTCAAATTGCCGACATGTCAGCATAACCTGATTGCTTCCGATCCTTGCAAATCACTGTTCTTTTCTGTCAATCCATCCAACCATCCATCCATCCATCCATCCATCCATCCATCCATCCATCCATCCATCCATCCATCCATCCATCCATCCATCCATCCATCTCTGTGTCCCTGTCTGTCTCTCTCTTTTTCACACACACACACACACACACACACACACACACACACACACACACACACACACATCTGGGTCATCAACCCTAGTTTTATTGCGGTCTGCAATCCTTCCCACTTGGTAGCACAGACATGGAACTATTTTCCCCCTTCAAATGAATATAACACGTAACCTAAATATTTGTCCAGATTTTCTTTTCCTGGGATCGAACAATATTCCCACTCCTTGTAGTCAGACATCGTCGTATCGTACATCAACATAATGTGGTCAGTTCGCAACCTGATACACAACCCTATTTATTAGAAATCTAATGTCTATCTAGCTACCACTAACTGGAACCATGACAAAATTAGACCTCTTAGATAAACCCTTACATCCCTCTAGGCTGTAAATTACTAGCTGAACGATGTCGGATGTCGGTCTACACTCACCGATTATCTTCGTTTAAGAGAATTCACAACTTAATTTCACAAATAAATTAATGGACTTCACACCTTGTCTTAACTACATTACTTGCTAACTAGCAATCCACTGACATTGTCATAGCAAAATCAATGCATAGCGTACATGATTCATATTAATTAAGACAGATACATTAATTCTCACAATTCTTATCAGAGTAATGCATGAAATTATTGCAGTACATTTCTTTTACATACAAACCAATATATCTGAACACGTTTATATCAATAAAATATTGATAGATATTCTTACAATATATAAATTGCATAACATTCGAGACCAATGAATGCATGCTTAATTTCTGAACTCAAGGAAAACTTGAATTATGAATTGAAAACGAATAAATTCATCAAATTATTACAAACTTAACATCAATGAGCATATTGTATGCGATTGAGACAATACCTTTTTGCCATTTCAAGAATAGCTCTTTCTTTCTATGCAGCCGAATTTCTCATTTCGTGTCCCTCAACAACTTCTTTCAGATCTCATCACTTGAAAAATTTTAACGAGAATAGTACTTTTTCTGATCTTGGAGTCAAGATCTTTCCCTTCCCCTATTCGACCTTACGCAATATAATTTTAATCGTTATCCTAGTGGGTCCAAATAAAACCCTATCATGCCACCGAACAAGCAACCAGTTTATTGCGGGCCTAGCCAATCTTAAACGTTACGTGTTATGTTGACAAAATGTGCTGTGACAAAGCATCTACAAAAATGTTGCCCCGTTACAATGTGCATAACTCCTCTGGTGTCTCTAATTATTTATTACGCCTTATAAATGTTGCCAAAAGTTGCGGAATACATCCAAACCATCCTTCCGAGTAACGACACTTGAGATATCTATCTTCTTTATGACAACTTTAACTTTGCCACACTCAACATACATTCCTGTTTTAGCTCTTGGGTGATTTTTGACTTGACTGCTTCTCGCTATCAAACATTGGGAATGATCGGGAAGCTGACAGTTTTGAAAGTCGCAATACTATTGAAAGCTTAGTAAATGTAATATATATATATATATATATATATATATATATATAACTATATATAACTATATAACTATATATATATATATATATATATATATAACTATATAACTATATATATATAACTATATAACTATATATATATATAACTATATATATATATATATATATAACAATATATATATATATATATATATATATATATATATATATATATATATATATATATATATAATTTGATATAAAATTACAATTAATAATTTGACAATTAAGTTAACAAAAAGTGCATAGCTTCAAGGAGATGACCTGTCGGAGAAAACCACTCCGGTGGCCTAGTGGTTAGAGCATCCACTTCGGTCGTGGGTTCTATCCCCGGTCGAATCGTACCAAAGACATAAAAATGGTACTAACAGCTGCCTCGCTTGACGCCAACATTAAAAGGTTAGTGTTATGACTGGTCGGCCTGGTGTCAGGATAATTTGACTGGGTGGGACACCATGCTTCATGTCTGCGGCATGATGCCTCGGAGCTAGACATCACTATAAACTGCCACACTGCAGACATCGTAGCGATATGACTGAAACATTGTTTTTTATCTACGTTAAAAATCATAATCACATCACAGCATATCACCTGGTGGGTTGGATGTGGGGTGAGGGTGCACTGACGTGCTGTTCGCTAATAAAGAACTTTGTTGTACAATGTAAAAATATTCAGAGGCTTTTGTTTTAAAAAATAAATCTATTAGTGGCAGAAAAGCAATAAACTGATGGAAGGGCACTTTTGCGGCAATCAATGACCGGAACCTATATGAGAAAAATGCCATATACACCATGCGGCATTTATTGACGAAGACGGTATGTTGCTACATACAAATTTTGGATCATCACACACACACCTGGAATACAATATATTCTCTTTTTTAATTATCAAACGTAGCCTTCAGGTCGTGCAATGGATTTTTCTTGTGATGGATTAGTATTGTGAGCCTTATAAACTAAAACACGAAATCTGACATCCGGATGTAAATAAAGAAAAACGGTTGTAGGTGTGAGACAAGCCTTTTCAACGGTTTCATTCCATTAAAATCACATCTTGCATTGAACAGTACCAAATATTAGGTCGGATCAACTGACGTTGCACAAACTGTGTCCTGTCTCTTTTCATAGCATAAGGTTTATTTCTTTTCTTCTAATTTTTACATTTTAGATTAGTGTAACTTACAAATTAATGTACATATTATATTACGGTTGTAGAGAACCTTTTGCAATTTCTGAAAAATCACTTGTATTGTTCTACTTTTTTAAAAAGATGAAACCTTCAAAGAATTGCCATGTTTGTGTTAATAAAACAAATATAGAATGCATCGATTCTGTGCAACACCTGTGACCATGTTAACAGTATATAAATCTTTGCTCCTCGATGTGTAAGTGCTGATAACCAATTGGGTTTGACGGTAGTATCTCTATAACACATGTTGGCCATGACCACAACAAAAGCCTTGGCTTGATAGACATTGATGACCACAGGTCAAACTCAATATCATATTCGATCAGTGTGGTAAGCTGTGATCCATGGAAAAGTTATCATGATACGGCATATAATGCTGCTGACTAGCTGTTATCACTCCTATCCATCAGTATTAAGTATAAGATTGATGTTATCATTCCTACGCATGCGTAGTAAGCATAATACTGGTTTTATTAGATGTGGGTTATTTACTACTATTGTATTTTTCTTCAGTAAAATTTAAAATTTTGATGTAAAAAGAAGAATTGAAAAAAAATTAGCTAGGTTCTTTCTGACTGATCGCAATGGACATGAAGGTTAGTTTTGTACATTTGATTTTTTCCGTTTAGATATACATCATGGGCGGAACCAATATAAATGGGCAAAATCTTTAAGCTGTTGAATTAATCTCAAGTCAGCAGTTTTTGAAGATAAAGAGCTATTGACGGATAGACCGGAAAACGGGGGATGATACGGAGGGTACCTTTAACTTGGTGACAAAAACTAGAGGAGTAAGGGGGTCGGAGATCGCTCCGCCAGCTGACATCGCTAAGACAGCCCACTGCATCTAAAACTTCTCAGCTAGTACCATACTCTCTGTCGTTTTCGGTCTAACTTTCGTTAGTTTTTTTTTAATTAGTTACTTGAAAGTAATATTTTTTTTGTTGTTGGTAAAAGATGGTATATTTGAATGGAGATCGGCGTTGTTTATATAAACCTGACGTCTTAATGCTATTTTGCCTTCTTCCAAATTTATTTACATTTTTTTTTAAACTGTAAAGCAGTTAAAAGGATATAAAAATTTTTTATTAGTGACGTCGGTTCTATTTAGTGCAAGACTGCCACAATTTGAGGAAACTTGAAAGGCTTATACATCAGCACGGGTTTTATTATACTTGGTCCAATTATGTTAGACGCCTTTTGAGCTGAACTCGTTTAAAAGTATATTATAATATCGCTATTACTGTTCTGGGATGACAAAAGGGAGCATATGTTTGGGTGATGTCCGTCCTTATGTCTGTAAATCCACAAGACCGTTATGTTTTATATTGGATTTAACGTCAATTTTCAACTCACGTTATGGTATACATGGCGGCCAGATTCACTAATGCAGGAAGAATACTGGAAAAACCCGAAGAGAACCACTGACCCGCGGGAAGCTTCTGGCAAGCCTTCTCGTGTGCCCATAATGGTCGTGCCCGAGACTCGAACCATTGTCGAGAGAGTTGAGATGGCAGTGATCCGTAACTCGGCGACTCGCGGTCACACACAAGACCGAACTTCCGCATATGAGCATCCTAATCGAGCTGAGCATGACTACAGAGAAAATGCTCGATGTTAACAATCGAAATTTAGTAGTTGTGTTTATATATAAATGTAGATGACCAGATTATGTTTTCATGCTATTTGGGTAGATGATCAGATTATATTTTTCTACTATTTGGATAACTTCTATAGTTATATTAACAGCCACACTACTTCAATGTTTGGCACGCTGGACTCGCAAGCCTCAGGTCGGGGATTCGAATCCTGCTAGATTAACTCTGGTCGGCTGCTTTTTTGTGTCTCTGGGCAAGATAGTTTATTTCATTGCCCCCGTGACGCTCATCATTAAGAGTTTAGTTTTAGGACTGGTCAGCCTGGTGTCAGAATAATGTGACTGGGTGGGACATCATGCTACATGTCTGCGGCATGATGCCCCAATGCTACGTATCACTATAGATTGCCGCAATGCATACATTATAGTGATATCACTAAAAAAATGTTAAAGCTACGTTAATAATCTAAATCACACACAAGCACGCATGCACGTAAATGCACAAGTGCACACATTGCCTAGGCACTACGTATTATTTTATATGGTAATATACCAGACAATACCAACATAAATACATTATATTTTACTAATATTTTTGTTGCACTTTTGAAAGTTTTCAGTGAGAATTATGCAAATTAAATTAAATATGGTAGACTTGATTATTTTAATATTTAGATAACCACGATAAATTCTTTTGCAACTCAGATAAATTGTGCAAGTTGTTTTTTTTTCTTTTCAACTTGTTCAGTTTGACATTTTGGTTGCATGCAGGCATGAAGAATAAGCCTTGGTGCATTAGCCCTCTCCCAACCAAATATAAAGGAATCTAGTTTTAAACTAATTAATTCTTTCATATTTGATAGCATCATTTGGATACATGTACGGGATCAAGACTTCAGGGAGATTTCTATTAAATGCTGTCGATTTATGTGGAAAAGTGTTTCGTTCCGCAATTTATTAAAGTTAAAAGACATTCATGTTAGGATTCCTTTCCCCGATTGTGTTTCTATTTTTGACAAATGGCTTAGAGAAGAATTTGCTTTAAATTTTATTCTATTTTTATTGACACCGGTTCGTTTTGTTTGTAAATCGGCATCGTTAGGAATAATTGGAATGTTCCTGCTGCCCGAATGCTTTACATGAAGTTCCATCATATTCAGTCGAAGAGTTTTTCAGCTTTTTCTGGTTTTGTTAACCATGGCCACATTAAAACTGTTATGCCAATATGAATGCAAAGAACATTTTTAAATCGTTTGAAAGGCTTTAAAGAAGTTGTTCTAATATTTTCCCATCTTTTCGGTTAAAAGTACTGGCCATTATTGAAAGCAGACGAGCATAATATTGAAAAAACTTAAAGGACCTTGAAGAGCGATTGCTTTATGCGAGATTCATTCTAGAAGAGATCTTAGTCGTTAATTTTTTGCGTTCAATAATGTGTCCATTTTGGATGGCTGATACACATTACTTAACAAAGTCGAAAGTCTTTGACGAAAAAAATGTTTTCAGCAACTTTATTACAAACTGGGCTGTGTGTATTATAATTTTTGTTTTGAACTGTAGAAACTGAATCAAAAAATGCATTTGTTGACGGACGTGGCACATTGCGTTCAGGACGCAGATCCTTATTATAACCCAAGTTTTGAATACAGTGAGTGAGCTACAATTGTACTTCAACTTTAAAAATTGCATTTTATACGTGTCAGAATTTTTAATCATTATACGATGCACATTGGATTCACAGATGAAAAGATTTGTTCCATCATTTTCATTCTGTTTAATTTTATTATTTGGCATGAGGCAACAAAAAGGCTGAAATGCTAGTTCAAAGGCTTTCAAAGATTAAACAACACAGACTTGAAGATTTTAAAATAAAATAAATGGTTTATTTTTAACTTGACAAATTTAACAAGTTTTTAACATGATTTTCTTCATACTAATGGAATTGTTAACACGAATCATTCATTAGTATTCCAATCCAAATCAGTCCTAAAAATGTTTTCGAAATTCTATGAGATTTTACATTAATATCAGATCGAGACACATATGAGCTGTGAGTATGCCAGATAGTTTCATGCCATATATTATTTATTATTTGTTACTGACACTATCGTTTCTTAAGTCATGGACACTATTTCTGATACTCTTGTTTCTTCATTCACGAACGCCATTGCTGACACTATCATTTCGTAAATCATGGACGCCATTACTGATATTGCCATTTTTGAAAACCAAGGACGCTTGTACTGGCAAATCATATTCGTAGGTTAATTACATCGTCACTGACACTGCCGTTTCGTAGGTCACTAACTCCATTGATAACACTGCCATTTCGTAGGTCACTGACGCTATTACTGACACCGCCGTTGCGTAGATTACTCACGACATTACTGTCACTTTTGTTTAGTAGATCACTAATGCCATTACTGTTAATGTTGTTTTGTAAGTAAGTTACACTCTTACTGAAACTGCTGTTTCGTAGGTCCCTGACGCCATTACTGACGCTGCCGTTTCGAAGGTCACTGACGCCATTACCGTCGCTGTTGTTTCGTAAGTAGGTTAAGCTTTTACTCACACTGTCGTTTCTAAAGTTTAGGACTTCACTACTGACGCTTCCATTTCGTATTTCAAGGAAGCCATTACTGATACTGCCGTTTCGAAATTCTCCTATTCTTGTATTGACACTGCCGTTTCTTAGTTCACCCTCGTCGTTATTGTTGCTCTTTTTTCGTAGGTCGCTGACGCCATTACTGTCGCTGTTGTTTCGTGAGTAAGTTATACTCTTACTGACACTGCCGTTTCTAAAGTTGAGGACTCCGTTACTGACATTTCCATTTCGTATATCGAGGACGCCATTTCTGACACTGCCGTTTCGTAATTTTTGTGTGCTTGTATTGACACTGCCGTTTCGTAAATATTGTGTGCTTGTATTGACACTGCCGTTTCGTAATTCTTGTGTGCTTTTATTGACACTGCTGTTTCGTAATTCTTGTGTGCTTGTATTGACACTGCCGTTTCGTAATTTTTGTGTGCTTGTATTGACACTACCGTTTCGTAAGTTATAAATGCTATTATTGATGCTGCTGTTTGTGAAGTCGCGGATACTATTACTTATACTGCCGTTTTGAAAGTTATGGACGCCACTATCTTGACCATTCTGTACGCCAATAACGCCACTGGTGACTTTAAAATTTCGTAAGTTATGGACGCTATTACTCTTACTAACATTTCGTAAGTCATGTACAACGCTATTCAGACTGACGTTTTGCAAGGCATCGGCGCCTTTACTGATGCTGTCATTTCGTAAATCACGGACGGCAACTCTTACGCTGCTATTTTGTAAGGCATGTACACCATTGATCACACTGTTGTTTCTTAACTCATGGATGGCATTATTGGCTCCCTCCTTTTGGAAGCTATCAATACTATCACGGACACCATTATCTGCCCTCCTGTCTTCTCCACTAGATCCTTCTTTTAGGAAGATTTCCATTGATACTGGATACCCAATCTTGAGGTCTTCGAGAGACTTGTACTTAGGCCACGAGACGATGGTGCTTGAGATAGGCTTAGAAATAATGCCACTGTTGTTCTTTTTCAATGTAGATACTGGTATGGAATTGGAGAACCCAGGGGACCAAATAATCGTCGTCATGACAGCAGGTGTATGCTTAGAGATTATACCAAGTAGTTTGTCCTCATGGGCAGACTGGGATTCGAAATTGGTCCAAATAGGTCTGGGATTGGAAATGTTCACATAGTTTACACTGACTAAGGTGAACACTGCAAACGAAGAAGAATGCATACATTAATTACGTAAGACAGGGTTTGCAACCCCGAAAGTCTTATGTGCAAGAAACTGGAGTACGGGTGGAAGGTCTGAAAAGTTTGGTCAAGCTCTAACGATGGTCTGAATATATTTAGAACCATTGAGATCTTAGGGTATTCTCAGGTGTGGCTTAAGTTCTAGCATGCAAAATTATATGTATATGAAATTAGGTTACAATTAATCACATTTCTATATAAAAAAAAATACACTCTACTCAAACGATGGACTTTTTCAAAGAATAAAATTATTTATATGGCCCGTACATGATGATGAATGTAAAGAAAATTGGAAAATAAAATCCAAGCATTACATTGTCATTTTTCATTTATATTGTTATGTTTTGCCCACATATTCATGAAGAACTTCGTGATTAGACTATCTCTTCTATTAATGTATGACTGATACAAAGAGTTTACAATTCAACATACGTTGACACCAGCATCAGTCCTAATGACATCATTGAAGAGTCTGCAGTATTTAAATATTTTGACGGCTTACGCTGTCTCTCAGCATACCGCCAGGTTGATATTCTTCAGTACTCTATGAACAAGTAAACATGATTGATCACCCGTGAGTGACGAATCATCTATGCGCACCCAGTTACTACTTGCTTCCAATATGGAATCGTTAGACAACATCAGCTATGTACACATATTTTGTCCTGAGGTAAGAATACATTTTGATAATATTTTAAAGAATAAAATCCAGGATTTTTAAACGCTTCTTACAAAAGAAATTCTGTGCAGATGGTGACGTAATGAGTGGAGCGAGAGAACCACTGGCAAGAGATCTGTTTAACGAACATAACTTTGTATCTATCATCAGTTACAGCAAATCAAACAATTGGTATCAAAGATAATGGTTTGCCTGGACTGTCTATTTTCGAAAAAAATATGTCATTCTCTGAAAAGAACTTAAGCCCGGTGGGACTTCTTTGCTTGTTGAAATTATCATTGAAATTTTTGAATACTATGACAAATTTTGTTAAATTGCATTTAAATACATCATTAGTAGAGACAGTAAGCAAGAACTTTTGAGCGAAGATATATATATATATATATATATATATATATATATATATATATATATATATATAAAAATATATATATATATATATATATATATATATATATATATATATATATATATATATATATAACTTTACGACAGAACACCCCCCCCAAGAAAACATCAAAAACACTAATCCGCTTAATATTATTTCTTGTTATTGCAAAGAAACATATTTAGAGAAACACTTTCTTTTGCTATTGCTGATCCACTCCCGCCCCCACCAAAAAAAAATAACGGTTAAAACTTTCTTTACTACTGCAAGGACCTCACCCCATAAAACCCCCAAACCAAAAACAGAAACCAAAATCAAAAACAGCCAAAACAATTAACACCCGTTCCAACCCAACTACCAGACAACAAAACAAAACAAAATACTGAAATGTTTCCCTTAATATTGCGTTTAAATAAACAAAAAAAAACTCACAACCACTCAAACATATTGTTACTTCTGTACAAATATGTAGCACTGAAATATGTCCCTTACTACTGCATACAATACAAAAACACTAAAACACATTCCTTACTACTGCATACAAAACAAAAACACGAAACACCTCACATTTCAATGTATAAGAGCAAACTAAAAAATCTGCCTTAAAACTGCATAAAGAAAAAAGAAAAACAAAGAAAACGAACAAAACAAAATGCAAAAAGGAAATTAATTCTACGACACTTCCCATAATGCTGCATAAAAACGACAATTAAGAAGACAATGACTAGCAACCCTTACTAATGTGGGAAAACAATACTATAACTGAAAATACTACATGAACATAAACACTCCCATGTTCCTTTACCTTACTACTGAAACAAATCCTTTCAACAGAATAATTACAGCAACAACACAAACGATCAACCCAACTGAGACACTTATGATTGCATTACTTCTGCTAACCCCACAGGTGTAAATGTGACAAAAACTCTATTCCAGTATCGATAACGATATTTGTTCCAGAATGATTTAGTTTTAACTCACTTGCGTGGTTATTTGCTGATTAAATTTGTCTTGGAACTTATTCGGAGTTCAGTTTATAAATACAATTGATTATGGATTATAAACAATGATCTTGAAAAACTTAATAAACAGTTAAGCAAATATCTTGTTCTTTCAAATACTATGAAAACATCTGCTTTCTTATAGATACAAATTTCAGAGGCAAACATAATTTTTCTGTCTAAAGTTCTGTTTTGCTATGAATTTGCTGCCTGTAAAAACGCCAGACACCAAGGACTGGCATTATCGTCTGACGTTAGATTTGCTAATCATGATTATTCAGAATGCATCTGTGTAGTTATCTATAATGCATACAACTAAAAACTCGTTTACAAAATAATGCTGGCTGTATACTGTTCATGCGTTCCATTTTCGAATAAACTTCTGAAGTCTGGGATAATTTATGAGCTTAAGCTTTAATATTCAAATGCAAGCTACACGAATCATTACAGGTTTACACATTCGAGGGACTCTTTATGATGAAACAGCTGCGGAAGTTCTTAAACAAAGGAAGAAAAGAAGAAATTATGCATAATGTTTTCGATTATAATTATTCACGCACCTTGCTATTTACACAGCCCGTACAAATGATATTTTATGCATCTCATTATCTTCTACGTAACTATCAAAACACTCACCCATCCCTACCAGATTTAGATCTTTCAGACTTTGTTTTCTCCATCTTCTACTGGACCTTGGACATTTTTCCGACTATATCCGAATTACTCCTAATTTTTATTCGCTTAAAATGCTTAAAAAACTTTTATTTAATCCAGCTATCACGGTATAAAAGTCACCTTAATATTATGCTAACTGAACTTTGTCATGCATATTGTCCCCTCAGTCCAATCTTTATAGAATGAATTTAGCTAACTCTTCCATGTGCGTACTTGGTGATGATAATGAAGATGTTGGACGCTATTTTTTCTGTTGCTCATAGTTAATACCCAACGATCCGAGCTATTCCCTCTATATTTTAACATAGTCGTTGTGTAACTCTAGAATTATTTTTTGAAGTGAGATATATCTATATAAAGAGACAAACTATGTATTATTCCTAAATGTTCAGAAATGTGTTCACGAAAGATGACGTTTTTAATGCTTATAGTTATATTCTAATTATTTAGTCCATGAAATTAACATAATGGACCAAGTGGCTGCAAGCAGTGCAATTTTTTTTCCTCCTCTTCTCTCTTTTCTCCCTCCAGCAATGTCTCTCATTCAGTACGTATTTATTTAATTATATATGTATAAATTTCTTTTGCTTTCCTTTTAAAAGTTAGATGTATTGTAATATATAATATTTTTGACCATGATCTCAGATATAGTCCAATATTTGAATCATTTGGTGTGCCTTAGGAAATGGCACATATGAGATAACCAACTCGTTTCCAATTCTATATTGTTTAAGAAAATGACAAATATCTTAATAATAATTTGCTTAAACAGATATTATATTATTTTTCAAATTGACAGCAGAAAGAAACAAAGGAAAGGATTTCCTCTTGTGCGCTGTCTCCCTTAAACTTGTTGCTGCTTATTGGAATCGCATTTATCAAAAAATGTCTGAGATATTCCAAATACTGTTCAAAATGTATAAAAAAAAACACCGCGTAGTAAAAATATGCAATTTAAACGTGCTTTGAAACCATTCACATGCAAATATATAACAGATATATAGCATGCTTGGAGTGTGATTTGCACAAGTACAAATTGCCTTGTGCTTTTAAAACGCCTTTTATTTCTAAAAGCCTTGTTTCCATGCTCGTATCTTTTGACGTCGTTCAAACAGTCTGCAAAGTGTAGTTATGTTGCATTCTACTAACGTATACATTCGATTCTCTTACGGGTGTGAATGTGTAAAATTCTTCGATGATACAAGCTGATATTTTGCATGCATATTTTGCTCTGAGTGGAATAAAAAATGAGATTTATATGGCGCATGAATATGTCCAGGCCGTCAGGTCGAGACATATTCAAACGAATCCCCTCCCCAATCAGTAATAATATGAATGCGGTCTTGTATTTATTATATGCCCTGTTTTACACTTTCTAAATATTTTTAGCTTTATTGAATGTAAGAAATTCAAAATTAACGTTCGATGCACTGTGTCTAAAATTGTCTACGCGTGGACATCAAAGAAGGCATCTAAGTTGTTCGTATATGGGTCTGTGATACCGAAACACAGGTTATACAGCTGTATCGAATGTAATTTCAAGCATGTAAGATTAAATGGGTGTTTAACAAAAAAGCAATGTCACATAACTGGTCTAAATGACGCATGCTGCTAATTCTTATATTTATGCAACATTAATAATTCATTAAATTCCATCACTATGCTTCTTGGCCAGATACTTGGCGACAACTTATCCGTGATGAAAGATAATATCACTCGCCATGAGCCTATCACTAAGAATCTTAATATAAAAATAGACCTCATGGCCACCAGTTACAAATAATCTAGTGATTATAAGAAAATTAGTCAGAAAGCAACGAGAAATTCCGTACGGCACATGGCCTTCGTTCCTGTCCTTTTTCTAAGATGCGGCCCTCTTGAAGGATAAACGGTCTTTGCTGTTAGAGAAGTAAAATTTCGAGTTTTTATGAATCTGTGTCAACCAGTAAAGCAACGAAATATGTTGAATGGGTATGTAAAATACATTTAGCTTTGCTTAACATAACATTGTTTTTTATGCATTAACTTATTTATTGGCAAATAATGGTAAGAACCCAACATAACATTATATTTTATCCCCCAGTGTGATAAACTACTTTATGAAGGAGTAAAAGAATAAATTATTTTAAACTTTTTCAACTGTTTATTGGACATTCCGGAAAAAATGAGTGTCCAAATATTAAAAGATTGAACAATATAAATTGAACAATTTCTAAACGATTCTGTTCTTCGATATTGTGTACTGTGAGAGAGAGAGAGAGAGAGAGAGAGAGAGAGAGAGAGAGAGAGAGAGAGAGAGAGAGAGAGAGAGAGAGAGAGAGAGAGAGAGAGAGAGAGAGAGAGAGAGAGAGAGAGAGAGAGATGCTTACCTTGTATGAAATAAAATAAAGTTCTGGGCATTCTTCTTTGTATGTACAGTGTACAGTCGATAATTGAAAACTATTACAATGTTCGAATTATGAACGACGTACAGCCATATGTTTTGAAAGGATATTTAGATCTAACTTACTCTGTTCTGGCTGAGAAAGTCAAACTGTTATTTGTGTCTGATCAGATTGTACAATACTTGTCTGTATATAACTCGCATCCAAAAGCAAAAATGGTGCATCAATATATGATGTCACTTAATGCACCGGCAGATCAGGGCTTACCCTGTTTGCTTTATATTGTAAGTAGAACAAATAATGTACACCTGACTAATTTGTACAGTATGCAACGGCAGATCTGGGTCTACGTTGTTCGCAGATAGATGAGCGTTATATGCAGTGAACATTGTAACTTGGACCTCGTGCGTACTCTTTGACTCGCTTGATTTATTTGACGTTCTACGTTTTATAGGAGAAACATGCAGGAATGCAAAATTGCACTAGATGGTATAAAGAACGACACAGGTCTATATAGATTAGACGATCCGCTGTCTGAAAAATGTCATCAAATCAATTGTGCCTTTTTCTAACCTTTTATTTTTTTACAGGAACATGGACGTAACAAGGCAAACAATACTTCCGTCCTGTTTTATTACAAAAAGTGTTTCACAAATGTGAGGTACTAAATAAGTAAAAAAACAAAACCATGTAAATAAAGTGAATCTGAAGCTTGCAGAAATTGCATTATTGTATATACATACTTGAATACAGGTGCAGAATGAACAATGGCTTAATGTGCATAAAGAATATTTATTAATTATTATAGTCATGGAATTATTCACATGCAATTAAACACATCGGCATGTGGAGAAAGCAACAACCAAACGCAAGTATATCAAGATTGTTCCAAGAATCATTTAGTGTTTTTGTTTACAAATACGCTTCGTATGTTGAAAGTACTTACGTTTGTGTTGAGATCTTTTATTAACTTGAAGTATATGTCGTATTTAAAAAGTTCTGCATAGTTTGTTGCAACATTAATTTTTTAAACCTGTCAATATCTATATAAAAAACATTATGTAAAATGACCAGCAATTGCACAAGCCCCATGACGGACGCGTGCATATATATTCACGAGATGTGACATAGATTAATGGATAGTTTCACAATGTCAGAAGTCTGCTACTAAGGAAAGAACTTGCTGTAAAATTCGGGCGCTGTTAGGGTACTCTCCCACTGTAATCATGGCCGATTTGAATAATGTTTACGGATGTAATTTTTAGTCATATCTTACAATTCTGAGGTGGTTTAATCGTTTTTTGTTTTGAATATTAATGTCTGCGATTGGTGGGCGAGATGTGGCTGCCGTTACGGGGCAATTAATCAAGATGCAAGATACACAGTGTAATATAGTTCTATACTCATAGACACTAGTTCCACAGCCGTTATTAATATATTGAATAATCATTAAAGTTCACAATGATTTGTAAAAGATGGTTCCAGCATTTGTTGGCGGCTGACAAAACACAGTTTGTCATCGCCAAACAGCTTCTCACCAGATATGATTAAAGTGAACGTTTCAATGAGATTGTCACATGCGATGAAAGGTGGATTTACTGTTTTGAACAGACGTAAACAGAAAATAACAAAGATTGGATCAGAGATATGGGACTTCTAAGTTTGCTAATGTCATTGGACTTTTCTATGCTTTCAAAGGATTGCCAAACGTTGCGGACTGGTACCCAAGATATTCATTTACTCCTCGACTACACATTGACGCATAAATCTGTCGTCGCCGCACACTTCCTGTAGGAGCACATCATTCAGACTTTGTCACAAAATCCGTACATCCATGATTTAGTTTTAAAAAACAATACGATTTTTTTGGTTGAAAATCTGTTATCAAAGTTCCACTGAATGGAACACCATTTTAAGCAGCCATACGGTTTTGAAGTTCAGTTTTCTAATGAATGAACAACATGCCAAGAAGAAAATAACGATGGAAGTTAATAATATGATATTCAGACTAAGAAGTTGTGCATGGGAATACTTTGGTAGGACTATTCACTGACTATTCACTAACAATGAACGTTACAACACACTAATATTCAGACATGTTTAAATGTCCCTTGTATTCCGCCTGTCTAGGGAATGAGTTCTCGTCCACATCAAGTCTTTTCTATCGACCCTGTTGCTCCTTTTCTGATTGTGAGCAAATGACCATTTTGGTTGGAATGCTGGTAGACAATGGTTAGGCGATAGATTCCATTACTAGCATCATGCGTTCAATTACTACTTGGAACGAATTATAAATCTCTCTCTCTCTCTCTCTCTCTCTCTCTCTCTCTCTCTCTCTCTCTCTCTCTCTCTCTCTCTCTCTCTCTCTCTCTCTCTCTCTCTCTCTCTCTCTCTCTCTCTCTCTCTCTCTCTCTCAGTCACATACACACACAGACAAACACGCTCTTTCTCTTTCTATGTATGTATGTATGTATGTATGTATGTATGTATGTATGTATGTATGTATGTATGTATGTATGTATGTATGTATGTATGTATGTATGTGTGTGTGTGTGTGTGTGTGTGTGTATGTATGTATGTATGTATGTATGTATGTATGTATGTATGTATGTATGTATGTATGTATGTATGTATGTATGTATGTATGTATGTATGTATGTATGTATTTTTCTGTGCGTGTAGGTTGTTCTAGAGATCATATATCACATATGTGTAGGTTTATTTTACTGTATATGCTCGCGCAATTAACAGCGAACACAGTAGGCCATAGTTCCTGGTCTGCTTTTATGCGTTACTTCTATACTTTTTATACATGTTTTAAGGGTCTTAAAGAAGTAGTAGCCAAATTTCGAGAAAGATTTTCTTTTTATTTTTCTGCCAGAAATACATTTAGACATATTTATTGAGTGCCAGTAAGCACTATTTCATTTTATGTATATTAAGAATTAACGTATGAATTCAAGTTTTGGTTTGAAATCCCTATCCAACCTTGACCTTTTTCTTTCTAGAAACTGCATGGAATTAACTAGAAGTCTTTTTGTTTTACTGTCTCCACCTTAAACTACTTTAAAGCGAACCAAGAAAAAAAAATTCCACTGTCCTATTTTTGCTATTGAGTTGGTGGAACATGAAAAGAGAATTCGTGTTCAGTAGAGTAGAATGCAATGATAAATAGAACGTTGTTTATTGTGTCGAACAAGATGGTCTGTGCAACAATGTCTTATATACTACAGATTATTCCTGTAATATTGTATGCAAAGAAACAAAAAAAAAAAAACAAAAAAAGAAAATAAACAACAAAAACAAAACAACAAAAAATCCAACGCGATTCATGAGATATAACCATTGTTGTTGACGTATGCAGCGCAAGTAAAGTATGATATAAAATCAGCGCTACCATGTCGCTAAGACATAAATCAAACTGAAATAGTTCACCATAAAACATGCGTATCCGGTTTCAAAAGAACAGAACAACAACACGTAGCCATAGGTCAATAAACCTACAATCAGGTCATTCAAACCCACTCTTTCAATTACATCGTCATTTTAAATTATATCTATGTTGTGCATTTACTTAACTTTTGGAGCATGACTATATATTGCAATGAGCTAAGATATGTTTTTGACAATTTTAAAAAGTAATCTTAATAATAAACCTGCTTACAGGTATGGGGTAATTTCCCAGTGGATGATTAAGTCAGGTGGGTTCTTTTGCGAGGTAGGAATATGTTGTCAAATGAAATGCGTCTTGTGGGGAAGGGGATTAAGTAGGAAAATATTGCCACGTAGCGGCTGAGTGTGTATATAAAGGGGATAAGTGGATAATTAATTAATTAATTAATTAAAAATCAGTCTGCAGAAGGATTTCATGTTGGGTTTATATATAATTTGAGAGGACTCATTTGTTTGGATTGTTGTTTTGAGTTAATTCATAATACTGTATGTTCCACTGAAATTTTCATTGTATAACTTAGAGAATTAAATTGTATGTTTGGTTTTACAAAGGTTTTGTTTTTGCTTCTTTCTGTTATTTGTTTAAGTCCACATACTCGGAACACCATCCACGCAATTCCTTTACATCACATTTATACGAAACCTGCTAACATGACACTCACATCTTCCTTTTAATTACATCTATGATCTTAGCACAATACCATTTTAAATCCAAATATAAATTTTAAAATTGAGAGAGGGATGGATCGAATATTAAAATGAGCACTTTTCCTTGACAGCCATGTTTGATATTCTGCACACTGAAGTTACACACTCACAGGTGTCAAGGACCATCAGTCAATTATGTTTTTTATTTGCTACAGTTAAGTATTACATTATGAATGTAAAATGTAACAAATTGTATTTTTCCCGTGGTGCATTGTGAATATTTAACCCTGATATAAAGAAATGACGATTTAAAATGTCGCCTACAATGTTATTGTGTGCATTCGGGTGCGTATATAGACTTAATATGCCCACCATGTCAATCAGCCTTACTTAACACCTCGCTATATCCTTACCTATGACCATTGGACAGGTCACTAACTGTTGCATGGTGTGAGTGATTGTATAACATTACATAAAACAAATTAATGGGCAGAAATTTGGGGACAATATCAGAATTATTATTCATTTTGCATATGCCACTGAAAAGCCACATCTTTTTCCCTTAGTTTGACTACATGCATGCATAATATATCTACAAAATGGATTCTTCTATTTTATCTTTACCGTCGTAAGCAATTTCGACCGGAAATAATATTAACGGAGAACGTCGAACGTTTTACTAGTTGGGAAGGCATAGCAACAAAAACGCAAGCTCCAATCCAACTGTAGCACTATATTTGTAAGATTGATCTGATCTCTGTTAGACACAACATTTGGAATAATTTTGGTTGTTCAGTTAAGTTGAAAGGTAAATAAAATGAATGATGCTATAAAAGTAGAAGTATTTTTTATTTTGGATTTATTATATAAAGAGCAAAATTAATAAGAACATCAGATTTTAAACGAATAAAATTATATAGTCTAAATACTTCTTCATACATCATTTTTGTTAAAGTCTATTGTCACCAGAACAGACATATATTTAAAAAATCATGAAAACCAGCATAATACATTTCTTGCTTTCCTTAGTATAACTCGTAGGATGCGTCAAAGAAGAATAATGGCAGAGAAATGCAAAACAATGGCTCTCTGAGATATTATAGTATTCAGATACAAATGTAGATAAGTTTGTGCATGAAAGTAACCATGTACTTAAATTATTGTAAATTTAGTTTTTCTATCAAAACCTAAACACATTAGTTGTTCTAAGCGTATGTTTTGTACCCTCTCTTGTAACATCACGGAAGAGAAAATAAATCCTTAAATGCCTTAATATATTATGCCCTATTTTACTTCTCTATACACACAATAATACAGATCATTGTACATACATAGCTATATAAAGGAGTTAGACAACGCTTTTAACAAATTTTGTCATGTTTGAAACACATTGCATTAATACCGATGACAAACTTCGATGCCTATTCCGTTCCTTCCTTGCTTGGTTGGTTTTTAACGGCACCTTCATTTTTGTTTTCACTGGCTATACCATCCAGAAATACTTGGTGCTAAGTGACTTAACGACAGATTGCGAGAGCCGGTCTGGGCTGTCGTGGGCAAGTATAAATACTTCGATCATCGGATGACCAGTCAGGCGCTCTACAAGCTGAGTTAATGCATCTCTCCATTTCATCATTATTTTCACGCATTTATTGCGAATGGTGACAAGAGTAAAACAGTAAAATTTATACTTTGTTTAAAAATTTAGGAACAAAAATAATTTTTGTTTTCAAGTATCAATGGCTATATACGTCAATAAAAAATATTGATCACGTCAAGAAATGGGGCACTACCAGAAAATTTTAAAGTATACGAATTTGTTATATGACTCACTCCGTGATTAATTAATTAATTGATGCCTAAGAATGATCTATTTTCTTAAAACATCTCATATTTAGGACCATGAATGGTGATTTTTCTCTACGTGTGGGCAATAATACAATACAACATATGTGCGGTTAGATGAAACCATACGATAGACTGGCAGCCTACAGAAGAGCTAATTTCGTTTATCTGAGATAAAGCCATGGTTCATTTCATCGAAGCTTTCTGAATGGGAAGTTCTAAATGTAGCTAACCAGTTCTAGTTCTGTTTATTGATTAAGTATTGGTCAAAGCATCTACAGGTAAGATTTACAAGATGATTCTTACAGTCTAGTCATCGTCAACATAGATCCTTTCTAATCATATGCGTAGCCAGATCAAGATGCCACAAACTGAGTGTGTCACGACTCTATTAAATCCGGGATTGTTTTACATTTGTCAACGAGGTATATAGCATGTTGAAGAAAAATCAAGTTTACTGCCAAAAAATGCCCTAAACATTTGGTTTCCTCCACAACATGAATAAGAAAACTTCAGATAGAGCTCTGGGTCGTCATGAATATGTTGTAATCGGTACAGATATGTACGTTTGTTGAGCGTGTGTTGGATTCCACCATATAAGACAGAAGTATGTCGATGTGAACTAGGTGAGGAAACTGTATGATGACGTACAACCAGACAAAATCGTTGATTTATTAAGAGTATGAGGTGTATAAAAATAACAATGTTATAAGGATTTTACATGCGTTTCCATTAAGTATTATTTTATATATATATTTCACAGCCATTTAAATCTGTACGTGTTATATTTTATCTTGCCCGCTATTGTGGCATAGTGGTTAGAGCGTCCGCCTCGGATGCAGGAGGTCGTGGCTTTGATCCCCGGCTGAGCCATACCAAAGACCAAAGACTTACAAAAATGGCACAAACAGCTGCCTCGCTTGGCGCTCAGCATTAAGAGGTTAGTGTTCGGACTGGTCTACCTGGTGTCAGGATAATGTGACTTGGTGAGACATCTTGCTACATGTCTGCGGCATGACGCCGCACTGCTAGACTTCACTATAAACTGCCACACTGCAGACATTGCATCAATACGACTGATTTTTTTTTAAAGCTAAATTAAAATCCAAATCACGCACATACACATTTTGTCTTGTACTTAACTTTTAAAGTTAATGATGCATGACGCATTAATCAGGTAATTATTGTTTTGCCTCCAAGACATCGCAAAAAGAAATAATTTGGTCTGATGTCACAATTATTTCTTCTTGAGGTTGACCATAAACATGCATATTCTGAAAGCAAAATAGTACCAAGCTCAATGGTTCCATAACTGACATGCTTTGAAATGTCAAAGTCTATGTGAAAAAAAATGGGCAGATTTCAAAAAGTTCACAAAAAATCTAAAGATAGTTAAAAATTGTTAAAATTGTCGGCACGGTAATAGGAAGTGCTATATAGTCATACCATTAAGGTTCTTTCGAATTATTTCCCTTGAGTCAGTACGTATACTGGTCATACCACTTATATTTTCAGAATTTCGTTCGCTAATGTTAGTATGCGCAGAAATATACAATCTTCTGTTAGTTACATTAACAGATGTGTATTAATTAATGATTATACATAAGACATATACAATGTTCAACTACTTTTAGTAACAGATGTATAATAATTAACATAGAAGGAAACTAATCGTGGTATGATGCTATTTAAGAAATTACTAAGAAGAAATTTTTTTTGTTGTAAGAAATAGAACGGTCTCAATATTACATGAATGCTGTCCCCAGTGTTGGAATGTAGAAAGAAGTTTATGTTAAACAGGGCATAAGTCAATAAAAGTTTGCAGGAAAATAGACACATCTGAATGGGGCCTAGGTCTTCTTGATGTAAAAAAGCTGTATACTAAATTCCCTAAGTCCATCAAAGTTTTTGTACGTTAGTGAAATTAGCGACAATTATATAACAGGTTGTGGTGTTGCAGAACGAACGAACAGACATGGATAACATTCAATCGAAACACGCTTGGTTCTTTCTAACAATGAGTGGAAAACACAATGGAAATACTATGTACACAGGACTGGCCCTAGAGCACGGCGAACGAGGCAACCGCCTTATGGTTCCGCGCTTCTCCGCATCGCAAATTTTAGGCTTGGAGTTCCGCTTTCATCGCTTGCTGCTTTTGGGCCCCGCGCATCCTAGGGTCGGGCCTGTACGTACAGTAGAAGTCACTGCAGATACATGTTTATCATATATTTGGTACATTAACATATAATGTGTGTAGTTTAATATTTTTCATATGACAACATGTGAACATATTACTTGACGTGTTTCTGATTGATCCAAATAAGCCCAAGAAGTTCTTAAACATTATTCGCTATACTGAGTGGATACGACTCGAAAGAAATTTTAATTACCCCGTCTTCTGGAATATTTTTAAAATTTTAACAATTACTATCGACATTCTGGGGGCAATATTTTGAATTGGGTTCCCCAAAAAACTTTGAAAAATGGTCACGTCTGTCGGAATATAGCCAATTTACCGCACGGGTATCGGTCAGTATACAGAGAGCGGGGTGTGTAGGTTGCAACATAAACCCCAGCCTATAATAAGCGTTGATCAATGTTGCATTCCAGGAATAATAAACTCACCTCAGTTTGGAGATGAACGTTAACATATGCAGTTCTCCCGGCTGCCAGAAAACCACAGCATTGTTACGTGATAAAATGGTTCCAACGAGCTAATATTGTTTTTTTATTTTGTATTATGTAACGCAATTAAGACTCTAATTAAAATTATTCTTTATCTATGTCTGCTATTCCAAATCAAATAATGTAATATGCAAACACAAATGCATTAGAGTAAACCTGGAATTTCTGCATTTGTAATCATGCCTTGACATGAGTATCACACAAATGGAATGCTTAGTATAGAACTTGACACGCTTAAGATGGAAGCACCGTATACATTCTCATCTTAATCCATGTGTATGGCTCGTCTAACACAACCGAGTCAACTAATGTGACATCACACAGGAATTTCCATCCGAGATCAAGTGTTTGAAAATTATGCATCCCATCTAAGATGATCTTTTTAAAAGTTAGTTGCTCTTTGAATTATAAGTTGTAAATAAATAAACTTTGACATGTCACAGGTTAAAGAACTGCTCATTATAAATCAGACTCGTGTCTGGGACAAATTTTATTCTTTTCATTTCATTCTCTTTTTCTGTAAACTATTCCTATTAAAAACTGATGAATAAAGTTTTAACTTGGCAATGATTTAATATTAAATTTATGTAACTCGCTGAACATTATTAAACTCCTTCATAAATTTGATATTAAATCATTAGCCATTTGAGATCGTCTATATCTTAGTTACCAAATGACACCATGCTCAAATCTCAGATAATCATTACGCCGACTCGACTGAGATGATACATTTTTGGTTGTAACTCTAAAGTTCCCTTATTCAAGCGTGAATTCAATAGAAAGCGCACTTTTACAGAACTTAGGCAAATAATTTCATAAATATCATAGTGCTTTGAACACTATCCACTTTTCCTAGCAGACTTTAATGTCCTGAGATCTCCATGATTTTCCCGTGAATTCGTACTGCAGATGCTGTATCGTCATCGTAGTACATCCAAAACGGATATTTGTAGAAAAGACATGATGCATTCCATTTGGGGTAACACTATATGCTTTCAGTAGAAATATGACAGATAAAACGAAATATAGATATGAAATAAAATATGGGTCCGGGTGGGGAAATCAAGAGGCTGCGAAATAACATGCATACAACACACACACACACACACACACACACACACACACACACACACACATACATACATATATATATATATATATATATATATATATATATATATATATATATATATATATATATATATATATATATATATATATATATATATACGACATAAACCAAGAATAAAGATAAAAGGCTGCATATGTACAAGGTAAATCGTTCTTGTTCAATACTTATATTTTATAAAGACGTGTGAAATTTCAGACGTTGTCCTTGAAGATTTCAATGTCTGCATTTTACGCAGTATTTTAAAACTCACAACTGAACCATTTGAATCCAATGGGAAACTTAAAGCTTAAAAAACATGGGAAAAGATGAAAAATATCAATACAAGTTCATTCTCGACAAAAATGTAGAAACAAGCTGGTTTAAAAAATGCAAATTGAAAACAAATATTGAAAGCTAGTAGACTATTGAGGACTATATTACAATGTTAAAACATTATTGTAAATTTAAAAAAAAAAAACAACAAAATTCCTTCTGACATAGAATAACATTAAAATCCGAAAAGTATTATTCAAAACTCGTCATATATGGTTTGTGCAACGTCATTTTTAGCACATGATATATTATACATAACGGTAAGTATATTTGATGTTGGAAGAACCCGTGAAAACCTTGGAAAGAAACACCGAACTACGTTTCGCACGTACCCACGTTGGTCGAGCTGAGACTCGAACCCACGAGAACAGAGGTGAGATATGCTAGTGAGCGCCGTAAATCATTAAGCTACACTGGGTCTCCATTAAAAAACCAGATATTTTACCTATTATAAACCACTTCTCCACTGATATGTACAATACGGTCATTTAAGGTGTCCCTTTCATTATGTACACTAAGTTCAACCTTTTCACGGATTCTATGAAATTATAGACATATACAACACATAAATATGTCTCTGATGACAGTCATAAACGGGGTGGGTTAGTGCACGGAGTAAGCCCTAAATTATTAGTAAACAATAATACCGTTACATCAGTTTTTTAAAACTGCCTTTCCTGATTCCCATTATAATGAATCCAAGTTTAACAGCATAAGACCATAACTAATTCAGAAATATTTGAAAATTTTGTGTCTGAATAAATTCAATGCATTCTGAAACAACTTACATCAGGGTTATCTCAGTTTCCTTCGGGAAGCAAGTCAAAAGCAGCTTTGTAAAATATTGAAGAACATTCATTACAGTTCATACAATGGCGTATATTGCATAAATAAAACAAATCTCATCCAGGTGAAAATGTGGAGTGTCACATGTTGTCATTAGGTCAACGCCTACCTCCAGAGGAGACGGAATTCGCCGTTACTTACACCTTATAAACAAATGGCTGAAAGTAATGACAAATGCCCTCCAGAACAAAGGATCATATTTTGATGATCTTCAATAACCATCATTCTTAGACTCTTTCGTCGGCCCTCTGAGGGTCCATCCAACTATAGACTGATTCCTCGTAATCATCGAATTCAAAGTAATCCGAGTCAACATCCAGTAAACTCTCAAGATGAGTCACAATTTGCGCAAACGACGGGCGCCGATCTCCCTCCATCGACCAACACTGAACCATCAGATCGTACCTTGAATAATAATAATAATAATAATAATAATAATAATAATAATAATAATAATAATAATAATAATAATAATAATAATAATAATTTGATCAGGAGCGAGTTTAAATTACGGTTTAAAACTTACACACGAGTAAATGTCACATAAAAAATAAAAAAACCATGGGTCAGGATTTTGTGTTAGCTTCTAGTTTCTAAATGTCGCTTGATATTCCCCTATCCATGTACATGCTTCTTTTATATATTGGCATGCTGATAAAAAAAAATCATAAGATTTTATCACAAGAATTTGTGAAAGATGATATCAACTGGTGAAAAAAACTTTCGAAACAACAATGATGGCAACGAACTGTTACAAGGAGTAGCTTTCACTTACATTTCTTCACGGCAATGTAGAGGGCGCTGTAAAAACATTCCATTCAGCACTTTGTTCACGACCTCAATGGCGGACATACCCGAATATGGAGTTGCACCTAAGTATTGAACCGAAACATGTTGTATATTTTGTCAAGGAAACTTAAACTTGTCAGTGAGACAAATATGAAATCTTTATCGTGTATAAAATTCACCTTTCTTTTAATAATTTACAACAATAATGCACTTTGGCGTGATGATAATTCGCAAGGCTTTAGATAAAGTTAGGCTGCAAGTACTGAACACTGTGTTAAGAGAGAGAGAGAGAGAGAGAGAGAGAGAGAGAGAGAGAGAGAGAGAGAGAGAGAGAGAGAGAGAGAGAGAGAGAGAGAGAGAGAGAGAGAGAGACTTATTGTGGACTCCTGCAAGTTACGAAAATGCCACTCGTAAGAAGCAAAATTTAATTTTTTTGCTTAGTTAGTTAGTGGATTTGCGTATATCTTCTCTGTAGAAATGCGAGCTTTTGTCAACTTATTGTGATCAGCCTACAAGATGTTTCGCATCACTCTAGTCTGATTTAGTAAAGTTTGTTATCTGAAATGAAATCTCTCTGTCTTTCAACATACGCCATATCTCCAAGCTTCTAATATAGTTATACTAATAATACAGCAAGGCATTCTTAGTCCAATACGGGTCTTGCAAATTGTGATTATAATAAGAAAAAAAGTTTTTCCTTTAAAAGTATTCTGCACCTGATTCTTTTGAACGGCTATTTTATACACTTACGGGAAAGAAAGACAAAGAAAAAATGCTTACCCAGAGTAATAATTTCCCAAAGTAAGACACCGTATGACCAAACGTCACTCTTCCTCGTGTAATATTGCTGATCAAGCGCTTCTGGTGCCATCCAGCGAACCGGAA
Source organism: Potamilus streckersoni (assembly GCA_016746295.1). NCBI lineage: Eukaryota > Metazoa > Mollusca > Bivalvia > Unionida > Unionidae > Potamilus > Potamilus streckersoni. The sequence goes on from JAEAOA010001867.1 coordinate 314,450, forward strand.
GTGGACCCTAGAAGCGAATAATGATTGCACGTTTTAATCAGTAGAAATTGGTAAATGGCAAAATACATTGTTTCCGAGTTAAAATATACAGAGATAGCATTTAATCTAGCAGTAATTTCTTTTGAATTAAATTAATAGTTATAGTATTTCCTACAAGTTTCACCAACGCACATACAAGTCATTCCGAACTGAAAAATATTGTGAAATGTTACATGTGTATTGTTTTAAAATCAAAATAAACTTACTTTAAAAATGTAGTTAAATGCACTTAATAATTCTGGAATTATAAATGCTGAATGTAGCTGTACATTCTTTGTATTTTACTTTATTTTGTTGGGGATTGCCAGTTTTGTGGCTCCACAAGATAACCTGCATTATATAACATTTACGCCTGTCTGCTCTTGAGGGATTAACATTGGGGAAAAACGTGGCTCTTTGACTGTCTGCTTCAATTTATCATTTACATCTTGAAATGTATATGTGCATACCAACCTTTGATGTTCTCTCGTAGACGTCAACGCCCTCTACATCACGCGCCAATCCAAAGTCACAAATCTTGCAAACGAAATCTTTTGATAGCAAAATATTTCTAGTAGCTAAATCTCTGTGAATAATCTGAAATATATTTCACAAAAATGACAAATATGTAAACAATATTTTTACGTTTATTTTGTACGAATAGTTTTTCGCAATCATAGTAGGACATGCTCCGTACAATCTTGGAATCAAAAATTAATATTTTCAAATTTTTCTCTTCTGTAAGCGAACCTCCACCAACCGTAGCGTACTAATTACTGTTTGTCATTCCACTAGTAAGTAAGATTGTAGCCTTCATATGAATCATGTAGACTGTGTATACTATATAGTTTAATACAATTTCAGCTATACATATTGTGACTGGGACATTTGATGATATTTTTTTTAAAGTTTTGTCTGCTTTAACGCCATATTTCAGCACATAATATGATATACATGGTGGCCATGTATGTGGCGTAGGATCATCCGGTGAAGACTCAGGAACACAACTTGAGATAAAGAATGGATGCAAGACATTTAAAGTAAGTATACACATATATTATTAAAAGATCAAGATGAATTTCAACTGACATTCTTCCTGGTTCTCCGCTTTCCAGCATGCTAAAGGTTACCGCACGTCAATAACTGGAACTCACAAAATATGAATAGTAGTGTATACCTGTTTTGGATGCAACATGACCGCTAGGTTTCTATGCGTAAACCTTATTTAAACAGACAAAAATGAAAACAAATAGCTTTATACCAAAAATATTGGGACAAATACATCTTTAGGAATTTTGTATTCGATCGAGATAGTAATAGTTATATCGTACTAAATCAAGGAATTTTGTATTCGATCGAGATAGTAATAGTTATATCGTACTAAATCAAGATGATCGATCGAGATAGTAATAGTTATATCGTACTAAATCAAGATGATCGATCGAGATAGTAATAGTTATATCGTACTAAATCAAGATGATCGATCGAGATAGTAATAGTTATATCGTACTAAATCAAGATGATCGATCGAGATAGTAATAGTTATATCGTACTAAATCAAGATGATCGATCGAGATAGTAATAGTAATATCGTACTAAATCAAGATGATCGATCGAGATAGTAATAGTTATATCGTGCTAAATCAAGATGATCGATCGAGATAGTAATAGTTATATCGTACTAAATCAAGATGATCGATCGAGATAGTAATAGTTATATCGTACTAAATCAAGATGATCGATCGAGATAGTAATAGTTATATCGTACTAAATCAAGATGATCGATCGAGATAGTAATAGTTATATCGTGCTAAATCAAGATGATCGATCGAGATAGTAATAGTTATATCGTACTAAATCAAGATGATAAGCTCTAAATCGCTTTCTACTGAACGATAGCACGCGCTCTGTAGAATACGACGAAGGGTACCTTATTTAGACCGAATTTTGTCGAACCTGCAACGTACCGTCAATCGTAAAACGTGATACAGCACGTACATTTTAAGTAGAAAGTTAAAAGAATGAGAAGTGGCATTTACTTTTGTGAATATTAAAACTAAACAGATTAGTCATCAACGTAAACATGTAGGTAATTATTCTTTGCTGGATTGTTTGAACACTATCCACAGGGAGAAAGAATGAAAATTTGATATGAATATGATTCTATCCGCGTGAAATCGGAACAAGGTCCAAAGCAAGTGCTTTGTGTATAAACAGAAACAATACATAATACAAAAATTTGTATGTTGAAATATTCAAATAAATATAAAACACTGATTATTACCCCAATATCCGCTATGTGAGTCATCCCTTTAGCTATATGAAGGGCAAAATAACAAAGATCCTTGCTCCTGGGTTGCAGAAAACTAGCGCTGGAATCGATGCTCGTCCTGGAACTAGGTCGACATTTCCTAAGATACGACAATAAACTCCCATGGCTTACGTGCTCCAAGATTATTAATAAAGGACCTGGTGGAAAATAATTATATATGGTTATGCAAAGGTCAGATAAAAATAAATGCATGCTTTTTATATGTTTACATTTTTTCTGTCTTTGAGAGAGAGAGAGAGAGAGAGAGAGAGAGAGAGAGAGAGAGAGAGAGAGAGAGAGAGAGAGAGAGAGAGAGAGAGAGAGAGAGAGAGAGAGAGAGAGAGAGAGAGAGAGAGAGAGAGATTTCCATACTGTGTTCTTGAAAGAAAATTCATCTTGCCAAGGAAAGGGTTCCGAGGGCTTTTTGTTTTACTGCAGACAATAAAAGCACTTCAGAGTGACCAAGATTTGAGACGAGGAATGGTGATTTATATACGAAAAGCGACGACTCATAAACTCACAAACACATGTATGTATGTATGTATGTATGTATGTATGTATGTATGTATGTATATATGTATGTATGTATGTATGTATGTATGTATGTATGTATGTATGTATGTATGTATGTATGTATGTATGTATGTATGTATGTATGTATGTATGTATGTATGTATGTATGTATGTATGTATGTATATATATATATGTATGTATATATGTGTGTATATGTATATATATCTATATATATATATATGTATGTATATATATATGTATATGTGTATATATATATATATATATATAAACATATATATATATATGTAATATATATAAATAAATATATATATATACACATATATATACATACATATATATATATATATATATATATATATATATATATATATATATATATAGATATATATATATATATATATATATATATATATATATATATATATATATATATATATATATATGAAAATGTGTCAGATAAGATTGCATTTAAATTTACCTTTGCTAGCACAAAACCCCAGAAGTTTTACAACATTTTGGTGGGGTGGTATTTTCCTCATTATTTCTAGTTCTTGAAACAGGTCTTCTTTCTCCGCATCTGTTGATGAGGCTACAATAGGGAAATTAAATTTTAGAAGATTTTGAAGGAAACAAAACAGAACCTAGAAGATAAAATGACAAATGATTATTTATTTACGTAAATTAGATACTGGTACTGAGCAACCATGTAAGCGTTTAAACAATACAATCTCTCTCTCTCTCTCTCTCTCTCTCTCTCTCTCTCTCTCTCTCTCTCTCTCTCTCTCTCTCTCTCTCTCTCTCTCTCTCTCTCTCTCTCTCTGTGATGCCGTGTTCGCACTCCAGCGTTAGTAAACCAAAACGTGACTATTAGAGACAACCTGTTAGCTGTACAATGTATCCAGTGATGTATTGCAGACAAGGTCTTTGACTCGGGGAAAAGATTGCTGTTCAATGTGAAAAATATAAGCTTGTATTTTAAGGATTTTAAACCGCTTACCTTAGGAATAATTTTGCCTTTTTGAGATTTTACGTTTTTATTTTCCCTACGGTCTGCCTTATTCGGGAAAACGCATACATCTTTATCAGCTCTCCGAGTTATTGGTAGGTTTTACATGATTCTGTGTAATCTGCACGGTGCTGATATGCTAATCAAACTATAATATATGCATAATGTTCTCTGCATGTCAGTCTGACTCTTTCTGTATTGCTTTTTTTCCCCATGGATTTATTTCATGGAAATGGTCGTGATTTCCGTCCCTTTTCAAGTGTAATTTGAATATCTCCATCATACATTATTGGAGCAGTGCCGAAGTTGTTTGTAATGAGGTGTAATCTCTTTCAACCTCATGAACATAGGATTAAAAAATAAATTCATTAAAAAGATTTTATGCACACTTCACTAGTATATTTTAGTACAACTTCAAAGTTTTCAAGCTTTACTGGGGTGGTGGTGGTGAGGGGATAAGTTATGACGGCGTGACTTGTGTATGAAGCAATAATTACGCGGAAACATTTTCTAATATCTTATTGCTAGAGTAAATATGCAGTTTTTTTAATCGTGGCTCGGGATATAGTCGATCAGTTATACACTGAGATAATAAATGACCTGTATATAACAGAAAATAACGATACATTATTTTTAGTAATACTTACGTCTGTAAGTTTTAACCGCTACTAGTTCCCATTTTCCATTTCCTGTAATGTTTTGGGCTCTGGCCTGAATGACCTTACCAAAACGACCTTCACCGATGTCAACTCCAAGTTGTAGACGATTCCTCGGAAAATCCATTTTATCGTTCGCTAGACTGATGTACGTATTCTGTAGAATAGAGGGCAGAATTTAAAATTTTTAAATCTCACACATATTGGCTGGCACTGATAACAAGAAATTTATAATATGACGTTGATGATACATTTGACAGGCTGAGTTTTAAATAGAGGCGAAAACTTCAATAAATTGTGTTGCAAAAAAGAAAATTCGAATTTAACTAAGGTCTTTATAAGGTAATGCTCTACACCATATTTGCGTTGAATTCATATAATACTTTAAAATTGCTCGGCAGAAACGAAATTCTGATGCAATAGACCCTTTTCAGCAACTAGTTTAAGTGTTGTCTCCCGTGTTCTCAGTGTCTTTAGAATGAGGCTGATGGACTCTGGTCCAAATGATTTGGAAGAATGGGAACCAATTTAGAAATGGGTGAACATAAAATAGAGTATGCATAGGTTTGGCTGGCCAGGATTGGTTGATATTGAAAGTAAAAGTTTAGTGAAAAGAATCATTTGAGAGTTTAACGATGTGTAACTGAAAAAGGTTCTTTTTGAAATTTGGAAAACTCATTAGTCAAATTAGCACCTGATTTTATCGTGCGGAATTGAAAACATGTTTCCAACATGTATAGATCCAGAAAATATACGGCTCCTAGGGTTTTCGCTACAGAGACGTTTGCATCAAGGATAAGTTTATACAGATAAATATATATTTGATCAGCAGCATACAGAAATTTAAAGTTTTGAATTTGTAATTACATGATGTTTCCATGGGTTTACCCTAGGAGATAGATTAGTACAGTGAGTCCTTATAGTCCCGTTGCTGTTCAATGACAATCGTGAGACGCAAGACGCAAATAATACAGCAACACATTATTGGTTGTTCTTGCATATTGGAATGTGTTAAATTAAAAATGACAATCCATTTAGTTCATTTAGTCAAAGTTTTCATTTACCTTTCTTTCAGAAAATATGTTCGTCGTCAAACTTATCCTACATACGACGAGTTTAGCCTTCCCCAAACAAGTAGTTATATCGCATTTTATTTATTTATTTATTTATTTATTTATTTATTTATTTATTTATTTATTTATTTATTTATTTATTTATTCAAAGCTTCTGAATGAGATTTTGTCTAAATAAGGGATATACAATTTCTTTATATTTACTTCGTTTACTATTCTGTTCATTACTTTTTGTGTAACGTTTAAGTAATGTAAATGCATCAACACCATGTTTTTTTATAACTCCTGGTACATGATTTTATTTAATTTTTAGTAATTGTTATTCATGTCTGTAAATTGTAGAATATTTAGTTAGCTTTTACCTAGTGGCCTGAGTCTGTTGTCTGTTGTCTGTTTGGAGCGTAACAATTATATAGGATATATAAATAGATGCTTAAGCATGTGTTGACAAGCAATAATAATAGTCTTAATGACAACTTTAGCTAGATTTCTCATTGGCTGATGGGGTTTAGAAGGTTCTAGAAGAATTAAGTAATTTTACATTGGATGGGCTAGGTTTCACGAACATTTGGCGATAAAATGGTCCGTCATATGGGATATATTGTGCAATTGAGTCGCGATAGAATGTGAATATAAAGAGAAAACTTATCAACCAGTTTGATTCCAAATTTAGGAGTCATTCTCATGTCTTGTATTCCTATTGTAGGTTTGAGGACGTGTTTTATTTCGTACTTAGATGTTATTCGGTAGGAAAATATTTGTTTGGACTGTTCACTGGAAAAAGAAAGTGCCCACTATTTGGAGTATAATATTATTCTAGAACTATTGTGAATTACTCGAAGGAGTTCTAAACAGCGCCATCTTGACAACGTCACGATTCTTGGCGGACCAATACATTTCCTGCTTTGAAATTTATACTAAACATTTCGTCTCTTTTGGACGTTCATACAATTTTATCAGGTTTATTTGGGATTCACTTCCTAATACTGTCAGCTCCTCTCACATTTTGATTTAGAACTTTGATAATTAAATTATTTTTTTTAAGTTTTACAAAATTTATTCGTTTTGCTTCTTTCTGTTACTTAGTTTGTGTGCATATAGAGTCGTAGCAAAATTGTCAGTCAAATGAAGGACGTAGATAACTTTATATGACGGCAATCACTTTTCCTTTCATATGATTTATTTCCAAATTATTTATTTATTCCAAACTAGTTTACATATTCCTCTTGAAAAAGATCGTGAAAGTTTCCATTGTTCTTGGTAAACATTTCCTTTACACCGTTCTTATATTTCTATATGTAGTGTATATTTAATCCGAGCAGTGTTGATTATTTTTATATGTTCTTTCACTTTTAAGGATGTCATTTATTTTGTGCGTGTATATATATATATATATATATATATATATATATATATATATATATATATATATATATATATATATATATATATATACTATGTGTGTGTGTGTGTCTTTTGTTCGTACACTGGCACGAAGCACAAAATTTAAGGAACGCTTTCAGTAAGGAGATACTATGACAACCAGCCTTAGCTTAATTATAGGCGATCGTGAAAGCCTTTGTCTATTGAAGGGCACATTTCTAAATCAAACATGTGCTCTTATTCCTTAGCATTTTATACATTTTGGTGAAAACGGATTTGGTCTTGGTCGTTTTAATGTCGAACCTCATATCTGATATGATTTGAAATTTACTGAGTGGAAAAAAATTCGCGATGGAACGTAACGATTCATGACGTAAAGGACATTGGTAATATTATATTCCTCCAGCGTGTACCTGTCACGTGTGCATATTACAGGTGATATTTGCGTGCAATACATATTTATTTACGATTGTTCACACAATCCAAAATAGGACACTATCGAAAACTTACTAGTGTCATCTAACGTAAGAATGGAAAATGGGAGATATTGAAATTAAAGACATACTATTGTTTGGATACGTAACATGTCGAATATAACAATTTTATACAATATCACTTCAATACTTTGTGTTATTAATAAGAGAGAAGATATATTTTAAAAACACGACTTAAAAAAATCGTCAAAGATGGTAGGTCTATTATGTAAGAGATTTATATAATCAAATTGTTTTGCAATCAGTCCAATAGAAGTGCATAATTATTATATTTGTTTCGGCCTAATGTCAATTGGAGTTTATAACAAGAAAAGCTACCATGAAAGTATGGCCGGACCGCGAGCAACACAAAAAAGTCTTATCGATATAACTTTAACTGATGAATGTAGCGTTATTTCAGAAAGAAAATACCAACCACAACGTTGGCGCCAAACGACGTATGGGCGGATGTAGGTTTTGACAGTCGTAATCAATCCCAAAAATGATGGCGGTATTTTTGTCATTCCATATCATAGTTCAAAGTCGTTTTATAAAATTATGAGGTGCTTACCAGTTTAGTTGCTGTTCTCTTCATCGGTTTTTTTCTGTTTTCCTCTTCGTAGCTAGGGTTGATATAACCTGGCAAGTCCTCCAATCTCAGAGTATTTTGTCCGAAGTTATATTCATAGTTCAAATTATTTTTCTTGCTCTGAAAGTCATTAGAACAAAATAAGTATTACAAATTACAGTCTCAATTCGTAGAAGAAGAAGAAGAAGAAGAAGAAGAAGAAGAAGAAGAAGAAGAAGAAGAAGAAGAAGAAGAAGAAGAAGAAGAAGATGATGATGATGATGATGATGTTGACAATGATGGTGATGAAATGTGAGGACACTACTATATTTGTGCTAGTCTGAGTGGAAGATTTGAGTTAATATTATAATACAAGCTCTTCCTAAATTTTTGAAAAATGCTTCCTTTCTAAAAGGATAATTTTATGCATTTTATGAGAACAAAGTCGCATTTGAGGAAAAAAAAAGAAAGACGAGAAATATTTCCTGAGTTGTGGATGGCATTTAATGTCCTACATTTAGAAAATTACCCGCAGGAATTAAGCCTGAGTTGATAAGAGACAGAGAATGACTTTCTACTCACATTTGATATTGATTTCCGTTTCAAGTAGCAGATGAGAACTACAACAGCTATTATCATAGCTACAATGCCACAAACGGCGCCGATAATAGTGGCAACATTTGTTGCTTCACCAGTCAAAGGAGGCGGTTCCTTTCTCCCACTGGAATTCCCGTCGTTTAAAGGTGAAGTCTTTTGAGACGTCCGAGGCAGACTGCCAGTATTTGTATTTGATGAAGGAGAAGTCGAGACTATCTGGTGGCTAGCGACTGAAAAATATACAATTTTACGTGAGTCGAAGAATATACTTTTCTTGCACGGAGGTGTGATCGCCTTCATTTTACTCTCCTGGTGAGCATTTGGAGAATTTTCATGCATATGTCAAAAGAATTTCAAGGTTCTAACAAGAAATTTGTTCCTGGAATGTTCTTGATTGCTAATATTTTCCTCATGTTTTTATCCAAAACAAGGATCTGAAATAATTACGCAATGATATTAAGAACGTGTTTAGGTCGCCTAAGTAGACATCTGCTTTTAAGTATTTGGTTTTAACCTTTTGACCATTTTAATCACGGATAATGCTGTATTGTGTCAAGGAATTACGTACTAATCAGTGTGTATGCATTCATAGGTTTCAACGACACGTCAATAGTAAAGCTAATGGAGATCATGCTCCCATACGTACGTTATAAGAGCAAACCATAATTGAGAGATCATGGCGCCACGATGAGTTGATTAAACGAAATAATATTTGTTCTGCAAAATGTTGTTAGCTAAAAAATCTTTGATTCAGTTTTGGTAAAAACGCACGGGGTGATCTCCTTTAGCTATACTACCATTTAGAGTTTCCAATATTCTTGATTCGACATAAATCAATGGTAAATGGTGGAAGATGATGACATGCGTACATTAAAATGTTACATAAAAACGTCTTATCTCGTGGATAATATTGTACACGATTATTTTCTACAACCCAAAATAGACTTGTATATATTATCAGATTTTTGTCAATACGCTCACTGCAGCCTGCATGTAAAATACACTGCAACTGAATCATAAGAAGGAAGCTTCTTAATGTTTAAATTAATTACTTAAGATTTTTGCTTTGCAGATTTATTTGTAGTTTATTTTTTTAAGTTACGACCGAGGAAATCCGTTCTCAATACCTTTTACACCTCTTCGATAATGGATGCTCTTTCACATTCAAGTCGGTTCACGTTCTAGTCTCTTCGCCCAGAATTCAGATTATCTCTCAGTGTTTTAGTGTTGGATGTGTGTGTTGGGGGTGTGTGTGTGTGTGTGTGTGTGTGTGTGTGTGTGTGTGTGTGTTGGGGGTAGGTAATGAATATGTTATTTACATATAATACGATTGAATCTCATCTTTCTTAAATAAATTTATTGCATTGTGGTAAATTTTTAATTTTTACATTTATTTTAAATTCCAAAATATGAACTATGATCATCTTCTTACTGTTGTACTTTTATGCTTTCAGGTCTTAAATGTATTCGTAACTCACAATTCAACATATATAGTCATGAAAATATCTCGGAAGCAGATTCAATTTTTGAATGTGCAACCCAAATCTGGTCTCATCATGTCTCTCTCGCTTACCATGTTTCTGTTTGTATTCGAGGACTGGCTAGTACTGAGTCACAGGACAACTCGATCTGTCGCCTTATCAAAACTCGGAGAAACTAGGCATGATATTATCCGCGCAATATAATCACTACTTGCCTACGACATTTAATTTATAAACATTACATTCGAATGAAATTTTTAGAAAATTACACACATCTAAGAAAAAAATATTTCTGGTCACCTTTAAGATACAGTCCTGATGACTACATAGAAGAGAGCAATACAATGTTGCTTCTGGAATTCAAGTGTCCGTTTGTAAGAAACATCACCAAGCTGTCTGATTACTATTTGCAGCAAGAATTATCTGTCTTAAAACTCTCAGTTATAACATCATGCGGCCTGCTTATAGACACCATTTATCGCAGTTATAGCATCATACGACCTGCTTACTGACACCATTTATCGCAGTTATAGCATCATACGGCCTGCTTACTGACACCATTTATCGCAGTTACAGCATCATACGGCTTGCTTATTGACACCATTTATCGCAATTATATCATCATACGGCCTGCTTACTGACCCAATTTATCGCAGTTATAGCATCATGCGTCTTGCATATTGACACCGTTTATCGCAGTTATAGCATCATAAGAACTGCTTATTGACATCATTTATCGCAAGTGTTCGCTAACATAACTTGGACGCTATTTAGTTACGAGCATATGCTCATAAACTACGTAACAGGAAGAAGAAAAGCGAACGAGTTTTGTAAAACTTACAAGATACTTTAATTATCAAAATTATAGATGAAAATGAGAGAGGAACTTACAGTGTTATGAAGTGAATCCAAAATAATTCCGAAAAAAGCACAAACGTTCCATATAAATTTCGAACCTGAACTGGTCTGCCAAGAATCGTCACATTGTCACAATGGCGTTGTTCAGTATTCCTTTGAATAATTCACAAAATCTCCAGAATAATATTATAGTCCAATGAGCAATTTCTATTTCCAATGAAAAATCCAAACTGAATGTTGTTACTCTAAAAATATCTTATTACAACATAAAATACATCTGGCCTTACAACAAGAACACAAGATATAAGAATAACGAAACCGCTCAGCCAGAGCAACTTATATACAGGCAAAAATAGAGCCTATGCAGTATACCGAAATCTAGCTTTAGATATTTTATAAAATTTACAGCCATGAATAAAAATTATAAAATGATAGAGATAGAAAACAAAGACAGATAGATTAATAACAAGGACTATTGCCTATATGAGAAAGATTCGATCCCAATAGGTATCATTGGCTTCTTTAGTGACTACGATTATTTTTTTATACTTAAGCTGATACCATTCTATGGTCATACACTATGTAACATTAAGAAACGAAAACCATACAGCTTTGTAAAATTCAACAAATAATTTATTTCGCTAGAATACAAAGTGAAATAAAAAAGAAATTATATTTTTTTGAATTAAATCAAGCTGTACTAATAGTTTATCACCGGTCCAAGCATATGAAGTTCAAATTGAATTCCGGTGGTATTCCAAATAAGTTCTAATATTGAATGTATTGATGTGCCAGTAGTTGCGAATGTGCTGGTGTGCCAATGGCCTGGATTGTGGCGATGTGTTAATCGTCTTTTGAAGCTTTACCATCATAAAATCCAAAATATCACTGACTTAATTCGCTATAATTCCAAATTAATGTTTAATTTCAAGAATATCACTGAGCACTTTGTAATTCCAGTGAATAAATCATTTGGATAAATTAATCAAATAAATTAAAAACTGAACACAGTAATAACACTGATTTTGCTTTGGGAGCTAACGCAAGGAATGAGTAATTTTCAAACGTATGCAACATTATTTAAAGAGCTGAGACACAATAATAGAGTCAAGATGAAGGTTTGTTGCCTTACTAAAAGACTAAGAGTTGTAAACAAGTTTAGGAATTTACATGTGAAACATTAGTATCCTACATTCAGATGGAAGTAAACATATTTACATCCATTGATATGAATATTTAATCTATGCTCATAGAAATAAATATTAGCTATGTATTACGTTGTTTAGAACCTAAATGTAATGGACAGGTACTCCATTAACTTGATTTTGGACAAAGGTCAAGTATAAAATACATATATATCCCTGACATGTAATTAAGGGAGAAAGCCAACAAACAATGCAAATTAAATATACATAACAAAGCGAATCTTTTGAATCTGAAGTATCATTGTTTCTAATGAAAGATCTGCATAAAGAACACGGCTATATTGAGTCCAAGACGAGCCAAGTTGTATTGCTATTGCGATAGATGATATCAAAATCAATCATGAAGGCAAGTTCTTGGCAAGTTCTCACCTTGGGAACTTTTGTAAGATCACGTACAATTATATGGCTCGCGTTCCAGGCTATGACAAAATAATCAAGCGCGGGGTATCTAAATTGTACCAAATTGTATCTGACTGTTAAGAAACCAGTTGTAATATGATGTACGAATTGGACTCAAAGAGAATAATGGCCGTGTACAAGCATGCATATAACTCTAAAGTAAAGTTTCGCTTAGGCGGGGAAGTAGAACACGTCAGCCGCATAATAGACGGTATCACATCATTAAATAGTTTCTCAAGTAGTCCCGCAAATTATATTATCAGACGTCGAAATAACATTTGGACCAATTTGATATTTATGCAGAGATTGCTTTGATTTAGAAAAATACAGAGGTATATTAAGAGAACAATGCAATAACCTCGGCAGCAAGATTATGTAGTTGAATGATTTCGTCGAAACCACTCTAGATGGCACCAAATATTTAATTAATTTATTTTCTCATCGTAGTTTAGTAGCTACCATGAGTTTAGTGTCAACGCTTTTATTTTGAAAGCTTGTTTCATCTTGAATATCTGTCTCCACTTTCTGAAGACTGTCTGCGCTGCGCTTCCACGCCAGAAATAAATAGAAAGAATAACATGTAGAAAAGCTACAATGATGGCAACACCTGCAACACTAAGCACCAGAGGAGTTGCGGTAATTTGGATTTTTAACGTAGCTTGAACAATTTACAGTCATATAGATACGATATCTGCAGTGTGGCTGTTTATAATAATGTCTAGCACTGCGGCATCATGCATCAGACATAGAGCATAATGTCCCACCCAATCACATTATCCTGACACAATGTCAATTAGATCGTACACTATCCTCTTAATCCTGAGCGCCAAGCGAGGCAGCTGCTAGTATTATTTTTATAAGGTATGACTTGGATGGGGATCGAACCACGACCTCCTACATCCGAGGCGGAAGCTCTAACCATTTAGGTCACCAGAGCGGTCTATAGCTTCTGTATTTGACTATATGATCATAAGCCTCAACATCTTTTTTTCACAGCCGCTTAAATTTCAGCTTTTTGCGGATGCTCCTCTGGCTGTGGTTGCGGATTTTCTGCGTCAGGCTGTGACTGCTCTGGCTGTGCCATTTCTGCCTCATGTTGTGGCAATTCTGCTTTGGAGTTAGATTCCTTATCATCAGGAGAATATTACTTGTTATCTACTTTATCAGACAAATCGAAAACCTGCAGTACTGTTTTTACATCATCATCTAGGTCAAGATCTCCGTAGAATTTTTTTCTGCCTACTGTATTCCGCATTTATACTTTTCTTCCGCCTGACTTGCTTGTCCACACAGTCATGGTCCTTAATGTATGCAATTTATTTGTATTGTGGTTAATTTTCTGCGCATGCTTTTGTAGACACTGTTAACATTTATATAGTTCTTTCGCACTAAATTCACTAACAATATTTTTCCCCGTAGCCTCTTTTTGTTAGGCTAAATGACTCCGTTGCAAAATGATTTTACCTTATCTAAATTATCAAGTTCGTCCAGTAGCCGTTTCTCTCTCATATTAGCAAGGAAAAAGAAAGAGTTTTCATATGAGCGTTTCCTCTGATCACAACAGGGTTCAGAGGAAATAGTTTGTAAACCTTTTTCATAAAGCCTATGCTGTCGTAACATGCTTTGACCAGCGTGCCATTGCGAGTTTCATTGCGAGTCACCTCAGACAGCAGTCTGTTATGTTAGCCTGCAAAGCTCACGAATTCTGATATGATATATTCTATGTATCTACAAAAGATTACCTAAAGTAAATATTTGAAAGTAACTGAAACCAAGGTTAGTTGGCGTTGCATAAATACAAAAATATTAGAAACATTTCGTACTTTGCAGAACCTGGATTTGGGATATCAATGTCACATATTTCAAAGCTTATAGAGTACGAGGTTGGGAAAAGTGTTGTCGTGCTTGTGAAAAGCGTTGTCCAGGTTACGGTATTATTTGACACCTCTGCCAACTGTTTAAACGTTCTTCGATAATTATTCTAGCCCCAATAGAAATGCACCAAATGTATACTGCTACTGGAAATCTACCTGAATCCAAAAATGTTTGACAGCCCACTCATTCCATATTGAATATGGTACGTGGCCCGCAAACGTGCAGAAGGCCTGTCAGACACTCGAGTACTCAGGCGCAGTATGTACATGAATGCCACCCCTGTTAAACACATTTGACGAGATCGTAGGAACATAGCCATTAGTGCTTTTGTTACTATTTTGACATTAACACATACTGTTTTGCTACTGCGTCAGTTTGGTTGCCAACAATTTTATTGCGGAGTATTTTAATTCCACACATGCTATGCTAACTTCACGTATGAGCGATTTAACACTAATCAGAAATCCTTCTGGTGCATGAATAATTATTACAATATATGCCAACGCATATATCATTTGCACAAAACTTCCCCTACCCTGTGATGCAAAAGAAAAAAGAAAGTAGTTTGATTTCACCAAGCTCCAATGTTATTCAAATGTTCCTCTTTGTCGTCTTTTGATTCTAAACTAAGAGGTGGCTAGTGGAGTTAAAAATTTTGTATATGCGTATTGTTTGTTAGCCGAATCCACAGTAGTTATTAAAGTTTATGCGAGAGCAGCTGAAATCTGTTAGCCTGTCGCAATATATTTATATGCACGAAGCAGAATGTCGGCGTAGCACTATGATTTAGTTCTTCATTGACACCAAAGTTCGCAGGGCAGTAAGAACACTATACATGAACAACAATGCCTTGACCATGGCAGAAGCTTTATAATTATATATAGTCCGCAGTACAATATTTTATTTCCTGCTTGCGGTTATATGACAGTAAGTTCAAATGGCCAATGAAAAACAAATTTGCTTTTCAATATGCTGCTAAATAACGGATTTTCAATAACAACATAATTATTTATACGCTCCATGCTAGTAAAAATAAATACCAAACACGTAGAAACTTTGATGATGCCGCAAGAAGCTCTAAATGCCACTATGTTCACTCTACTGTAAACCCGAAGAGACATGGCCCTTAGAAGAACTGGACGATGAGAAAGATTCTAACATATTATTTGACAAGATAAAATTGATAGCTGCAATATGAACAAAGTTAAAGAATATTTTTGCTGGCAGATAATAAGAGTTACAATTCGGATACGTAGAGCAGTCTTCTTAAGATTTTCCAAAATATATCAGACACAATACGAGCAGCTATCTCTTACTCTGGCTTAGACAATCGAAACATCTGCTTGATTGCGTGAGATCAATGTCGTGGCATAGAGTCTGCTAAATTGAAGCAGTTTTATGACAAGGCCATAACCAGCTACAAGCATAATTTTATGGTATTTCTTCGAGACAAGCAAAGGTTTCTGAAAAATACTGTTGCAGATTTGATGAATTTTATTTGGCATAGGCGAACTAATGTAGATAAATATTTACTTGTGGTCATGGCAAACCCGCTTTGTCATCTTCTACTGACATGGCAAAGAATGTGCGGGGTCGCTATTATTTAGAAAACCATATAATACAATGCCATTTCTTAGAGGAGATGACCCTAAAGACAAGGCTAATGTCACGAAATAATAAGTACAGCAGCGGCAATTACTTGGCAACATTCTCGCAAAGAAGACTGCTAAGAAGCATTTCAGCGTAATGTCGCAAAAAAGTTATTTAAGCCATTCACTAAGAAAATAGATCTGGATGCACATCAGGTAATATGAAGCAAGATTTGCTGGTCAAATCTTTGGAAGAACAGCAACATGCTATAATTTAAAGTTAATCGGAGCAAGAGAATGCTCTAATACTGCTATCCGAGATATTGTCTCTGGAGTATTCTGCGCCAGAAGAACATTCTGATGAAAGAAAGAATATTGTTGCTGAAGTACGAGTCGAGGCTGTTGAACTGCCATCTGAATATAAGCACTTATTAAGACAACCATCAGAAAGGCATAATTATGAGTGTAAAAAGCGGAAAGAAAATAAATCATTATATTTAACAAATAGTAAGGACAAGGGCAACGCACATCCTGAGCTGTTACTAAACTCTGAAGAAAACTATAGAGTTCAATATGGAATTAGGCAACACGCAGAATATGATACGAAAGATGGAGCAACGATATACGACTAAGACTGCTGAAATGATTGGTAACGTACTTCTATAAGTGGAAACTCGCATGCCATTAATAATATTGGTACCAAAAATAGTCGTACCTGAAAAAGTACTCAAGTAAACGCTTCTAAAAAACATCACCACCTGCCATTCGAAAATGGTCAAGGACGTCTCTAGCAGAAAAAGGAAAGAAAAACGTGACAACAGGGAAAGGAATAAAATATTACCAAAATTCGTTAGTGCTTGTCGCACGGCTGAGGTTGCTAGTGGCAATCAAGCTGGCAGGAAACGTTGGCACTGAAGCTGATAATGTAATCACTGAAATACTATATCATTTACGTCAGCAAATCTTACTTAGTAATCCAGAATATAAAGTTTTGTTCCATGATTTAAATGTTTTAGCCCTGCCACAAACTATTTTATTCATATCGGAACTTCCTCGATTAAACAGCACTAATTTGTACTGTCCTATATAGCTCGCCCATTGATTTATCTTAAGACACGCGCTATGAAACTGTATCAATTTCTGCTGAATTTTGATGTTTGTTTTATAATGTTACAAAGAGCAAAAATAAATTCATATATCTTATCTCAGCTGATAAAGTAGAAACTTTGCTAAAATAAGTCTTGACGCTTACAATGTTGTTGACACAGCATATGAAATCAAACGAACGACGGCAAAGTGATGACACGTTACCAGTGATATATTTATCGAACCAAATTATTCTAAACTTGAGTTGTACTATTATTAATAGTCTGCTTGGATTTAATTGACAAATTCTGAAGCAAGATAGTGTGTACTTTGGAGATTTTAAAATTACCAGTAGCTTAGCAAACAGTTTATTGATAAACCGTTTGGCGGACGAAGGACCATATAACGCACAAGGCCACAGCCACATAATTCAGTTCTAATGCGCATTCAGGATCACTTATGACAATCACGTAATTTACTATCCAGAGCAAAACGTTTCATGTATACCAGAAGTCGATATGTCAGTTAGACCATTCAGTAAGACGAGCGCGTGAGGTTTTACATGCATCTGCGATCACAATGATAAAATGTAATTGACATGTATAATGAAGTCCGCACGATTTAATCGCAATAAGATTAAAAGATAATTGTTGACAATCTTAGCAAGAAAATTGGCCCTGCAGTTTCAGGTTTTACAAAGGCTGCTATTTCAGTGGCAGGAAGAGCCGCAGAAAAAAATATCGTAAAAATAATTTCGACTACGCCACCAGGATATTGGGAGGCTAAGAAAGCAATTGTGTCAACAAAAGAAACCTAGCAGGTACTAACATCTGAAGCCAAGAATGTTATCTATGCGCTGTCAAGAAATCATGAAGATTACTGCCTGCGTCATTGCCAAACTTGTGAAATATTATGACTGACTTTGGTCAAAAGAATTTTTTTGTGTTAGATAGATTAGGTATCCAACAGTTTAGAGCATGTCTCTAGACTCCATGAGCAAATCACGTTTCTGTAATATTTGGGATATTAATGGGTTATCATATTTTAGGTTTTCATAGCTTTCGGTTCAGAAACGGAATCCGACAAAAAGAAAATATTGTCTGATGACAGGTTTTAATGTAGCTCAAAGATCTGAGTATGGCTGTAATTTTTGCTGCAAACAGGGATGTTTTAATTTGTAACTGGCTTAATATAGCGCTTTAGGATGTCTCTGGCAAATTGAACTTTATTTTGATCTTATGAACCGTCCTTGTATAGTGACGTATGACTGCGGTAGGAGGCTCTGATTTCATTGAATTTATTCTAAAGAAAGGTGAGAATCTGTTGATAATAGTTTGGCAAGATCAAATATTATTTGTTAAGTGGATATTCAAAGAGGCGGATATTTTGAAACATATAATTTTTCAGCATTTCCAACATTGAGGTTTGCTGCTGCTCTCTGAGCGAACCCTTATGACTGACAAAATGGTCCATTTTACGTCGAATGCACCGAAATCCATGCTAAACGTCGGATAGCAGTTTGCAGGAATCTAGATACCATTTATCATTTGTACCATGCTTTTTTAAATACAGTTCGTTAATTGATATGGGACAACAGTTGGAAGGGTCGGTATTTTCATTTACAGGTTTAAGTACTCGTATGGCAAGACTGCCGGAAGTCGCCAGTTTTCCAAATTGTATTGAAAATGCTTAGCAGTGTATTGTGAGCTCTGTTAGGTAAGTGTTTTAAAAGTTGATAATGGATATGATCAAGTCTTACTGAAGTGTCATGGCTCGATCCAGAGTCTTGTGGTTCTCTACGAGTGAACTTTATTTTGTTAGTATCTTTAGTATCAGCAGATTAGCAGGTTTAAATGTAAAAAACCTTTTCTTTCTTGATTCTGAAACTAAAAAGAATTTGAAAATAATTCGCATGTGATTTTTTTAGAGTATATTCCAAACAATTTATTTAGGATTTATGGTATGAGTGGTATCACTTCATCTGTTTGTTTTAAAAGTGATTGATACAGCTGTTGTTAGTTTTGACAAAGAGTTTACATACCATATTCTATACTGATTTTACAGAGGAGCGAGGAGTTAAACCTTAAGACAAATTATCTCAATGTTCTGTTGGTTGCCAAGTCTAGGACGAGCTTTAGCTTGATATATATCGTATATATTTAGATTTTCAGTTATTGGATTGGCTTTGAAAAGTTTAGGACACGTTTCGTTCCTTGACACCATCAAACGTTTGTTTGTTGACATCTTAAGAATCATCGAAGATTTTCGCATTGCATTCCCAGTAAAATTCTGGAGTATCTATGTAAACAAAGGTAATGAATCCACTACTTTATCAAACCTACCAGCTATTGAATTTGATTCAATGAGGGATAGAAACATTTCTCAATCTGCCTTCTTCAATTTGTCGTTGCTTAAGTATAGTGTATAGTGGTCACAAGCACAGTGGTCATCCCCAATGTCCCAAAAGAAGCAGAGAATCTCGACCATTGACATATTTGATTATGTTCTTTAAAAATGAATCAATGAAGGCTATTACTTCCGTGAGTCGGTTTTTATGAAAGCATTTGTTTTTACCTGATATGTATATGTACCTGATGATGCACGTTCTCGCTTTGTATGATTACAATCGGGTTTGAACTTTAATCTATGCACTTAGATTGAATGTCGAGTTGTAGAAAACAAATTATCACATTTTGCAAGTTAAATTAAAAGATATAGTCAGATTTTCATCAAAATTCGTAGACAGAAAAGCAAATAAGAAACTTTTATTTCCATTGGACTGCATATACAGGAAAATTATTTTTTAAAATTAAAACAAATGATACAGATAAGGAATATAAATCATTTGGCCTTTTTCAAGTTTGTGTGCTTCACAAGCTGAACAGAAATGCAGAGGTGTAGCGAGGAAATATCGTGCCCTCTGCAAGAACTAAAATTGCACCTCTATCAAAGTGGCGCCCTCTGCAAGAACTAAAATTGCACCTCTATCGAAGTGGCGCCCTCTGCAAGAACTAAAATTGCACCTCTATCAAAGTGGCGCCCTCTGCAAGAACTAAAATTGCACCTCTATCAAAGTGGCGCCCTCTGCAAGAACTAAAATTGCACCTCTATCAAAGTGGCGCCCTCTGCAAGAACTAAAATTGCACCTCTATCAAAGTGGCGCCCTCGGCAAGAACTAAAATTGGGCCCCTATCAAAGCTTTGAAAGTATAAAAAAATATGTATAGCTCACTGATTTTGCGCTTGCCTACTTCTTGTGGTGCCCGCAGCACGTACGGTATCTTGCCACACCCTCGCAACGCCTCTGCAGAAATGGGTTCGGAATAATTATGATTTAAAATTACGTTATAACTATCTAGACTTATGCAAGGTTGTTTTTTTTTTAAATTGTCATAGACGAAGTAAAGCACATTACTTTGGAGGTTGCACAGCCCATTTGAAACCTAAAAAAGACGACATGTATGTGAAGATGTGAATAGTAACAAAAACAATGGAGCGTAATTCAAATGAAGACCGAATTAGTTCTTTAAAGCTAAACTGGGTACAGTACTTAAAACGTCCACGCGATTATCTCCAAATCAATTCAAGATGTACCTGGATGTCAAATTAATTACAGCGTTCAGTGATTTACTGGGGATAATAAATGCCGGACTCAATTATAATATGAAAGGGCAGGAGAGCAATTGTCATCCATTCAGCAGATATTATTATTATTATTATTATTATTATTATTATTATTATTATTATTATTATTATTATTATTATTATTATTATTATTATGACTTTATTTAAAAAGGGTAACTCAATTAGTTAAGAACTAATCTACCTTGAGGCCCTCATTCAAAGGAATTTAATTATTTTTGCTGCATCTCTGAAGCCATTGTATATACTGGGTTTGGAAAGAGGAAATAGAGTGGGCATTTCTAATCTCAACTGGAATATTATTCCAGAGCAAAGTTCCAGAGTATTGGAAACTTTTCTTAAATAATTCCTTATTTGGTTTGGGAATTTTGCAATTTTTGGTAGACATTGATCGCAGGTGGGGAGTATTTCCAGGTAGCCTATACTTGAATAGTGATTGTAAATATTCAGGAGCATTATTATTGGCTATCCTGTACATTAATTTGGCTTTTTAAAAACAGATTCGGTCTTTAATAGGTAGTATTTTTAACTTACCAAATAAATTTTCCTTGCTTTCTTTCTGGATTGATATTAACTCAAAAGCTCTTTTTTGGAGATGTGCCAGCTTTGCTGTTTTTATCAGTTGAGTTACCCCATACTGTATTACAGTAGTCTAAATAGGGTTGTATGTAACTGTTATAAAATAGTTTTCTGTGCTTTTCCGGAAGAAAGTGTCTTATCCTACTGAGAAGCCATAAACTTGAATTGACTTTTTTACTGATATGTTTGATATGTTCAGTCCATAATAGGTTATTATCTACCAAAACACCAAGTAGATTATCGTGACAGACCATTTGCAACCTTTTATCCTTCCATGTACATAGTTCATCGCTATCAAGTTTTGTTCTTTTTTTCCGTGTTGAGATAAGTAAAATTTTAGTTGTACCAGTATTAACCACCATGCCATTGCATTTGCACCAGTATTCTAGTTTGTTTAAGGCATTCTGTAAAGAAATTTCGAGTTCTTGTTTTGTGTTTTGGATGTCTGACAATGTTGTGTCATCTGCATAGAGATCTGTAGATGATACTGAGTCCTTTAGTACAAGTGGTAGGTCATTAATAAATAAAATAAACAGTAATGGACCCAGAATTGAGCCTTGTGGTACTCCAGATCTGATTATTTCAGGTTCAGACAGAATATTATTAATATAAACATGTTGTATTCTCTCACGTAAGTATGAAGTAAACCATCTAATTGTGCTTTCATCACATTGGTAGATTTTCAGTTTCTTCAAAAGGATTTCATGATCTACCATGTCGAAAGCTTTCCTGAAATCTACAAATACAGAACCTATTATTCAACCTTGATCAAGTGCTTGAAGCCATTTATCAGTTAGGGAGATCAAGGCAGTCTCACACGAGTGTTTCTGTCTAAAGCTTGATTGATTAGGGTATAACAGAAAGTGTTTGGTTAAATATGATATGAATGAATCATGGACATGCTTTTCAATCAATTTTGACAAGTTTGGTAGTATTGAGATTGGCCTGTAGTTATCAGCATCATCCTTAGGGCCAGATTTGTGAATAGGAGTTACTTATGCAGTTTTCCATATTTTGGGAACAGATTAGGATGCAATACTTAAATTGATTATGAATGTAAAGCTATCTACAATAGCAGAGGCAGAAGATTTAATGAGTCGTGGACCAATCTGATCAAGTCCTGTTGCTTTCTTAGTATCAAGTTCACTGAGATATTTCTTAACAAAGTTTTTTGTTACTGGTGGGATGGAGAAACATACCTCCTTAGATATTTTGCTGCTGCAGAACTTTTTCAGTTTAATAAAGTTGTTTTCAATCACTGGTTCTTTTAACTTTATGGTAATGTTGGTGAAAAAACATTGAAAACATTTGCAATGTCATTGTCATCAGTGACTATGGTGTCATTTACCAGAAGTGAGTGGATTTATTCGCATATTATAAACTGGTTGTGCCGTTCTGTATTAGTGCCTGGACAGAAATGTCAACATACATTATTTGCACAACGGCGCTACGATAATATGACTGAGTTGGGCTTGCACTTTATGTACCATTTTGACTTCACATAATACCAGAATCTGTTAAGGTAGTGTGTGTGTGTGTGTGTGTGTGTGTGTGTGTGTGTGTGTGTGTGTGTGTGTGTGATTTTGATTTTTAACGTGACTTTAAAACATTTTCAGTCATATCTCTACAATGTCTGCAGTGTGGCAGTTTATGGTGATTTCTAGCATTTGAGAATCATGCCGCAGACATGCAGCATGATTTTCCATTCAGTCAACATTATCGTGACACCAGGCCGACAAGTCTAACACTAGCCTTTTAATGCTGAGCGCTTAGAGAGGCAGCTGTTAGTACCATGTTAAGGCATGGATGGGTTATTCTTAATTGTAGATGTTTTAGTATAAAATAATATTTTGCGAGTGCAGAAAGAAATAAAACCAAGTATTAGATAGTGCAGTTTATCTGTGTTGTATATAAGATTCATTTTGATCTGTCCGTGTTAAACACGAACCCAATATAAGATATGATGAGATTTGAACACTTGACCTGGGCAACTTAACAGTTCATATTAGCTATCTTTAAAAATAAAACAATTCTCGTTTCTGTTCCTGTTTCAGTGATAAACAATTAGCACACTTTAAAACAGACACAACTTGAAAAAATAACTAAGTTTCGATCAGAGACTAATTTAACTTTGACCCCGCCCCAAAAGATAAACAGAAAATTTTAAATGGCGCTTTTGTTCAAAATGTTCAGTTAGCAGGTGAAATTATTAATAAACAAATTTCTATTAACTGAAAGAAGAACTCACTGCAAATTCTTACAATAAACATTTCATGTGGATTTCTATATAAATTCGAGGCTCGATACAACGTCTTAGTACTAGGAATGTATATGGTACCAAATCAGGACAGGCTCAGTAAATAACAGTCTCTGATGAGGCATACGTCATTTCGTAAAAGGTCAAGTCATTCTGGGTAAAAACGGATTATACAGAAAGTGGTTGTCTTTTCTTATCTGTCAGAAAATCATATACGTGCAAACCATAAAAGGACTTGAACTCGTTTTATACTACTACTACTACTACTACTACTACTACTACTACTACTACTACTACTACTACTACTACACACGCGCGCCGTTCAAAAACACACTTAGTGTCGTTTTAACTGTATATTTTTTTAGCTCAAATTGAACTCCGAATCTATTCAATGCGCATAGTGCAAGTTTTTTACTTTAAAGTGGTCGAAGTCTCTAGACAGGTATTTAAGCTAAATTTTCCTAAACATTGCAGAGCAATGTTAACATATTCAGTTAAGTTGAAATAAATTTCCATTTGATCAGGTTGTATTAGTGCAAGCCATTGGTGAAAAAATGCCCCGCCCCAAAGATATATATATATATATATATATATATATATATATATATATATATATATATATATATATATATATATATATATATATATGTGTGTGTGTGTGTGTGTGTGTGTGTGTGAGAAAATCATATACCTGCAAACCATAGAAGGACTTAAACTCATTTTATGCTAAACACACACACACACGGTTCATATATATATATATATGTATGTGTGTGTGCATACATGATTTTAAATTATATATATATATATATATATATATATATATATATATATATATATATATATATATATATATATATATATATATATATATATATATATATATATATATATATATATATATGAACGTCTTACCTTTCAAAACTCCCGTCCAACTCCCTAGTCCGAGACTGTTTCTTGCTTTGCATGTATAGTTTCCAAGATCATTAGTTGTGATCCTTAATACTTTTAGTTGTGACATAGCATGTACGGCAGGAAAGCCGGAGTTTTCTATCTTATACCTGTAAAAAAGGTGTAAAAAGGAAGTGGTCTTTTAAATTTTGTCGGAAGAATTTATTTGATCAATTTTGGTTTCGTATTTTACCCTGCAAACACATAATAAACGAACATTTATTTATTGATTTATTTGTATGTTTATGATTGTTGCGTTTGCCACAGATGCTTCGCGATTTTAAGACACGACATCGAACGTGCCGTGGGCGCCACTTGAAGGAAGGTGGGGGCGTAAAATCGATGAGCATAACAAAGTTGTTTTTTTTACATACTTTCAAAGCTTTGATAGGGGCGCAATTTTAGCTCTTGCCGTGGGCGCCACTTTGATAGGGGCGCAAATTTAGTTCTTGCCGTGGGCACCATATGTCCTCGCTACGCCTCTGGTCTGCTAATGAAATAGGTAGAAATCCCTACAAATCCGACATATGTATAATTTTGGCTAGGTATTGGTTTCTGTAGAACTGACAGTACCCAGAAGCGTACTAACAAGGTGGAGTGGGTGGGCGAACAGGGCGGTTACCCTGCGTGTCAGAAGTCTTGTGGCGCCAAACCATGGTCGTTTGAGGTCTTGGGTCTGCAAAAGCTATTTTGAGAATCATTGTTGGCGCCAGTTACCCTTAGTATGCAACTGTATGAAACGCTGTGTTATGTATTATGTAAAAACATTTAAATATTCTAAGAAGCAGTAATTTTTATTTACCTTTAGTGCTTGAATGAAGATATTTTACTACCTTGAATATTTTACATGCATAAATCTCTCTGCATCATCAATAGTAAAACATATTGGTTTCAAGAAATGAGGAAGACAGATCTAACTCTGTTTACTTACTTGTCATTTGTACTTAACGGATAAGTTTCATGGAACCAGTCAAGACTATTGGTTTCTGGATAACCAGTTATTGCGCAACTGATGATGGTGTTACTTTCTGGTAAAGCTTCAATGGTTGGTGATCCGCAATCAACCATCGGTTTTCCTGCAAAAGAACCCCAACACAAGCACATTTTTGCTAATGATTCCACAATGTTTGTACGGATGATTTTCTTGAAATAAATTGTACATGATCAAAGTATGGTTTAGTGAACTATCTTATTACATGGTTACTTTTAATCAGGGACAAAACCAGACATCAGTCAAATATTTATTCTAAGCAATTTAGTTCTTGCACACGGTTTATTAAGTTCAAGTATGATACGAAACACTAGATTGTTCCAATAGCTTTGGAATATTTCATAAATCACCAATGATTATTAACCCAAATCTTTATTTATTTAATTATAAATTATTTCTTAAAGGACTAGTTTCTATTCTGTGTTAAATTGGTATGTGAAGTTGTTTTTTCAAGCCTATGGTTTATTGATGTTCTGAATATTTAAGGTAAATTAAAGATAGAGGCTACTTCATAATTAATTTAACATTAAATTATATTCGTTTTTTTTTCTCGTAATTTTCCTCATTCCCATGTTGGTTCGGAGAAAAAAAAAATAGGTTTAATGTATTTGGACCTATTTAAATTTCATTGAATACCGCTTTCTGTTTTTAAAAAAAATTGATGATACAAAGTGATGCGCTTTACCTCTGACTATTACCACGACGCTCTCGTTGACACGTCTGTTATTCTCGACTTCAGCAAATATTTCGTATGTTCCGTTCTGCTCAAATGACGTAATAAGGATTGCCAATTCCAAGACGCTGCCAGTGTCGTTATCGCTTCTACGTTCTTCAACTTTATACTTTTGTATATAGATTGTGTCTGAAATTACTTCATTTCGTCCTTTAAAAAACCACTTAATCTGCAAGGACATAATTGATGTTTCATATTATTATATACTTTCGTAGCAAATAAGAGGTTGCAATTGAAGCACATGAAAACTCCTGTTTCGATTTTGATTTTATCTATCATCGTCAATTTATGTGAATTGACGAATTTATTGATTACGATTTCAGCGATTTTAGTAGATTTCAATTCATCACCATTCTCGCTTTTCCAGACTTTATGCTACTTGAAAAATAATCATGGTTTGTGGAAAGTCTTTATGTAGTCAAATTAAATATATATTGCTCAATCATCGATTGATTTATAGAAATTGGTGATCGATCATGGATTGTTATCCAATTTTCAAGGACTATACTTCAATTATCGTCAATATCAAATGTAGTCTTGAAATTTGGTCACCTCTAAACAGGAACAAAAGAAGATTAATGCAGACTTTAAGATTATTATGTATTTACTGTCATCGGCAAAAGTCCACGTAAACAACTGTAGATTTCTTAAATGTCATTATGTTATGTCCAAACTCTGTTTAGGAATTGTCCGATTTTGACGTTAAATAGTTTGTCTTTGATACACAGGAGATAAAAAAGTCGTCGAGATACAATCTGCAGTGAGTTCCTGGAATAAAGAATTTTACTGTACTGTTAACTTAAATGTTCCGATTGCTGGCTGACTGAGAATGTGATCTCCTGTGATACACCCATATCAAAAGGACAGCTTGAAGAAAGGGTGTGAAATTTCTGTTCTTCAAAATATGTGATAGAAAAATTAGGGTATTTGTTCTTTGTTTATTAATTACGCCTAACAAACTGCACAGACCAGATCCGCGTGCGCATATTCCGACGACAGATCTGGGTCTGTGCAGTTTACAGCTGGACTCGAGTTATAAGCGAGTATATTCGGTATTTAATAAATGCATCAGGTCTGACTAGCATGCTTCTATTGTTTCTGAACATTCACTGTTAGTCTGGTAGTAGTTTACTAGCCGTAGATCCCATAGTAGATTGACATTTCGTTAAAATACATCTTGTTAGTAATATGTGAGAGTATTTCGTAGGGTCGGTATGGTCCAATTCGGGTTTGGGTATTGGTATTACTGTTAATTCTTGCCATGATGACGAGAAGTCGCTAGTTTTCTAGATTTTATGAAAGCATTTACTAATGCATTGAGACCTGCATCAGGCACGTGTTTCAGAATCATACCGTGAACATTATGTGGTCCTGCCAGAACCAACGTATCGATGAAGAGGGTTTTGTCGTTCTCGGACTGTCAAATGTTTATTGCGAACTTCAAAGTGAGTAGACTTTAAATTGAAATGAAATTTTTCTCTCTCTTTTTCATACGGCGGAAGATTTCTGAATAGCAGGAAGATATTCTAAGAATATTTCAGACAGTTTATCTGGGATTTCTGGTAAAGTCATGATCATATCATTAAATTTCTTTAGCTGTTCGAGACAGCTACTTTTCCTTTTGTCAGTGATTATCCGTACATTATTGTCAACAGAAATGAGATATAAATATTGTGGCGCAGAATATCCATGTTTTCGTCTTGCTTCCACTACTGGTATGGCGGGCTTTAGTTCGAATTATATACTATCTATTCAGAGTTTTCGTTGTTGAATTGACATTTAAATTTTAACGACTATTTCACATTCCTTTATGGCGCCTTTGCAAACATCATAAACAATTGTTGGCAGGTTTGGTTATTATCGAAGATGTTGGTTTTTACGGGTCTTTGCTCATAAATAAGTAACAGAAAAGAGTGAATACAACAAGCTTTTTAAAATTTAACAAATAATTTTTATTTCCCTAGAATACAAAGTGAAAATTAAGACAAAAAACTTACGGTATTGCGAATTAATCCAAAATTAATCAAATAATTAAAGGCACAGGTCGCGGTCATAAAAAGTTTTGAATAAAAATCATTTCTAGTCCCGAAGTGATCCAAAATTGAAGGCGATGACGTGTCTGTTATAGCTTGCGAAGTGCTTATGCGTCAACAGTCTTTTGTTGAATCACATAAATATTATTCCAGGTTTGAATTCATTATAAATTCCAGTAAATGTCTTTATTCAAGAATTTTGTCAGGGCACTTTTGCACTCCCAGAGAAAATAATCACTTGAATTGGTATTTGAAGAAAATAAAATCCAGCCCAAGCTGGTCACAACATAATACAACTTGAAGTGCTAGATGTTAAAGCGCGGGTGGTAAAATCCTCACAGTCACAAGAAAATACAGTTCTCTGCTTGACTTCAGGTCACAATTAGTATTTTCTAAAAACAACCATTACCTAATAAAAGTAGCCTTCTAGAATGATCTAATGAGCCTTGTTTATTTACAACACAATATTGCACGAAATTCACTTAGGAATCTCCAAAGCCCTTACCCTGATTAACGTCTTTACTCATTTTGGTTTACCTTAATAATAATCCTGATTATAAGCTCATACACATATAGAATAATGAAGCTATCATTAGTTGTTTACCTAATTGAAATAAATAAAAAAAAATAATTAATCAGGTAAAGCAGAAGTGAACTGAATTTTGGACAAGGTCAAGTCCATCATACAATGTTACATTACAATAGCATGTAATGAAATAAAAAAATTAACAAACAAACAATTAAATTAAATATACATAACATGGTATTGCATCCCCAAAAGCCTTCTCGGGTATCTGTGCAAATAAGTTTATTGACATCACTACCGGATTTTGCTTGTGGCATTCAGTTTTTTTATATGTCATATTGTGAGAAAGACCTATTGGCGTTTATTGTTCACCTTGCAAAGATTTTGGAGGTGTAGAGATTGTAAACTTTCTATGTCTGTCTTGGTACAGACGGAATTGGTGAAAGCTTTTTTCACCTTCGTTTCACTTGCGTAGAATTTGTCAATAGTCTTTAGCAGAGTTGTAGCTTCCATAAATTGCCATATTCAAAGACGTTTAGGGGTTGTCCATAAAGGACGTCCGCAAATAATACTTGTTTTCATACCCTGTCCCCTTGTCCGCTTTTGTCCGTATGAGACTTACCACTCCGCCCCGGCTGCGAATGTCCCCATCTAGCAAGACTGATATGTGGGCCATGTAATCAACCCCAGTCATTGGCAGCCAGAAATATGTATTAATGCCATCCCATTCATATATATTCTGTGGGACGAATCGTACAAATTAAAATTAACAAATAATTTATACCTAGGGATGAACCATAAAGGACGCAGTAGGCCCAAAACATCTGTTCAACACAGAATATCATAACAAACAATACTAGCTTGCTGACGTCCGCGAGGTCCTTTAGACTCCCTCCACCCTAATTCGTAGTTGGTCGCATTTGAACCAACCCCCTCCCCATCTTTTCGGACTTCATTTATGGATGATCTCTTAGACTTTTTTCACGCTTTATTCGTCGTATTTATTTCTCTTCCTTCCTCTTGCAGCAGTCTCTGAGTAAAATACGTGGTCCCCCTGACAATTTGCATAAAAATGTTTCCTTATTAAGACGATTCAAAGTGATCGTCATGTCCGCATCCGTTTCCTCCTGCAGCCGTCTTCGTGGTAGTCATATTTGTGACATTAAAGGACTGCAAAGATCTGCGATAAATTGTCCCTTGGAATTATTCAAGAATCTGTCTTCGATGGATGTAGGAGAAGTAGCGTAAACGAAAGTCAGAATGTAAATGCTTGTGGGAATCAACTTTCTGTAACGGCTAATTTTGATCCTTTCAAGCTGGGGGACATTTTCGAATCCGAGGTTATCAAACATTCTAGTCTCACTGTAACCATACAAAGGTGCATATCACACGACGCATATAGATGAGCTGATATATTTTAGTGGTAATACCTCAGACGAATAGAGTGAGTTTTGCAGATTGATCAATTGTGTATAATAAGAAAGTACCTTTGTATTTTATGTGAATGTAAATGGAGCTGTTTTTTTTTCTTTGCCGCGTACAGCATTACACGACAGTGCATTGTAATTAAGCATGTACATTTTGATATACTAACTTCTGTTTACTAGCTGCAGTTTAGTCTTGTCATGAAGATGTCCACTTAATTGAAGGAATCGTCATCTGAAGAGGAATATGAAATATGATGCTTTATTCATTCTTGAAATCCGTTCTATGTTCGTTGCTAGCTGCTTGATTTGAAAACGGTCTCGACAAAGTTGAACACGTCTATTGCATTCAAATTGCATTGACCGATCTCTCCTCCACGCAGTTATCAGGAGCCTCTTCTGCGTCGTCACGTGACGCAGCACACTGCAAGCAGATTGCTTTCATTTAGTCGCATCAGATTTATTCAATATTCACGACCCTATTGAGGGTGGAAAAGATGTCTGCATGTGTGTCTATATAGGGTTTAATGGCACATCAAGAAGACCTTTTACAATATAAGGCATATTAAATGTTAGCTTGTAAAGATAACAAAGTGCTGAATCTTTAAAAAGATAAATGTTTAAATTTAGAATCAAACATGCCGTCCTAAAAGATGAACGATACAGGGTAAAGATGTGAAAATACTTTAAAAGGTATTTACAATAAATGATAAAAGTGATTGTGTGTGTATGTGTGTGTGATTTGGATTTTTTTACGTAGCTTTAACAATTTGTTTTAGTCATATCGTTATGATGTCTGCAGTGTGGTAGTTTATAGTGACTTCTAGCACTGAGGCATCATACTACAAACATGTGGCATCATGTCCCACCAAGTCGCATTAGCCTGACATCAGACCGACAAGTCCTAGCAATACCTTCTTAACGCTGAGCGCCTAGCAAGGCAACTGCTAGTACCATTTTTGTACATGTCTTTGGTATGACTCAGCCGGGGTTTGAACCCGCGATCTTCCGCATCCGAGACGGACCCTCTAACTACTTAGGCCATTGGAGTGGTCAAATATAATGGGTAAAAGTGTAAAATATAGGCCTAGGTAAAAATGTTTTATAAGAGCCATGTACGTTTTGAAAGCATAAGGCATTGAATTCTTTCAGGGCGTGCGTCATCAAAAACAAAACTCCTGTCTCACCGGGTGGAAGTTAATGAACTAATGAAGTATGTGTTCTAATGACACAATATGCAGTCTGGTCCGGCTTTACCATTCAGGAGTATGTATGGTTCAGGTAGAATCAAGAACTGTTCATTTACGGAAACCTTGGTAGAAAAATACTTGCCTGACATTCTTTAAGTATCGAAGGACAGAACAATGCAGACGGTCTGTCTACTTCAGTGAAAGCGCTAATCTTTTACCAAGATTTTGCACTGTGTGGAAAGGAAGATGAACTAGCAAAGTGGAGATAACTCAACCAAATCTTTAGTATGCATATTGTCGGCTCTTTATTTGATAGAAAGACTTTTATAGAAGTATGAATATATTAAATAAAGCATGGCAATTAGATATAATATATGGAAGATAATAAGTTTTGAATTTGCACAGTTGCTTCATTCAAAAACATTAAGTCCTGAGAGTAATACCGAAGTCTGGTAGGATTAATACTGCTAACGAGATTTGTATATAGG
This sequence comes from Potamilus streckersoni, assembly GCA_016746295.1. Taxonomy (NCBI): domain Eukaryota; kingdom Metazoa; phylum Mollusca; class Bivalvia; order Unionida; family Unionidae; genus Potamilus; species Potamilus streckersoni. Next base: position 346,376 of record JAEAOA010001867.1, read on the forward strand.
TGAGTTTTCCTGGAAGTGCATACTTTATTAGACATAAGCCTTATACTTGCCTTATTTTTCATATCTGTATAATATGGTATGTAAGCTGTAATTGTCAAATTGCTTCCAATTGTGACAGTTCGAGGCTGTTCTTCTAGCACAATAATTACAGGCACTCTTGGCCTAACTGAAATAATAATAATAATAATAATAATAATAATAATAATAATAATAATAATAATAATAATAATAATAATAATAATAATAATAATAATAATAATAATAATAATATCATCGTCATAAAAGTATAAACGCTTAAAAAACACGAATTTTTACATAGCGAGATTTTGCTTTTTCAAACTCATTACAAAGTGTACAATTAAGATTTGTTGGTAAATATTTTTTTATCTAATAAGCAAACTTTGGAATATGATTTGCCAGTTTTACAGATATGAAGTCCAGTGCCTCTGTTAAAACCAGTATAATGTAAAACTCCAGTAATAACAAGATCATGTAATTTTCAAGCGGCGTGTAAGTCACATGACAAATATCACTACACAACTAATAAAAAAAATTACCCTCGACTTTAAAACCTAAAATGAAAAAAAAATCAGACTTACAATGTAAATATATGAAATTAAACACAAAGAAGAGGCTTGATTTTATTCTAATAAGGAGAATTCGTCAGTCAATTAGAGAGGATTATTTTACAAAGGAGATAACCGCTACTATCATTTGAATATCCCACAACGACAATGTAGAGAACCTTAGACGTGATTTTTTTTCAACAAATACGTTTTTCTGAAGTTTATTAGACAGATCCAAACAAGTTCTCTTATGGACGAACGATGAAAACGTTAACATAGGTAAGACATTGTATATTTGATATGAATAAAGATGAAAAACCCACTTACATCATCAAGTGTTGAATATAAATTGTTACCAAAAATTATCAAAATTAATTAATTTCGAAATTGCAGAAACATGCACCATAACCTGATAAATGAAATCTGCACGATAATTAGTAGATACCTATATGATGTCTGAGGGCAGACAAAATTCCTGTATGAAACTGAGTTAGAATGTGTGAATATCTAAAAGAAGCCTCAGAGAAAACAATATTATGGCATAAACATAGAATCCATTTCGCAACCTATACGATATATGTTAGCTTTTACCTGTAAGAATATCATGTTAACTTTTACCTGTCATTTGTTTCCATGCCGACGCTCTATCTCTGAGGGTCGCTGCGATGCAAGAATAATTTCCTGAATCGTTCGGATAGGCAGTGTTAACAGATAATATCAGTTGACCACACCAATCATAGGATTTTATTACTGACTGCTTATATCTGTAATGATTAAGAAATCTAAGCATTAGAATATATTTTTTGAACTTCAATTATTTTATTTATTTATCTTTGACATCCTATAGTAACAAGATAGACATATATAACAAAGAACATCAAGCTGTTCTGTCTTAATCCCATACCTTAAAATACGCAAGAAAATCTTTATAACACAGTATGTATGTATGTATGTATGTATGTATGTATGTATGTATGTATGTATGTATGTATGTATGTATGTATGTATGTATGTATGTATGTATGTATGTATGTATGTATGTATGTATGTATGTATGTATGTATGTATGTATGTATGTATGTATGTATGTGTGTGGATGGATGGATGGATGGATGTATGGATGGATGGATGGATGGATGGATGGATGGATGGATGGATGGATGGATGGATGGATGGATGGATGGATGGATGGATGGATATATGCATGCATGCATGTATGCATAAAACGGTACAGTTACAAAAGTATTTTTCCTACGGTTGGATCAATCAAACGCTTCATCAGATAAAGGAATGACGTGCAAAACCAAAACAAACACGAAACACAAAAGCTAAGAGAAATTCCTAACAGTTTAACTGCTTGAATGACATAAAAATTAAATTAATTTGTATTTGGTGTTTTGACTTATTAACACAGGTCTTTTATTTAGTTCTCATACGGTTAGACATAAATGCTTGCCCAAGGACACACCAACTAAGCTGGGCTGATTCAATGGTAGGGTTCGAGCCCTCGCTCTTTCGGTCACTTGTCCGGTGCGCACTAACCAATGAGCGCAGCGGTTCCTGTAAATGTATTTTAAAAACAAAACAAAACAAAACTAAAACAAAAACAAAACAAAACTAAAAACCAAAATCTGATAAAATGTAGCTAAAATTTTAAAACTATCTATTTTTCTATCGGATCACGATGGGGAATGTTTATCAAAACTAATCAAAGGTTCGGAGATTCGAGTACAATGTAAAAGATTGGAGGTAAGCTAATATTAATTATGCAATACCTACCCGACACTTTTTGCATATCAACTCTTGTTTAATGCCTACAATTCAAATACATTCTTTCACGGACTCGTGCATTGTCAAGAAGACATGGATCACTAATGCACTAGCATGCCCATGTGCAGAACAGTTATCATTGTTATTGAGAACAGTTAAGACAGGGCACCAGAGCGGGGTGGGAAAACGGCATTCGGCAATAGCGACGTGTAAATATTGCACAATTAAAATACCTTTATCCCCAACACCCAACCAAGGAACAAAAATACAATTTAATAACAGCAGCAATACACACCCGTCGCTATTGGGTAACTGAATTTGTCAGTTAGGGTGGTAGGCTAATGTGTTCCAACTGATCAAAAATGTGTACAAAAAGAGTGTACCCACCTTTTGAGGGTGCGATCCACTTTACAGATTATTAATGTCTCTCTTGACCACATTTTATGCCGCAACTAGGTGTCCCAGAGGAAAAAAGAGCATGCATTCTGTTGTGTTAAAGAGCACAGCTAGAAGAAGAAGTTAGTATGTGGTTGCCCGATCTGTATCTACGTGACGTTCTCCACACAAAAATGATAAAAATATGCCCATAAGGCAGCAATAGCTCGAACGTCATGGTCTAATACTTTCATAAACGAAAGGGTCTCTGTCAGCAAGGGACGGATATGCTCTTTTAACGGCAGTGATAATCCACAGTGAGATAGTGGAGGCCGAAATATCAAAAAGAGCCCTTAAGAAGAAGAAAATATCGTTTCTTTCCCGTGTGTTTCCTTTTGGAGGCATTACGATAGAAACATAGTGCTCTAACAATATGCTGTGATGTTTTGGCCACATCTTTCAGAACATGATGTGACGCAGCTGCGATCACTGAGATCTTCTTTAACGTACTGAATGAAGTCACTGAGTGGAGGTCAGCATGAGAAACTATGGAGATTAACAACCAAGTTTCCGTACAATAGGAAGGCGTACACAGGCTCCAATTGATGACTATTACTTAGGACGAGCGTCCAGCTGTAGAGGTTTAGCAGGAATTCATTTAGTAAATCCTGCTTTGTTAAAATATGGTTTTTGCAGCATTAAATTTCCTTAATTTAAAAGACTGACGCGTATTTAGTTGCAACTAATAATGAATATGAGTATACCCTAACCCATAAGAGGTGGGATACAGTGTGGTAATCCAAGAGTTTCCTTAACGAACTAAAACCTGAGGGGAGCGAGTGCTACCGCCATGTAAATTGAATGCGGAGAGGATAATGCAGTGAAGCACTAGTAACAAGCAATGTTCTCTTGTCACAAAGTCGACATATTCCCATTAACATTACGTCCCTGGAAAAGAAGGCTGTTCTACGCATGTGTACGAACAGATTGTGTCTTATTGACAATTCTTCACTCTGTGTAAGATATATTCACATCAAACAGATGAGAATTTCTTCACGAAGAAAAGAGTAGCTGCGTAATAGCGAAGGTTATATGCTACTGATATTGAAGTTGTAATATCCGTACGGAAGACCAAATTATTTTGTCCATATTCCAGACTAAAGTGAAAGGATGAAAACCATGTACAGCGAGAAACAACGCTATCAAAGATCAGAGAGAACAATATGTATTAAGAGTGCATCACGGAAAAGTTATGCATGGTGAAGGTAGTACATGTTTTAATATATTGTTCATACTGAGAAAAAGTAATAAAAAAAGAAGAATTTATCGCAAAGAATCACGGAGTATTTCATGCATAAAAGTTATGGCAAAGGTTTGCACACAATCCACAAACTGATGCCTGATTGAGATATTGACAAGAATGCACTGAAGAGGTTACAAACATTCACTCAAATAAAAATTTTCATGAGTTTTGATTTGCAGAATCCAATTTTATTCCTTACGTGTGCGCACGATATCGTCCACCTTTGATTAGACTCAATCGATAGTATATCGATAGACCCTACAAAATGTCGAGATGAATTGTTAAATGGTTTTGTTGACTATAGATTTTACGGCGCACCAGCACTGTAAGGCTATACAGCGTTACAATAAGGTGATATGATAGAGATTTTTGTATCAAAAGGGTTTATTAATCAGAAAAGTACAAAAACACAACGATGAGATGGTGGGGATAATATCTTTAGGTTTCCGATCAATGTAAATCGTGTGCATTAATGGTATTTAGATAATATAAAAACAGGCAATTGACAGTACACGTCTTGGTTAAAATACTCAAAGAAGATTGGTTACAAACAAGCTTTATTGTACAATAAATGTTAACATCTTTTCATAATTTTTAAACACAATACACACTGTAATAAAACGTTCCTTTGTGTGTTGTATTACGATCATGTGTAGGTTGGAGATATAAATAATCTAGCATAAAGTGCTCTACGGTGAAGGGTTCATTGCAAGAAAAGCAGTGAGGTGCGTCTTAGGCCTTTAATATGAAGGAGAGAGTAATACAGGTATGACCTATTTTAATTCTTACATTAACTACCTCGTCCTTACGAATTGTTCTGTAGAAAAAAGGCCATTTACATAAGGTAGGTTTGATCACATGGAACTTATTATTGTCAGCATCATTCCATTATCCTTGCCACTTACTAAAGAGTAAATGTTTGATACCAGGTTTAAAGTCAGTGTATGATATTTTAATACCAGGTGGTTGTGAAGAGTTTAGCAGAGCGGTCTGCTCTTTCATTACCTTAAATACCGACATGTCTCGGTAAGCAACAGCATACTATGTTCTGAGAGTTACACAGCTCTGTGTGTTTGGTGGCATTATTGGTCAATAAGGGGTTTTCAAACTGCCTGTTGTGGAGTGACTGAACTATTGATAGAAGATAACAATTTAAAATATGTTTGGTTTCGATATATTTCAGGGCAAGGTCCATCGATGCATCATCAGCTAGCGAAATTCGGTAGTGTTTTTTACCAGAAGACTGCAGCTGACTTTTGTCCATCCTTTGAGCCGTCCATGTAAACTAAGTAGTCTTTAAATTGTGAAAGAAGTTCCTTGTAAGTTTTATGAAATAAAGAAGATTTTGTCTAAGACTCGTACCTTTCATGCAGCGTAAGTTGTTTGGTTGTTTTAGAAGCCATGGAGGTCCAGTCCGTTTAAGTGGTTGGCGAATATCACACTGATTTAATTACGAACGCTATTAATATATCTTGCGATCGTGATCAGAGAGTAAAGTACATAGTGAGCAAATTGATGCATAACAATATGAAATAAATTTGTACAGAATGCCACAAAGATAATCAAACCGGTTCGAGAGTTATTATTCCTTCAACCAGGAATCCAATCCGCGCAGTGAGTAAATGGCACTCATCGCCAATTTATGATGCACAGTAGTTCAGATCATCTCGACTATGCGATCATTTTCCAACCTTCATGACTATACCCGTATGCATATTATCAATTATCTCAATGTGTCACCTTTTTATGTGAACATTTTAACCTCTTATGGCATCTTAATAATGTCATTGTATTACCTAAACTCCTCAATAGCTATTATATATTTTGGAAATTCAGCCCAGAGCAGTTAGATGACAAAACTAGAAGACACACTGTAAAAAAAATTGATTCCGATTCACATGGTTTCAAAGTCAATTCGGAGATAAACGAAAAATAGTTATCCAATCAACTTGTTGTTTGACATTCCTCTGAAAATTCGAAGAAATTGCCAACAGTCGACGTTGTAACTAAATATTAGAATAGGACAAGCAGTGGAGACTGATGGACGAAAACTATACCTTGCACGTACCGACTCTGAGAATCAAATTTTTGATCAAATAAAAATGGATACAGTACCTTGAAATATTTGGTAGCAATTTGTCGTTCTTCTTCCAATACGCTTGTAGGTCAAGATCTGGTTTTACACAGTATTTACACCGGAGTTCTGCCATTCCTTCCTCTATAACATCTACCGTTTCCCTCGTCGTGCTCACAAAGATGGGTACTATAAGGTTAATAAAAAGAAACGTAAGTTTAGTCAATGCATCGATACAATGTTATCTTATTTTTAATTTTAATTTAAGAAAATGGTGAAACAAAATTAAAAAAGTATCCATATAATCATTATGAATATAAGGATAATTCAAAACTGTTGCAAAAACTACAATTTCCATATACATATCAAATACAAATTTATTAACATATTCTGAAGTAAGTATATTGCAAATGTTTCCGACCGCTCCGGTGACCTAAGTAGTTAGTGAGTCCGCCTCTGATGCGAGGTGTCGCGGCTTCCAACCCCGGCCGAATCATAACAAAGACTTATAAAAATGGTACTTGTAGCTGCCTCGCTTGGCGCTCAGCATTAGGAGGTTAGTGTTAGGACTGGTCGGCCTGGTGTCAGGAAAACGTGACTGGGTGGAACATGATGTTACATGTCTGCGGCACTTTAAACTGTCACACTGCAGACATCGTAACGATATGACTGATGTGATGTGTCGAATTTTGAAAACTCTTAGAAGCTTTGGTTTAAGGAATTGTATCAAAGTCAACTTAATTAAAGTAGAAAGGGCTAGAGATAGTTAGATGATTATTTCCATTTCTTCTCTGAACGGCAAAAGGGAATTCGTTCTAGCCGATGTAACTTGACCGAGTCAGATGCTATGGTACAAGAGAATGACATAAGACTCTTTCCCAAAATCGACCAGGGAAGGGCGGCAGCTGGCTGTAGATGATTGTTCAAAGTAATGATTAATTATGGCATGATTAGTTGTTTAGTTGTCTTGTCAATCCAAAAAATTCTACGGAACAGGTTTAGGAAACTGTCTCTTCCGATTGGTTAATATGGATTTATGGGCGTAACTCTGTAAGAAATTAAAGGTTTTACTTTAGGAAAATTCTTTAGTCTTTAATCTTTCGCGAGGAAAGTTAAACGATTCCGGGAAGAGCGTGTAAGACGTTATCTCGTGATTTGGCAGTAAAGCGGGAGTTTGTCCCAGCGAGTAGGCAAACTCTACATTTTGAATTCGTTAAAAGTACGTTTTCATTATAGAGTAAGAGGCCAGATAGTTGTCTCAGTTAGGAGACGGACTATACGTGTGGTTCGTGGAAACGAATAAAGAAACAGCAAAAGGTACGCAATCTTAGTTTCCCGATTTTAATATGTTATTTCATTTGTTGATCTATTTCAAATGTATTCTTGATATGATGTATGTATGTATGATTTCATTTTGCAGGATTTTAGTGAAATGCTAGTTATGACATTTTATTCTTTGATTTTCTAATTATCAATTCATTTGGAGAATTGGCAAGATTGAATGTAATTAAAATTTCATTAGATTAGTTGTAAAGATTGCATGTAATTGAATTTTGAATACATAGGAGTGATTAGGAATTTAAATGATTTAAGCTTAATGAATGATGGGTAATGTTTCATAGTTTATGGATTAACTCTGTTTAGAATGAGTATGACCTAACATTACATGTATACCATATACTAGTTTGTAATATTTAATTGATCACTTAAGTGTATATCTATATGCTAGTTTGTAATATTTAATTGGTCGAGTAAACTATTTTAGAATAGTTAGATTTGGAGGTCTAAGCCATATGTAACTTAACAGAGTAAGAAGTCAAGGGGGGGGTTACATACGGGTTCATACGGCTGAGTTGAATTTAATTGACCATCCATAGCGTGATCCGAATTAAGGTCAGGACAAGCATTGACTGTTTATGTAAACATAACAGTTAGGGAGCAATGAGTTACTGCGGCAGAATTTATGCCTTTTGTTTCTGAGCTGAATTAATGTAAAAATACAGATATACCTGAGAATGTGACCTATTGTCTATTGCGAGACATTTTATTTATTGAAGGAAACAGCTTTCCTGGATTCACATGAGAAATTGTAATGTTAAGAGAACCTGTTAGGGTTTGCACCGAGACAAGGAAATCCCATTGAAAGGGTTACTTTAGCCTCCCGATGAGGCTCTGCCGCCGGGAGAGACAAAAACATAATTCCGCGACTGGAATTGCATTGTCTTGTCTTAGTACAAACACCAACAAAAATTATTTTTCTTACTCATTATGTTTCACATTTCAAGTAAAATAACCATGCACTTTTGCATTATAATTAGCAGATATAAAATATATGCTATTATTGTCTCTCGCTCTAAATAGATGCCATCAGGTTTTTTTTACTCTGGTATGTAATCAGAATAATTAACAAGCAGAATCTAGCCATTTTTTGTTCTTTTAAAAAGGAAACCAATAACAAAGCCCCAAGAAGAGTTCTAATTGTTACTTGTTGCAAGTGTTGCTTCATGAACGTCTCGAGCCACGTGCTTTTATATTTCTAAACAAGCATTAATGTGATTGTTTTAATGAGAGAAATTGGGTGCCCAGTCGACTTGAAATACACAAGTTCTACGCATGAGAAAATGAAAACATAAAATTATTTGATATTATTATTGTATTATCACATTTATTAATGGATGTCATGTGAAAATATTAATACCTAATTAGTATCTCTTATAATCGATAACTTTTAACTTTCATCAGTTCTAATTTGGAAAAAGTCCTATGGTAGGTAGCGGTATTATAAAGTACACAGTTATGTCTAATTACATAAGTAATGACTGGGAATGGGGAGAAATATTTAGTTCATTGCATTCTTGGAAATTTATATTTTCCACCCTTGAAATGTGGCAAGTGTTGCTGGTACTTGACACAGTGACACGCTACATGGAAATCGTCTTATGGAACAGCGCGTTGACGGATGAATGAACCACTCTGATTGGCAAGTGCAGGAATTTGCATTTGCTTATAATGTTTGATTCGACTGGGGCTGGTTGGGTCGTTTGACGTAGTTTGAAGAAGGGGTCAAACATAACACATTTCTAGTTGTTGCCGACATTACGGATGCTCTTGCGAGAGTTTGGAATTTTGTAGACAGTGATGTGTATTGCCTGTGTGTATGAAACTGTTTTCTGTTTTAATTCAATCATACAGTTCCACGAATTCTATCATATCTGTAGCTCAGTATATTTTCAGGTCAGCATCATTGAATCTTGCTAAAAGTACATAATTTGTGTTCACGCTAAGTATTTAAATTAATGAGATACTTTAGTTACATTTTATAACGGTCACCTAGAAATTTACAAAGTTAAAGATAGGAAAACATTCTCCATGTGTGCGGATGTCTGTCTCTTTAAAAATGTTTTGTATGGTGTGTTATAAAAGTTGGAGAGACCATATGCTGCTTCGTGATTAAATTGGATTTTGTTATCTATCAGTTGTTGTTGTTATTTGATTTTATAACAACTCAATCAGACACAGCAGAAGACAACAGAGGTGTCTGTTCTTTAAAAGTAGTTCCCAGCGCATGGACACCATAACTAAGACGACCTTCCTGAGACAACCAGACTGATACACGAACAGTAAGGTTTACAAAACAGCTGGATTTTTGTCGCATGGTTGAAAAAATATCTAGCTGAGTATAATTTTATCATTCCATTGAATGTAATGTAATGTATTGAATATAATTTAGTCGAGTATATTTTAATCATATCATTGAATGTAGTACGGCACAATATACTCTAGCTGAGTATAATCTTATCAACTCATTGCACGTAATACAATGTAATATAATCTAGCTGAATATAATTTTATGATCTCACTGAATGTAACGCAGTGCAATATGATCTAGCTGCAGCTTTAGTGAAGCCAGTCTTCTTACCAACAATTATTACGTTCACAGAATCCTTTCGGTTCTCTGAAGATGCGTTTACTGCACATTCATACAGCCCCTCGTCCGGGAAATTCATATCCTTCTTTACTAAAGTAGACATTCTGGGTTCATTTTGAATGAATACATTGGCATCGTTTTTCAGTTCAATCTGTTGACCCATTCTTGGAGTAAAATACCACTAAAAACAATAAGCGGAAAACGTATTATGACATCACTCTATAGATAGAAATTAATAAGTAGCTTGTATACAAGTTATGAATGCTGAAAACAAATTTTTAAGAAAACTTTCCGGAGTTGGTATTTCATAAGTTTTTTTATATCAAATTTTTATTTCATTTATTGGTCTTTTATTATATTAAATATGCATTTCATTTACATCTGTTGTCTCATATCAGACATGTATTTTTATTCAGTACTTTAATATTTTAACATATTTTTATCTATAAACGAATAAACAAAAAATGAATTGTGGCCTATCATATGAATTAAACACGAATCATATCTTCATACATTATTACTTTATCTTTTGTTACACAAAGTTACAAAAATTGATATTTAATATTATTATCATTATTCATTCATATCTTGTCGGATTCTGAGTCATTTGTTTATAGTGATACGTGTAAATATTAACAAGAGAAAGCGGTAAAATACCATCGAACAACGATGAAAAACATTTCATTCAGTTAGGATTTAGAAGCTAATAACTTTGTAAAAGGCATCAAAACAAACAACAATTAAACAAAAAATCAGGAAGTGAATATATTTTATGTTCATGAGACAATCTACTGAATTGGATAAAATGTACTTGATAAAACTTTCACAGAAACAATGAAAGCTTCGATTAATTTGAAATCAAAATAGTCGAGAGAGGCATTTACCCATATTATATTTAGAGTTTGCAAAATTCATTAAAAGAGTTCGTTCTAAGTTGAATGATTCAAACAGACCAAATGATGTTTACCAAAATGTTCGTAATGTCACTGGACATTTTAACCTCCAAATACATCAAAGCCACAAGTAATGAATGCTAAAATGAAATTTTTAAGTAAACTCTCTGGAGTTGGTATTTCATAAGTGTTTTTTAAATCAGATTTTTATTTCATTTATAGGTTTTTTATTATATTAGCCGTAAAGCTGAGAGGCGTTGGCTTTCCTCAGACTCACTATTCATAAGCAGATCTATGATGCCGCTAACAATAATGTCACATAGTTAACGCAGCGAAATCGGCCTACTACAGCACTAAGATCACGGAAAGTTCCAGCTGCAAAGAGCTGTCTGAGATTACTAACAAGCTACTATCAAAAATGTACACCACTTCCAGCTACCTTCTCTCGAGTCAACCTTCCGGACCTGTTTGCAAATTTCTTCAGTGACAAATTACAAACCATCAGATATAAACTTGACAACACAAATTTAGCTGACTCGTCGTCACCACACAGTTGCGATACAGAATTTCATCTGCAACCGTTAGCAGGATTTAAACCTGTCTCTATGGATTTAGTACGTACAATCATAACGAAGAGTGTACCAAAGTCATGTGAACTTGATCCGATTCCGACGTCACTGCTGATAGAGTGCTTAGATCCAATATTGCCTTCACTAATTGATGTTATCAATACATCTCTCTCATCTGGGGAGATCCTATCAATTTACAAAACTGCCTTTGAAAAGCCCCTGCTGAAGAAACAAACACTTGACCATAATGATTAAAAGAACTACCGCCCAGTTTCTATTCTCCAATTCATGTAAAAAAATCTTAGAAAAAGTTGTTCTATCCCATCTTGTATCTCATCTAAATTCAGTCTTTTTAGCAATGTACAGTCTGCAAATTGCCCTTGCCAGAGTACTGAAACTACACTTCTGAAAGTAGCCAATGACATTCTCTCTGCTTATGGATCGCAGAAAGACTACAGTCCTTACTCTCCTTGACTTGTCTGCAGCATTTGACATTATTGACCATAATATATTACTTCACAGTCTCCAGTATGTATTTGGCATTCATGATACGACCTTACTATGGTTCAAGTCCTACTTGGTCAACAGGACACAAATTATGTCCGCAAATGGTAAATACTCCAGCCCAGTTGATCTATGTTGTGGAGTTCCACATGGGTTTGATCTTGGACCTGTTCTCTTCATTCTATACACTCAGCCACTCTCAAGTGTCGAAAATCATCATCCAGTATCTCACCAATTGTATGCTGATGACACCCAGATATTCAAATCTAGCCATCCAAACGAAGTTGAAGCTACCATTAAAGGTGTAGAGAAGTGCATTTCCAATGTGAAATCATGGATGACCTGTAACAAGCTGCAGATGAATGATGATAAAACTGAAGTCATTCTGATTACAAGGCAAAGACTTTCTCATTCACATCATTTAACGCAGACAATAAATATCAGCAACACCAACATTATATTGGCATAGTCAGTACGAAACCTCGGTGCTACTCTTGACGGTACTCTCTCATTGCATCAAAATGTCATAAACATATGCAAGGCTGCATATCTTGAGCTGAGACGCATAGCTCCATTCGAAAGTATCTTTCAGTTGATGTCACTAAAACACTTGTGTGTTCCTAAGTACTTTCAATACTTGACTATTGTAACTCATTTCTGTCTGGTTCTTCTCAATCTCTGCTCCAGAAACTTCAAAAAGTTAAAAACACAACTTGTCAGAACATCGTTGGAGTACCACGATCAGAGCATGCCTCACCTCTGCTCTCTACCCTACACGGGCTACCCATACCATCGAGAATTAAACGCAAAATTTGTTCTCTGAGCTACGTTTCACTGACGGGCTCCAGTCCAACATACCTAACGGACTTCATCCATGTGTACACACCAGCATGATACTTCGTTCCCACTGTGAAAATGAAATCAAATAAACAGCGCTCTTTTGCATACCAGAGCCCAGCAATGTGGAACGAATTGCCCACTGCACTTTGACAAAAAGACACAATGATCTCATTTAAAAGCGCTCTAAAAACTCACCTGTTTCAACTACGAGAACAGACTTAAAGATCTAATGATGTATTCTTTATAACGTATCCTTACCTTAAAACTTTACAGCGTGTTTTTATGTTTCTAACTTCGTGGTGTTTGTTTTATTGTTTTAGTATTTTGTTTTTATAATCTTAGCATTATATATATATATATATATATATATATATATATATATATATATATATATATATATATATATATATATATATATATATATATATGTGTGTGTGTATGTGTGTTTATTTTATTATTCTCTTAAGTGTTGTCAAATGTTGTAAAGCTGTAAAGCGCTTAGAAGAACTAAAGATTAGGCGCTATACAAATTCCTCGTTACTATTATTATTATTATTATTATTATTATTATTATTATTATTATTATTATTATTATTATTATTATTATATATATATATATATATATATATATGAATATATATTAATATATATGACTATATATATATATATATAAATATATATATATATATATATATATATATATATATATATATATATATATATATATATATATATATATATATATATATATATATATATATATATATATATATATATATATATATATATATATATATGACTATTGTGTGAAAATATACCTTAATGGTATGTGAATTTTACGCAGAATTATGAAGGACTCTTGGATTAGAATGATAAAAGTTAATAAATGGCATATGTTGAATTAGAACCTCTGACCATTAAGAAATATTCCAGATGGTTAAGTGTGGAACACGAAGCAAAAATGCATGATTTATGAGAAAATGTGAAGGTAAGTCACGATAATTGGTCAAAGATGGTAATATAAGAAATTATTGAAAGTATGAATGATCAAGCTTAAGGTCATTCAGTATGTACCAAAATACTAAACACCTCCATAAATATGAATTGGTAAGTACGAAAGGTTAAGGTTATGGTCACTCGGTATTTTCCAAGGAACAGGCAACCTCAATAAATTTGCCATATATATGCCAGGAAAGAACGATGGACAAGCGATGTTGATTAAATGTATTTATTGTCGTCTGACAGCATCTCATCACTATATTGGCTAAAAGGTGAAGATTTGAAGTATATTATAAAATCTTCATTTCCCAATATTAAATCGAACATTTTGTAAGGTGGTACATCTTTATAAGAGGATAGAGAAATTTATTCGATCAACTATAATACTGGTCGCATTTTAAAATTGGATTTGGAAATTTTTTGCACGTGCTTGACCATTTTGACCACTGTCCAAGAGCTACATGTAATTAATTCCTGACAAAATTGATTTTTTTGAGCAGCAGAAGGAGATATATGATCACATGGGTACAAGAACAATGTATCAAACCAATCATATACATTTTAAATGTCCTCAACTGTAAAAATAAGTAGCGTTACGTGCATTTTGGTTACAACTGAAAAGAATACGGAGCTCTAAATATAAGGACAGTTGAATTATTAAACTAAACTAAATGCAAATTTTAGATGAAAACTTTTTAGAAAACTTTTAAACTGATGTACAACGCTGTATTCGGTTAATAGACTGAGAATTCGAAAAAACGTTAAAATATATGAAGGTGGCAGAAAGAATGTTCACGTGTCAGAAAGGTTTATCATTGCAAGGAGAACAACTGACGATGACAGTGTTAGTATGTCTTAAAAGCAAGAAAATCGCTGACAAAGTTGGCTCAAAAACATATGACTGTAAAATTAGACCACTCATAACTGTTATGAATTTCTTATGCACTCACGTGGACACAGAAGATGTTCTCGAAGACACGAAAGATAACATCTAGTTTTATGACACTATATAAATCACAAAAAAATCACTTAACCGAATTGTTCCTGAAACCGAAATATTTTGAAGTCCTAGCTTTGTATTAATTATTTGGAAATATATTGGAATCTAAAAGTTTGATGTCATTGTAATCCTTACATAATACTCAGAAGACTGGACAGGTTTTCATTACCTGCTTTTTATTGTATCTTTCTCAAATTTATCAATCTTCATGTCTTGTTGAATCCTGCACCGTATGAAACCAACTTGCTAAAACCATTACACTGATGCCTATTTCCACGTTATCATAATTAAAAATATTCCGTATATCTGCATCTGTTCTGAATCATTGGAGTATATTATTAAGAATTTAATGTTGCTTTTTTTCTCTCAGTTAATCTTGGTATAAAATGTAAATTTCGGAATCACAAAGCAAATAACGCCCTTAGGACGGTATGTAAACAGTGTGAGTCAGAAATGACAATTTATAGCACGATAAACTAAAAACACTCATTAAATTCTTATTATTGCAGTTCTTTATAATTTTATTCATTTTTTGATTTTTTTTTAAATAAAAAAAAATATTACGTGTCACTTTCAGAGCCTTGATTGGATGTGTATGCATTATTGTCGAAGACTGCTGCTACGTAACTATTTTTAAAACTGGGGATTCTCCATCAGCACGTAATAGCTACGTCAACACCAAGCAGGAAATTCCACCAATGGTAGGCAAATGATGTTTCGAATATTCCACAGCATAGTCTTAATATTTATGTAATTTGCATATGTGTTCTGGGCAGAAGTTTATTACTCAAAGAAAATAATGTGTTTTTTTTTTCTTTACATACAAATCACTCTTGGGTTTTATGCTTTCGTGACATGGCCAATTCATTATTGTCCAAACTCATGAGTAACCAGTTTTCATTTCTTCAACTCTATTTTCGTGTTCATTAACAGGTTAGGCTATCTGTAGAGGTTAATTACAACTAAAATTATGACTATTAATAAATAGTAATAATGATGGTAGTCCAATGGTCAAAAAATGCAAGACATCGAAAATGACAGTTACGATAGTAGAGGGGCGGAATCTATCTATATCGTGACTATCAAGGCCAGCATCTTACAGAGGCTATAGGTTCTGTTGTTACAAGGTTATTCTTTGAAGCCGGTCCGCCATTCCATATATCCATTTACCTGTATTGTTAAATTCATTGTAACAAGCAACAATGAAAACCACTTTAACGGTACAGCACAGCAGAGCACGTAGCCCTTGCGTTTGTCTTGGTAGATTTCGAGTTTCCCAGTTGTTTCTTTTTAAATGCAGTCAAAGAGAAAAATATTAATTTTAAAGATGTATTGTTCGATTCTGTCAATTTCAGTTTTTTCAGTTTTCAAAATAAAATAGCAACCCACCATTTATATTTCGTTTTAAAGACGTGCAGTGTGTATGCATTCCGTTTCAGTGTTTACATTTGTTACTTTGCAAGAGTTTTATTTATAGACGTTGGTATAAAGTAGTTCTCCGCAGTTTACACAAAAATAAACGCAACTAGGCCTGATCAGATGGTTATGTTTTATCAACGAAAATCTTAGCTACATTTACCAAATAACGCAATTGCAAATATTTTTTTTATTACATATCAACAAATGCACACTCTTCTTCTTTCAGAAGCCAATCTTCAACATAATTAGCTTTCACAATAAGTTTTAAAATCCAATCTTGTAAACAAATAGGATTTAACTCCAGATACTGAAAGCGTTGTCAACCTCGTTAAATATTTATATCACATCTTATTTTAGTATAATGTAACATATTGTAGGTCATTATTTATAATATGGTAATTTCAACTTGTTATTTTTTTCGTTTCGTTCAACGTTCTCCACTCAAAGGCTTAGCATCTGCTCAAATCATTGTTACAAACTGGTTGTTCAAAAATTTTTTAATTTATTTAAATAATATCGTCAAGTCTGACTAGTCTTATGATAAATTAATTTCGGAATAAATCCCAATACATATGACTGGTCTTGTAAATATTAAAATAAAGATATTGAGTACTGCTTGGGTTTTTGTTGCGAGCCATTAGATCTACATTTGTTAATGACAAAAGTGGAGATGGACCATAATTTTAATTAACAGTGCAAATTTAATACTGTATTAATTAGCTTAGAGTTCTCAATATGTTTACAACAATTTACGCTTTTGAATAAAGCAAAATGAGGTAAATGTGTCTCATTTTACGAATCTCCTGCAAGCCACACGGGATGGTTTGAAACAGCCTGCGAATATATATATATATATATATATATATGTATATATATATATATATATATACATATACAGATACATATATATAAATATAGATATATATATATATATATATATATATATATATATATATATATATATATATATATATATATATATATATAGAGAGATATAGAGATATATATATAGATAGAGATATATATATATATATATATATATATATATATATATATATATATATATAATTGTGTGTGTGTATGTGTGTGTGTGTGTGTTTCAATATTATGACAACATTAGGCATTGATGGCATTTCTAGATTTAAGCTGAAACGATGCTATTAAGAGGCAATATTATGGGTTTTATGGATCGAGGTATACTGCAATTGGTTTTGACGATACTGAACTTTTAGAAAAATTACCTTGATTGGAGGAACATTGGAATATTCGCTGCTTTTACAGACTAAGGTTAGATTATTATGGAATATTATGTCCAAGCTCTCATCAACGTCTTGAAGCTCAACACTGGGAGGAGATCTTCGTATCATTTGACTGTGCACAGTCAGGAACATTATAAAAATGTAAGATGCGGTCATTGTAACTGAAAAGGAATGAAATAATGTCATATTCAAAATTTACCACTTGCAAATAAACACACGCATATAAGTGATTACTTTCTCTCTTGTGCATAACAAAACGTATTGCCTGCATGAAATTAGGTTATTTAGTTTGCACTTTTTCAATTATCAACCAGTCTTTGTTTCCCTATGCATTGTGCTTGAAAAGGAAAATGCAACAATAATGAAAAGCTCTGACTGAATGTAAATATTAAATAGGGGAAAACTTGTACTACGTGGGATGGGGTGAGAGAGATTAAATGGGATACAACTTTGCATGAAAGTGGATAACTAAAAGAGATACAGAGGTACACAGAACACTTTTGTAAAAGTGGTTGAGTACGAAATTTTATGATAGCTCATCTATCATGTGAGCAAGGAATACTATATCTGAAAATCATCATATCTAAGTGCAAGGGCTGTATATATGTTAGAGAAGGTTTCTGATCTTAAGTTAAAGATTCTATGATCATAGGTTTTAAACGTGTTATAAGCAAGAATGTAGGCCTAACTCGATACGGCATGATGGAATTCTTGAAGATCGCTATGTTCGTTTCTACTTTTAATTTTGCCACTTTAAGTACCCTACTTCATTACTACGCTCTTGTTTACGGTAGCTATGACCTTGACCTTACTAACCTAACATAGTTACTTAGTAACGTAATATTGCCCACATTCACTATTTGGATGTCTCCGAAAATAGATGAAAAAAGTAAATAAAGTTCCCTGAGAGTTGTCTTACGGATGGCCAGTGATATGTCTCAGGGACGGTGGGTTAGTGATCTGTTCTTGCTCATTTCAGGCACATTTTTACTCTCGTAAGCAGGGGCCCCGAGTGGCCGAGTGGTCTAAAGCGCTGTCCGTTACGGATCATTGCCATCTCACCTCTGTCTGCGTGGGTTCGAGTCTAGGATTCGGCGAATGTGGATATGTGAGAAAGCTTGCCAGTAGCTTCTCGTGGGTCGGTGGTTCTTTCCGGTGATTTCCCGGTTTCTTCCTCCACCATTAATACTGGCCGCCATGAATAGCCTATCGTGTGCTGAATAATGGCGTTAAGCCTAACAACAACAACAACAACAACAACAACAACTCTCGTAAGCAGACGATATGTTCACATGCAGTACATGTTAGCCTCCATGTTTAATGTACACAGATTTAGACTATCTCAAGCTAGTCGTAACCTGTCGTCCACTAAGAATGGAAATCTTCATCTTCGCTAGCCAAGGTTCCGATAACCCTATCGACACCTTGGCGGACCTAACTGATATATCGGTGCTTTGTCCTAACGACATCTATTGGATTTCATGTGTTGCCTCCCTTAGTATGTAATTCCAATTAACCAATAGAGTGGTGTATTGTACATCGGCCGAAAACGGTGGTGGCGTTTGACTAAAAAGGATACTTTGTAAGTTTAATATAGAAATTATGACTATGTACCAGAGGGAAGCCATCACATGTCTATTTAAGTGAAAGGTATTTGTGCAAACATGGACCGGCACTAAAAAGTGCTTATTTATATGTCCAATTAAGTAGTGTGCTGCCTTTGTCTCGATCACGATGAAACGGGGTTCAAATTTGAACAACTTAATTTTGCTTGGATGTGGTGGCTTTCCGCCGCATCCAATGAAATTCATAGACTCAACGCAAAGACATATCTGCTCGATATGCCAAGATGTAGATAGGGTTATGGGAACCTTGGCTATCTAAGATAGGAAATCTGGTGTCTTTATAACTTGGCACACACAGGACGCGAAGCTCGCATGTAGCTGTAAATATTACTTTGACCAACGGCACGCGATATCTGCATCAGTTTCTCTATGTGATGAATAGTATCAGATTATATTAACTATCATTGAGATATGCTAATGGCTAGCAAATACCTTTTTGAGAGGCTACCCATATATTCAGTAGTGTTTTTTTTTTTCGGCGCCATAGTACAAAAGCTACTACGTTTACGAGCTAAATATTTAGTTCGAATAAATGATAATTTGAATGTGCGCATAAATGTAGGAAAATAAATCATTTTCAAGAATTATAAAAACAAGCAAAATAAAATATAAAATGTACAGATATTTTGCAAAAATGTAAATAAAAAAAAATAAATAAAGGTAAGACATTTACAACCATTTAAGGTGATCAAAATATTTTGTGTATACCGTATTCCCTTGAACATTCTAAGATTTTATAGGTGATATGTTCTCATGTTTTTTTTTTCTTCCAAATATTTCACGTCAACTTACTTCTGTCTCAGAATGGAACTCGACAAGAATGTGCTCCAGTTTCGGTGGACACTGCTAGGGTATGCATTGTGATCGTTTTTCACTCGTAGGTAGACATGCATCAGTCACGTGTTTCTCTGATAATCAATTCGCACAACACCACCTCTCTAATTTATTCAAAAAGTGGGATAGTACTCTCCAATACCGAGTTTATTGTTCTTAACTTTGTGTAGATTTAATTTAACATATTTTACCAAGAATGGCGAACATGTCGATTTATATAATATTTGTAGTCAGTATATAAAATTTTCCACTCAGGAACGGGTAACTGTAAAACAACTTTGGTTGCTTCATTTGCCCTTCTTACAACTTTAATAGCAATGTGGCATGCAGCCACTAATACAAAATACTTTCCCCCAGAATTTCATTATTTTCTAATCTATCTGGGATATTTACAGCTTATCTGATTTAAGGTCCTGCTAGGCTTTCGATGTATAGATATAAACCGATAAGATGATGAATGTTTTGGGAGAAGTTTCAATGTAGTTGGAATCTTTGTTGTTGTTCTTGTTAGCTTAACGCCATTTTCAACACATGAAAGGCCATACATGGCGGCCAGTATATCTAGTGAAGGAAGAACCCAGTTCACTATGGCCGAGCCCTAGGCTCGAACTCAGAGATAGGTGAGATGTCAGTGATTTGTAAAATGCGAGCGGTTTAGACCACTGGGCCATCTGAAGCACCGGTTTAAAACTCTGAACACGACTGTAATTTCGGCAGCTATAAGCTAAGGCGTTCTACGGTAACCGGCCGACACTCAAAACCACGCTGTAAGAGTTGAGGTGTGAGTGATCTGAACAGGTGAGCGCCTTAGATCATTCGGTAACCTGAGGCTCCAAACTGATACAGGTAACAAATGTAAAACTCGTAAAACGTGATTGAAATCTGTTGTATATACAACATTCCCTTCCAATGTCCAGGATTTTCTGCTGTGGTACGCATTTCCACAATTTCTTAAGTGGTTAACTTCAAATTCAAGGTGGAAATCGACACACTCGACAAGAATGTACTTCACTGGCAGGCTATACATTCAGGTAGAATACTTGACTGACGGGCTATCCATTCCGGTGGAACACTACACTATCCATTCCGGTAGAGAATCATCATACACTGGTATATACGAGTCGGTTATGTGTGTTCGATACACGAGACTGTGGATATCACTCGCCAATAGGGGTTGATTTATTAAGATAGTTTATTGAGTTTTATGGGCAGGTGAATCAAAGTATGGACCATCGAGTGCTTTGCTGCTCTTTTCAGTACTCGCACTATTCGAGAGACAGACTCCTACACATGTCAAGTGGAAATCGTGGTGGGAGAGTATATAATGTTTTCCATTCGCAGGAATATTGTCATCGAGACTAAAACCGGACTGAAACACAGCGACGACATTCCCGAAAAAAAATTGCTGTTTGTCACCAAGGGCTTCCAGTCCATCCGGACTGATTAGCCTTTTGACATTACAAGATCTGCAAAGTCTCTCTCTACTGTTGGAGTCTGTGGACAGCTGGATCCTGCAGTTGTCTATTTAATCACCCCAATGTCAGCTATTCTACCAGATTGCAGTAGCTAGTTGGTATTATTGATTAGAACGTCAACTTATGTTGGAACTATGGATCTTTCTGATGACGGGGCGGGAGGAGTTTAACACAGTTTTCGTTTGATCAAGCAAAAGATGACCGGAAGTCGGAGGCTTCTCTTGTCATCGCCTCTTCTACAGGCTGATATGTAGCTAGAAAGTTTGTCGCAAGTGGCTCTTAATCAAACTAGCTCTTCATCATACAATGGTTAGTTCTAGATTATCGCTAGGCAAGTCTGTCCTTTGAGGGAAATAAGTATGGAATCGAGCTGATTCCGTATCAAGCGAGTACTGGGGTACTTAGCTGGGCAATAGAGTGCACCAAGTGTTTTGTGGCACCATAGTGTGTCAGTGATTCTATCCGGGGTTTTCCCGGTTTCTTCATCCACCATTTATACTGGTTGCCATGTTTTGTGCCGAAATATGCATCAAACCCTACAACAACAACCAAACTAATACTTAATTTATGATGTCAGGTAACATATTAAACAAAGAAATTCCCTTCTTTGACTTTAGGGGTAAGCAGTGGCATCACTAAGTTGGTGTGGAACGCATCGGGAACATCAAAATGACTGTCAATAAAATGTTTGAATTTCTGTGCAGGAAGGAGGGGGAGACCATGAGCTACTACACTTGGTGACACCAACCCTACTGATACCACTGAAGGTAAGCTCTACCTTTTTTGTCGGCTTGATGCGATTTGATTAGAAAACGCAGAGCATAATCTTATCATCCATCAAGTAGTCGGGTTCGTTAAGCTGAGACGAGGTATGGGGTATATGATCCACAAACTCAGTCCCTGTTTTCATTGCTCGATACAATATCTTGGCTTTGCTTGTCTTCGATCTAGCTCGAAAATAAGAGGGAGAAAGGAATGGCCGTCTAATGTATGAGGTATGTGTTGAATTAGCGAAAAGACCGTGGTTGTCGTCTAACGGGATCTCCTGGATCACTTATTGGCTGACGAGCCCTCTGGTTTTGCGATACTCATCCAAAGGGAAATTATTAACAGTTGACGTCAGCATCAATACTGACGGGATCCTTGTCCCTCGGTATGCATTTATGCGATTTCCTTCTCTCTTTAGACTGTGCTTCCAGTGTTGATGCCCACTCACTTCCATCCAAATAGTACAATTTTTTAATTCAGGAAACATATCACAATTAATAGGTCCGGCTCAGTACTATTAATAGGTCCGGCTCAGTACTAACGAATTTAGTCCCAGTCTATTTTAGAGCATTTTTCCTGTCTCCTTTTGGTGGTGACATAATAGTTAGATTTATAATTCTTGCTATGGATTTAAAGACAATTATTTATTCTTTAGAATATGAACTTATGGTGTGGTTGTCTGTGTGTGTTTCGGCAAAAGTGTACAGTGAGTAATAAGGTCTTGGTGATGATTCGGAAGTAAAATCTGTGTTCCATTAAACGCTTGATTTGTTACAGTCAAGCATTTTAAAAAATGCCAGTGAATCTATGACAAGAACTTCACCATGACGTCATATTTGAAGGTATTTTAGATTAGCATATGATTTGTATTGATTGTCATACAATGGTTCAGTACTGAGAAACAAATTTCGATAATATATTAGCGAAATTAATTGTGTTTTATGTCCTGTCAGTGCAGTATTTGAGTAAAGTTTAAATTGGCATACGATTATAAAATCTTTATTATTAATGATAGACACATGAAATTTTAATACGTTATATATATATATATATATATATATATATATATATATATATATATATATATATATATATATATATATATATATATATATATATATATATATATATATACTTTAAAAATATAAGAATGAATATTTATGAAATTTACCCCCCTAATGAACATATATAATATTTATTGGTAATTATACTAAATGATATCAGCATGTATATATTCTTTTTATCATATACAAGCTCCAATGATGGATATTTGTCACATTTAGTCAGAGAAAATATGTTTGCAAGTCAGAATGAGACCTTCATTAAGAATACATGAAGACAAAATTTTGTTTTGTATTGTGCCTTTAGGTCATTCAAACTATTTATTAGTGGTCCAAACAGTTAATTTATGTGTTTGTTTAGGATGGATTCCTGAGTAACACATATCTGATTGTATAGCTTTCAGGAATTGTTTATAAACATAGTTATAGGGTATTTAGTGGAGGACAGAGATGAAAATTTTATACTAGAACCTGTTCAAGTTCTCTACTAAATCATTTTAAACTGTCTGATAATAAAATATACATCAAAAGGATAAAATCTACTTTATCCATGTATAGTTATGTTTGCATGTAAGAAAACAGAAAAAATAATGTAAGTTGAAAACAAAATGCTTTCCATTTTATTTTCAGTTTCGTTAAGATATTGATTGATGTAGTGCGGCATTGTGGCCTATATGAAATGGGAATTCTAATGATCCATTTTGCTTCATGCATTATCAATTACTATAGCATTTGTTAACTGACATTCTAAAGATTACATAAGAAGTATTCAAACAGATTATTTGAATTTAGCTTCGTACAACTGATCCTAATATGGATACGTATCCCATTGCCATAAACTTTATGATACATACTCTACCTGTAAATGGCTAAATATGCTTCTTGAAACCTCATTTATTTTTAGGATGCATCTGTCACTTTAATACATGCCCATTGTTTTACATTCTTAGTGTCATTCTCTCAAGTTTACTCTGCTTGCAACCTAAATGTTATTTTGAAATCACCATATCTAACACATTTATCTACATCTTTCTGCTTTCTAGAATTAAGTGAAACATGTTATATCTTTTCAGGTCTAGCCTGGTATCTGGAACAAAGCGTTAAGAGTTGGATCAGTTTGGAAGTTTTCCATTAGTCCCCATAAAAATCATAATCACATCACATCAAGAGCAGTTGGACCAGAACTAGTTCCGGTTCAGTACCATTAAATGCAGTCCCAGTCTAATTTTAGAGCATTTCTTCTTTCTCCTTTTGGTGGTGATGAAAAGAATTCGATTTAGACAGTCTTACTATGGATTTAAAAGGCAAATTAATATTCTTTAGAATATGAGCTTTTGGTGTGGTTGTCTGTGTGTGTTTCGATGACAGTGTACAGTGAGTAATAAGGTCTTGGAGATGATCTGTGTTCCATTGCCCGCTGGTATGGTTACAGCACAATCTTTCAAAAATATGCCCGTGAACCTATGACAAGAACTTCACCGTGACATCATTTTAAAAGGTATTTTAGATTAACATATGATTTGTATTGGTTAAGTTTAGTACATAGAAACAATGTAGAAAATAGTAAAATTGTGTTTTATGTCCTATAAGGGGCGCACGCAGAATTATTGGTAAGGGAGCAACATGTAGTGGTCAGCTAATAGGTTTTACCAATGTAGGCTTAAACATGTTTAGATATAAAATCGGGGGCAGGGGCTTGCTCTCATTTGCAGGCGCAAATGTATGTATTCACGAGTGGCAAACTTACGCTTGCTAAACATGCACCATGGTTATAATTCAGGCCCTTCTAGCGTTTGTGTTGTTTGCATGTATTCCCTCCAATTATCTAGGTCTTAAGAAATGAAATAGAACAGTCAGTATTATGTACCCAGCCAGGCGTCTCGTTGTATGAACTCGCACTGCAGACGTTAACAAAGTACTGTGAGAATTTACCTGTACTTTTTTGAGTGCCGATGCAAATAAAAACATTGAAGCATTTAATTACAGGAAAGTGAAAGCTACGATTACAACTTATCAAAAAAAAAAAAAAATAGCACTAAGCGCAGGTCAACAGATTGAATTGATATGTGAAGTAACTAAAGGGTAGTTTTTAATGCCATTGATATGGACGCTATGACAATAAATTATCCCAAAAATAAATTAATAATTGATTAATAAATTAATAATTGATTAATAAATTAATAATTGACTGATGCAGATTTTATGCAGTTATATGCTTGCAGCGTCGACTAAACTTTCTTAGGAAAACGTTCCAAAACAATTAGTTTTCTGTATTTCCCATCATCTGAGCAACTGGATAAGGCTATTATACAAATGTCCTAAGTCGAGTACATATTGAAAGCACGGACAAGCGACTCATGCAGATAACTATAAAAGGGCGCATATAATAAGTATTAACGGCCTTTGGAGATGCAAGGTCTGATGCCAATAATTTTGGCGCCCTTCCCTCCCCCGATTTATGTGTGCCCCCACTGATTACGCTATTTGGAAATAAACCTTTAAACAAGTTTTATATGATATTAAACCTAAAAGTTTCTTCCATCGCATTAAAATTACTTTCTCTTAAAATATTGTTTTTTTTTTACATATTACAAATGGGGCGACGAGTGGCCAAGTGGTATAAGCACTAAGGGTAAATGCTGTCTCATCTCTGTCTGCGTGGGTTCGAGTCTCGGCGTCGCCAATGTGGGTACGTGAGAAATCTTGCCAGTAGCTTCTATTGTGTCAGTGGTTCTTTCGGAGGTTTTTCCGGATTCTTTCTTCATTATTCATACTGGCCGCCATATATAGCCTCTCTTGTGCTGAAAAATAGCGTTAAACAGCACAAAAGCATCAATAAATTACAAATCGGTCAATCGGCCTAAGACCTGCCATGGTTATGAAAAAGTTGCAATTCTACAATAGAGACACCCCCCCCAACCTTCTCTTCGAATATTTAGCGTCCATAGCTAAAACTGCTACACTGTTTGGGTTGGATTTGCGAGGTGATGTGACGTGATTATGATTTTTAACGTAGTTTTAACAATTTTTCAGGGGGCCCCGAGTGACCGAGTGGTCTAAACAGCTCTCCGTTACGGATCACTGCCATCTCACCTCTGTCTGCGTGGGCTCGAGACTAAGATTCTGCGAATGTGGATATGTATGAAAGCTTGCTAGTAGATTCTCGTGGGTCGGTGGTTCTTTCTGCGGATTTCCTGGTTTCTTCCTCCACCATTAATACTGGCCGCCATGTATAGCCTATCATGTTCTGAAAAATGGCGTTAAGCCCCAGAACAACAACAACAACAATTTTTCAGTCATATGGCCACGATGTCTGCAGTATGGCAGTTTATAGTGATGCACTGGGGCATCATGCCGCAGACATGTATCATAATGTCCCATCCCAGTCACATTATCCTGACACCAGGCGTACCAATCCTAACACTAACCTCTTAATGCTGAGTGTCAAGCAAGGCAACTGTTAGCACCATTTTTGTAAATCTTTGGTATGATTTGACCGGAGTTCGAACCCACGACCTCCTGCATCTGAAGCGGACGCTCTAACCACTAGGCCACTGGAGCCGTGCATTTTCGAGATAGTGGTAGTGGTCCTTAATATTGTGATAGAGTTTGAGGAAAAAAACCTGACAGAATCAAGTCCGATGAGATCTCGCCCAAAATACTCAAAAGGTCAGTTTGAGTTGCTACACCTTCTCTAGTAGCATTCAATCGGAGATCTTTCCAACTAATATGCATGTATCTGTGTGTATTTTAACGTATATTTAACAATTTTAGCCATATCGCTACGATATCTGCAGTGTAGCAGTTTATAGTGATGTCTAGCACTGAAGCATCATGACGCAGACATGAGGAATCATGTCATACCAAGTCACATTATCTTGACATCGGGCCGGCCAGTCCTAACACTACCCTCTTAATGCTGAGCGCCTAGCAAGCTAGCAAGGCAGCTGCAAGTACCATTTTTATAAGTACGATTCTGCCGAGGTTTTGAACACCAGCCCTCATGCATCTGAGGCGAGCTCTCTAATCGTTTTCCATTGAAGAGGTCTGACTAAAGTCTTCCCAGTATTTGAGGAAGATGATCGTTTGGTAGCAACAAGTATGGACCTACGTCAAATTTTACCAAGTTTATGTTAAATGTATGAAAAACATGTTGCCCTTCATTTCCGTCAATTTGAAAAAAAGGATATCATCATCATCATCATCATCATCATCATCATCATCATCATCATCATCATCATTATTATTATTATTATTATTATTATTATTATTATTATTATTATTATTATTATTATTATTATTATTATTATTATTATTATTATTATTATTATTATTATTATTATTATTATCCCTCTATCTCTTTGATACAAGAAAACTAAACAAAGTTGCTCATTTTTTTCTGAACATGGATTATTTCGGTTCTTTTCCACCCACCTCAGAATATAAATTACTAATCATCCCTTTGCCATTCGTTGTCGACAGCCGTTTTCCCCACCAGTGACATAGCCAAATACACGGATAACATCAATATGTACTAATAGCAAGTAACTTGATTCCTGTAATTGATAATGACATTGGATATTGATATGTTCGTGAACAATGCTAACCAATATAAAAACTGTCCACGAATGTTAAATGTAACATTGGATGGGTACATTCCTAATGCGGTTTAACTTCATACAGGTGTACACATAGAACAGCATTAACTGTTATCACCCATAACGATTCACCATTAAGGACATGCCATCTTGCACATAAACTGGTCAAATAATGATTACACCAACACAAATCAATATGTTATCATCTACTATGTTTACCTGAGCACAAAATAATGTGCCTGTCAGTGTTTATTCTCCCTTCTTAGCCATTATACTACGTATTCTGGCAATATGTCTTCAAGTGAGGACAGCAGTAAATACACATTTGAATTTTAATTGTTAGAAAAACATATATCACATTATTTTAATTATTATAATTACAAATCGAAACAAATAGTTAAGGGTAAATATCAGGTAGTCATGAAATGAAAGGAAACTTTTTGATTAGTTCAGATAAATAAAACAAGTGGAACGAGTAGTGGAAGTAGATGAACTTGGAAGTCTGTCAGTCAACATAAAATGGCAGCTAGACCTGACCTCACCAATCCGGTGCATTCAGCAAATATTAACAACATGCACTAAGGGACAGTGGCAGAAAAAGAGTGAATACCGATGTCACAAGTGACCTTATCTCGCCACCCTTAGTATCGAAAACATTCAGTTTTGAATTTACCCGTAACAGATGCAGTTGTGAATTGTATGTAAACTACTCCCTGTAACGTCAGTGCCCTTCACGGTTTCAATTCGTGACCACAATAGTGTACACACGCGTGTACTGTCTTGAATATTTTATAAGGCTTGTTTCAAAATACTGCTTTAAAATGTTTTAAAATTTGCCGTTTTAATGAAGGCTTAGAAACTAAAAAATATCAATTTTTACTATCATAGTATTTGTTTAGATATTCAATCGGTTAGAAATAAATAAAATGCATGGTTTCTGCTGTGCCCAGGTGCATTGACCATAATGCATTATAAACCTTAATATTAGATCCGAAATGGCTAATTACTCTGACGAATCGATATAACCAACGTAGGCAGAGAGCACACTTTTTATTTATTTATATATTAAATAGACGACAATGTTTGACATAGACTATGAAAATCAATAATTTCTGGGTCCATCACATATTGCTATATCATAGGTTACGAATTTTCTAAGTGAACCTAACAGCATATCTGAATAAAAAGTTTGAAAACTTGGGTGTGTTGACGCCTGGATAATTGGATTAAGGAATGTAAGAATGTATGCATGCATGGGGTTGGTAGATACGTTGGTAGGTGTGTATGTAAATAAGTCGATAGGTGTATCCGTATTTATATAGGTATATATGCATATATGTTTCTTTTTTTTTTGTTAACGCACGACTATCCACGAATATGTAAAAACCACAAAGAAAACTGTATACATACACATACACACTTCACAGAATAGCTTACTAACCTGTCGTCTTCCTTTTAGTGATATCCATTTGTCGCCTCGGAACACAATATATTCTGGACAAACGCAGATCGAGTGCTGGACAAATTTGTTTTCTTAAAATATATTTTCTTTTACAGTTTAAAGGATGAATTTAATGAATACATTTCACGACAAACCACAAAAGAAGCCTAGAATTCTACTTGTAACCTACTAATATTACTCGAGGTTAGAGCTACATATTCCTTACGAATTCACAGGCCGAATAAGATTATCATCGCACGACACAAACTGGCAGTTTCCTATGAATTTTATAAATTCCTTCAAAGAAAAGTGTTATTTTGTAATATTTCCATAACTAACGAGACCCATTTTCGTCCAACGGGAGAGACGTTTACACCTACCATACAGTTCTAAGCACAAAGACCCAAATTTGTATTGAGGTTTTCAGTTTGCAAAAATTTGCATTGAAATGTAATGTATAATGCATCACGTGAATCAATATGACTAAAGCTGGTGTACTCCTAATACCTGGGGCATGCTCAGTGAGGTGTGAAACAGGTATACAATAGATCTGTGTATTTATAGATTTTTTAAGTCACGAAGTTACTTAGTTTTGTATTTTGCTCACCCTGACAAAGAGTACTTCCTTCTTGTTTATGCTTTAGTGTTCCATTATTTTTTGCGTGAGAAAATATTCAAATCAGATTTGAGCACATGGTGTGATGCAAAGGTAACTTGAGAAGTAAAACACCATATATATGCGTTTCAGCCCGCTTCGCTATTGTATTAATCTTTATTTTAGTTTCTTCTTTAGTTCCGTCTGTCAGACTTTACGTGCATGATTTTTGCATAAGTTGAACATGCACAAATAAAAATGTACGATAATCTGTTAGGCTTGTTTAGGAAAGATATTTTCAACTTTGTGCCACCTACAAAGTTATTTGTCAACAACAAAGCGAAGCATGTATGATTCTGAGGAAAAAGGATGCAATCACAATATTGAGCAAATATATAATAGCGTTTAACGGCACGCAACACTATATGATGTCCAAAAAAATCCTAAAAATGTCAATATAAAGAATTACAGAAATAGCTTTAGGAAGATACATCCATTGAAATAAATATAAACAAGAAGTACTGCAAGATAAAATAGAGAATGTAAATACGTTAAAGCTGTGTAAAATTCATACAAAATGAAATATAAACATAACAGAATGCAAACTCTCATAATATAGGATACACAACTGCTATAGCAGCCACACTTCATTGTGATAACATTATCAAACTGTCGTTTTGCACTTAAAAGAAGAAACGAAACACTAACATAAAACAAAGTGACACATTCAACAACAACGTGCTCCACTGTTAGTCGTCCTAAATAAATACAATAATACATAAAAACAAAATGCAAAATGATTCATAAAACTATAAATAACAAATAAATTGACTAATATAAGGACTGAATTATCGAATATTATAAAACTGCACAGCAAAAAATAATATTAATAATAATAGTTGATTGATTTATTGGGATTTGAAGGTGTGCATGTATTATAGGGCTACAAAGAGACGCAAAAAAGCTTTATGATAAATGATTTATGTTTTAAAGGTGGGTCAAGATCAACAGGCATTAAATACAAACAAAACACAATGAGATGGGGAAGGTAACGTATGAAGCCTGTCCTACAAACGGGTAGTATAAACGATACGTATAAAGGATAATAAATTATAAAGGGTAATTACGTATAAAGGGTACTTACGGATAAAGAGTAATTACGTATAAAGGGTAATTACGTATAAAGGGTAATTAGATAATACAAGTATTTAGGGCGATTGGTACATATGTTGGTTAAAAATACTCACGGGAAACAGGTTTCAGCGAGGTATTATTTTAAATAAATGTTAAATGTCTTCAGTTTGAAATACAAAGCACATTTACCGTATCAAAATGGCGCTTCATACTGGCTATTGTAGTAGTAGAGTTTACGTGTAGGTTGTAAATCGAAACAATCGCCCAGAAAGTGCTTTGTAGCATGTATTCATTGCATGAAACGCACTCAGGTGGATCATCACTCTTTAAAATACAAGAGTGGGTTATATAAACAGCTAATTGTAAGTCGTGCAGTAACTTATTCGTCCTTTCGATTGTTTCTGCAGAATGAAGGCTAATTATGAAAAGAGAGTTTGACAACATGGATCATTTATTAATAGAATCATTCCATGATTCATGCCACTTACTAAATAAAGTTTCTCTTATGCCATGTTTTAAATTAGTGTCTTTATAGTATTTTAAGGTCAGTTGGTAGCTATATTAAGGTATTTTTGCAGCGCGGTTTGCTCCTTCATTATCTTTAATACCGACATGTTCCAGTAACCAAAAGTATCTTATATTATGTTAAGGTACACTGCTAGGTATGTTTGAGGTGGTCAATTGTTCCAAATTTTTATTTTGGCGTAACTGAATTACTGATAGTGAATCGGAGAAGGTCATTGGGTTTAAAATATTTTGTGTTTTGATATCTTTAGAGGCAAGATCTGTTGCCCCGATTTCATCTCAAAATGTCGATGATCCATACTGAAAACGAAGTTTTGAAGCGTGATTTCTACCAATGAAGACTGGTGTAGCCTTTGTACCATCATGTGAGCCGTTGGTATTATCTGTTTTGCAGATCCGTTTGTAAAGAAGTTCCTTAAACAAGGTATGCAAAATGGAAGGACTTTGTCTCTGATTGTTTTCTTTCAAGCAGAGGAAAAAGTACTTTGGGTTATTTGAGAAACCAAGGAGGTGATATAGAAACAATCTGCTTTGAAGTTTTGAAAGGACAGCTTTCATTGTCATGGCAGGAAGATATTCTAATGTCAAAATTATGAATGGCATTTGGTTCATTTTGGTATAAAGTTTCCTAGTTGGGGTGGAAAACAGACACAAGCGCAGGTTTAAAGAGTTTGGATCTCAGTTTTAGTACATGTTGTAATGATGCTTCAGCAAAAGACTTTTAACAGGGGATGTTGTAAACGAACCCCACAGTGAATTGTATCAAGCAACGTTAAATAAGACTCTCTGACTGAACCATAAATAATACAGCGATATTATTATTATTATTATTATTATTATTATTATTATTATTATTATTATTATTATTATTATTATTATTATTATTGTTGTTGTTGTTGTTGTTGTTGTTGTTGTTGTTATTATTATTATTATTATTATTATTATTATTATTATTATTATTAAGTTTTTCGTGATCCTCATTATTTGCAGCAGCGACAACAATAACAATAAGCACGATTTCTAAGCATTTACGTGTGAAAATTATCATGAGATGTTTGTATGGCGCGTTATTGGGTACGGTTGTTGTTGTTGTTGTTGTTGTTGTTGTAGGGTTTAACACCATTTTTCAGCATAAGATAGACTATACATGGCGGCCAGTATTAGTGGTGGAGGAAGAACCTTGGAAAACCAAGGGAAGAACAACCGACCCACGAGAAGTTACTGGCACGCTTTCTCAAAGGTACGAAAGTATATTGACTACTACCTGTTTGAATAAATGAAGGCGAACTTCATGAAGATCAAAAATATTTTAATGGAAAATTAATGAACCTGTATTAGCGATGTTAAGTAATACATTTAATCAACAAAAATTTATACGTAGGAGGTTGCGCGATACGCACAAAATCGATAGGATAAAATCCTTTTAGTAATAGCACCCACCCACCCACCAACCATCACCCTCACGCTTCATCCCTGGTCATTCTCCCCTCTCACAGCAAAATGAAATAGAAGACATACTTCTTTCCCCACAGCGATAGCTTAGTCTTTTGGAAGCCTTATAAACCCTCACAAAATATTGTAGGCTAGCTTTGCACAAATAACCGTGTTTGTGAGCCGTTTGAAATTTTGCGTCGGATTCCCTTGAGCAGATGAAAGAAGAGACTGTTGACCTTATTATTCTATCGACATATAGTACATGTGCTTGGTGAAGCCGTATATATTAGATCTAACAGATGAGTAGATTAGGATACCTTATGATCATTTGGATCTAAAGATTATTTCAAGCGCATGTGCTTTATCAGTGTGCTTTCATAAGCACCACTACACACTTTAAATCCACCGCATCAAATCCTAATGTGATCTCCTTAAAACTTAAATTTTATTGTATTCTCTTTTTTAGAGAAAATAGGAAAGATTTTTTACTATTTTTGTTTGTCGAATGTACGTGAACTCCCGTGTAATTATTATAAATCGTCAAATAACAAATAACAAGCTGCAGTTTGTGTTATATTAAGCCACTTGGACCTCAATGGTCACTATAGAAAAAAGCAGAGTAGTAATGGTGGTAAAAAGTTGTGCTGTGATAATTGTATGTACACGAAGAATCATGACAATAAAGACTGTATCTGATTGGAGTACTCCCACCCAAGGATGGCATGCTAATACAAGGGTGCAATTACTATGAACTTAGATTGCAATGATTTACACGTGACCGTCCCGCACAGCAATGAAACTGATCCAAGTCTTGCATAGGTAACGAAGTTTAGATTCCATTTAAGTGATCATCTCTAATTTCAAGAGATAGGCTAGTTCAGATCCTAACTAGTGCGGTGCTAGATGATACGGATCAAGTTAGGGCTCACTTAAGCTGAATCAAAACTGAAGCGAGCCGTCCATATGTTAGACGCACAGCACTTCTCCGAATGAATATGATTCTCTGAGAGATTTCTACACAAATGGACCACATTAAGTGGTACCGATTCACAATCTTCCCTCATCCAAGACCGTGGACTGGATTCCGCACCTCAGTAAGCTTTGCATCACATTGCCAGATCAGACAGGTGATATGTGACCCATCACTGTGTCGTGGCAATCCTTAATCAGTTGTAGGTCATACGAGCACCCATAGGTGAGACATGTGTCATGGGTGTAGGCACTGTTGCCAAACAAGAAGCAGGAACGATATGAGGATATGCTATAGATTATACTGGAAAAATGCAACAAATGGCTTCAATCCAGCAGTGGCAGGGACGATGCTAGATTATTTTGTGACAACATATATGACAAGGACATTCTGACGTGGTCAGCCACCCCTCCCACCAATAATGTGGAATATCCTCCAGGACACTTTTGATGGGAATAACAACTTATGTGAGAATTGGAATCTGGCGTTTTCAAAACTTATTTTTTAAATCACAAACACTCACCATTGTTAAACCTCACCGACAGTCACCTCTAGGACGCACCCTGGGTATCAATGACTCTTTTTTAAAATTTAAATGGCTAGGCACAGCGAAATAAAGTCAAGCAAGTGACGAAAATCCTGCAAAATCGTCTTGTGATGATAATGAAAACATGATATAGTACTAAACAGAGTTTGGGGATGATGCTTTATCTTTATATTTTGTATCGAGCGATTATATCCGGTATTATGCCAAGGTGAGATTTTACACGTAGAGTTGAATGATTGATTGTGGTTGACATAGCGCCAAAACGTTTTATGATAAATAATTTATGTATGAAAAATGGTTCATTACCAGCCTGCGATTAAAGGACAAAAAACAAAACGATGAGATGGTGTTTCCAATCAACGGGCATGTAAGTGGTGTGTATAAACGGTAATAAGATATGGCATGATAACTTTGGGTGACTGACAATACACGTAGTGGTTATAAATACGTAGAGGAAATATGTTGCACACAAGCTAACTTTAGGATCAATGTTATATTCCTTCAATAAATTTTAAATGTAAAACACATTTACAGAGTCAAAAAGCTCCTTCATGTACTTAACATTGTAGTAACGATCGAGCGTAAGTTGGAAGTCAAAACAATCTATCATAAACGGCTTCACGGTGAAGGGCGCATTGCAAGAAATATGTTCAGGTGGGTCTTCGCCCTTTAATATTTTTGAGTGGCTTATATAAATATGACCAATTATAAATCTTGCAATGACTACCACGTCTCGAAGGATTGTTCTGTAGGAGGGAGACGTTTTGCCTAATGTAGGTTTGATCACAAGGAGCTTTTTAATGACAGCAACATTTTGTGATGCCCGCCACTTATTAAATATGGATTATTTGATACCTGGTTTAAAATCAGTATACGGTATTTTAGATGGTTGGGGAAAGAGGGCTATTATTGCAGCACAGTCTGCTCTTTTATTATCTTGAACGTGGCTGTGCAACCAGCAGTCTAATACATTCTGAGAGGTACATAGCTTGGTTTCATTTGATGAAAATATTTTTCAGCCTCTTATTTGTGTAGTAACTGATGTACTGATAGTGAGTCCAATAAAATGATAAAGTTGAATGTAGGTTTTTCATGACAAGGTATTTACTTCTACAAATAATGACCATGATATTAAGCCCATGCATATAAAGAATATATCGTGCCTGGAAATATACTCCTCTGTCATTTATGTACTTGTACTTTAATCCCCATAAAATAATATGGGCATTCAAATCATTGAGTAGAACAGATGGGTAGACAGCTGATGACAAGGTTTTCTAATTTCTTTCTGTATGGTTTGTGTAGTATTTATTAATGGAACAAAATGTAATGACTCAATGAAGAGTGAAGGTTACAAAAATACTGTTTAAATCTGCTTGAAGCAGTGGCATTATAAGGAGCCTTACTGTAAAAATTTAGAGAATATATGTTAAAAGAGGAGTAATTTTATGAGTGATGTCGTTTGTCTTTTTAATTGCAAGTGCAAAATAGCAATTCAGAAGTGTTCTCCGTGGTATAGCAGTGTTAGGGACCAGCTTCACACAGCTAATAGAGACCGCCTTAAAGCTGATAGGCTTTGGCTTTCCAACAGACACACTATTGATAATCAGATGTATGATGCCGCTAACAAGAATATCACAGAGTCCATGCAGCGAAATCGGCCCAACTACAGTACTAATCACGGAAAATTTCAGCTGCAAAGAGATATTTGAGATTACTAACCAGCTACACTCAATGAACAAATGTACACCATTTCCAGATACAGTCTCTCTAGTCGATCTTCCTGACCTGTTTGCAAATTTCTTCCGTGACAAAGTACAAACCATCAGATATAAACTTGACAGCACAGTTTTAGCTGACTCGCTGTTACCATACAGTTGCGATACATAATTTCAGCTACAACCATTAGCAGGAATTGAACCTGTCTCTATGGATTTAGTACGCACAATCATAACGAAGAGTGCACCAAAGCTATGCGAACTTAATCCGTTTCCGACGTCACTGCTGCTAGAGAGCTTAGATCCAATATTGCCCTCACTACCTGATGTTGTCAATACCTCTCTCTCATCTGGAAATTCCTATCAATTTACAAAACTGCCATTGTAAAGTCTCTGCTGAAGAAACCAACACTTGACAATAATGATTTTTAGCAATATAAAGTCTGCATATCGCCCTTGCCACAGTACTGAAACTACTCTTCAGAAAGTAGCCAATGACTTTCTCTCTGCTTTGAATGGCGGAAAGACTACAGTCCTCACTCTCCTTGACTTGTCTGCAGCATTTGACACTATAGACCATTATATATTACTTCACCGTCTCCAGTATGTATTTGGCATTCACGATAAGACCTTACTATGATTCAATTCCTACTTGGTCAACAGGACAAAAATTATGTACGCAAATGGAAATAACTCCAGCCCAGTTGATATGTGCTGTGGTGTTCCACATAGGTCTTTTGTTGGACAGAAAGTAGCCAATGACCTTTTCTCTTAATTCCATACACACAGCCACTCTCAAGTGTCATAGATCATTATCCAGTATCTCACCAATTGTACGCTGATGATACCTAAATATATAAATCTAGCCATCCAACTGACGCTGATGCTACCATCCAAGGCGTAGGTGGGTGCATGTCTGATGTGAAATCATGGATGGCATGTAACAAGCTGCAGATGAATAATGATAAAAACTGGCGTCATCCTAATTACAACACAAAGACTTTCTCATTCACATCCTTTACCCCAGACAACAAATATCAGCAACACCCACATTAAATTCAAGCAGTCAGTAAGAAACCTAGGTATCACTCTTGACAGTACTCTCTCATTGTATCAACATGTCATAAACATATATGCAAGGCTGCATATCTTGAGCTAAGACGCATCAGCTCAATTCGCAAGTATGTGTCAGTTGATGCCACTAAAACACTTGTGCGTTCTTTAGTACTTTCAAGACTAGACTATCGTAACTCAATTCTGACTGGTTCATCTCAACATCTACATCAGATTCAAAAAGTTCAAAACATCGGATCATCCTTGGAGTACCACGATCAGAGCATGTCTCTCCGCTGATCTGTACCCTACACTGGCTGTCCATACGATCCAGAATTATACACAAAATTTGTTCTTTGTGATACGTTTCACTGAAGGGTTCCAGTCCAACATGCCAATCTGCTCTCACCCAAGTGTATACACCTGCAATATGCTTACGCTACTCTTCTGACACTCGTATTCTCATTATTTCCACTATGAAGTTAAAATCATATGGACAACATTATTTCGCATACCAGGGCCCAGCAACGTGGAACGAATTGCTCACTGCACTTATTCACAAAGACACAGTGATCTCGTTCAAAAGCTCTTTTTAACAAAGACACAGTGATCTCATTCAAGAGCTCTCTTTAAAAAAAACCCCGCATTTATTTCAACTGCAACAACAGTAATGTAGACCTACTATTGTATCCTAATGACGTATCCTTACCTTAAACATTTGCAGCATGTTTTTCTGTGTTTGATTTTGTGTTGTTTGTTTTCATTTTTGTAATCATATCATTATATATGTTTTTTTAATTCCTTTTAAGTGTTTTCAAATGTTGCAAAGCGATTGGAGCTTCTATAGATTAGGCGCTATATATAGTCCTCGTTCTTCTTCTTCTTCTTTATTATTATTATTATTATTATTATTATTATTATTATTATTATTATTATTATTATTATTATTATTATTATTATTATTATTATTATTATTGTCCGTTACGGATCACTGCCATCTCACCTCTGTCTGCGTTAGTTCGAGTCTAGGATTCGGCGAAGGTGGATATGTGAGAAAGCTTGCCAGTAGCTTCTCGTGGGTCGGTGGTTCTTTCCGGTGATTTCCCGGTTTCTTCCTCCACCATTAATACTGGCCGCCATGTATATCCTATCGTGTGCTGATAAATGGCGTTAAGCCCAACAACAACAACAACAACAA
Organism: Potamilus streckersoni; assembly: GCA_016746295.1. Classification (NCBI taxonomy): domain Eukaryota; kingdom Metazoa; phylum Mollusca; class Bivalvia; order Unionida; family Unionidae; genus Potamilus; species Potamilus streckersoni. The sequence continues at coordinate 384,851 of JAEAOA010001867.1, forward strand.
CTAATAATAATAATAATAATAATAATAATAATAATAATAATAATAATAATAATAATAATAATAATAATAATAATTGCACGACGGTGTTCTTGAATTAAATGTTTCCTTTTGTGTAATAAATAAAGTTGGAGATGGTACACTGCTGTTTGCTTATATATCAGGATGAAGCATGGGGTCAAATATTTGTTTTGTAGTCCTGGAGTAAACTCGAAGACACGGTGCAGTTTCTTCTGCATCCATGTTGTCAAAGTTGCCAAACCTTTGTGCAGCGTTATATAGTCATCTCATCCCTTTTTTGGTTGTAAGGGGTCAGTTTCTTTATGTTTTGCGATTTTGGTATTCATTCATTATTGAATGTTGTCTGTGTGGGGTTTGCGTTTACTGTGGCTAGTAATGACAAATATCTGAAGGTGTTGCTGCATGAGATAGAATTGTTCAGGTCGGTGCATCCTTCGTTATCTTTGGACGGGTCTTTACTATAGTTGAGAAGATTTGGCCGGGGGGTGGGGTGGGGTGGGGTGAGCTTCTATATTTTGATATCTTTCTGGTCTCTGGAAAGGAATATGTTTTAGATGCATTTCATCCTTTGATTTTCCTTCTCCTTTTTTGAGGTTTTGCTGCTTTTTGAGTTAGCGTGATGTTCTTTTCTGCAATTAATGCAAATTGTTGTGACTTTACACTAGAGTTAACGATTTAAAGAGTCGATGTATCTGCCACTTACAGGGCTTTTGGAGCATTTGTCTTCGTGGTGACGTACATCAGACACTTGGAACATCGAAGTGAATTTCTGTTAATGTACCTGATCCTGATTCCTCAAAAATCCAACTTTTATTACCTTTGGTAGTGTTGAAATCTCAAACAAAGTATGACGATGTTTGTGTCATGAAAATTTCAGCCACGTTTTTGTCGGGATCGACGAATGGGAGTGACGTCTTGGTTTGTCAAGTCTTCGATGGTTTCAGTGCTACTGATTACCGACAAGTTGAGACAGTAGATCACGTTTTTGTATGAATTTTGTAAAGAGTGAGCAAAGAGGTTACTGATATAACATGAAATGTCTTATTTTTCTGGATTTTATCTTTCTGTGGTTTCGCTCAGAAGCCACCAGATTTTAATTTGTCAAGATTTCAGGTGCGCCGACTAGATAAAGTACATACAGTATAATCGTTCCAACTATTAATAGCGATAGTGCTTCAAGCGGTTTTGACGAATCTTTTGACGAGATACCATTGAAGAGCTTGAATGAATCCACTTAGCATGGTTCAGCGCCTGATTAGGACAATAATAGTGTTATTTTAAGCATATTTGTGTTTTATTTTCTATTATATTCGGATGTTATACATCACACATGTTCACCCACCCAACATGGAGTGGAGCAATTGAACATTTATCAAGTGACTGGAATACACAGGAGGTATAAACAACCTGTAAAGATCCCTCCCAATTGACACATTAAGCCACCTCCTTCTTCGAAATCTTCTGAGGAAGAAAACAAGAGGGTACATGGAGTATAATGTAGAGGCAACGGTTGTTAAAGGGATATATGGTAAATGAAAGGTAAAGAAAAGACTAGAGATGCTAGTAAAGAAGATTTCCTAAGGTTCGGCATGACAAGCCAATTTGTTGAGACCGGGTCAATTCTCTACCACCCGTCGAGTAAGAAGTAGAGGCAAAAGTAGTGTGTTGCATCGGGTAGGCGCTCATGGGTCTCTCATTTACTCAACTTCCTCTCGAAACGGATCTGAACCCAGAGCCATCAGCTTGCATCCACTCAGTTTATTCTTACGACATGCATTGTGGACGCATCTGGCATGTTCTACAAAACTCAGGACCCACAGTGGGATTGTCCCTATGTAATTTTTGCACTAAACCCAAAAACTGAACCCTATTGGGGACTTTGTCTTTAACCTTATTGATTCAATCAGATAAAATATGTTCAGCATGAGCTACATCAAAACTGATTTTCATTTTCTATAAATCAATACCGAATGATAAAACAGGAAACGAAATAATAACTGAATGACCCTGCTTTAAAAAGGAATCGTCAAATGCAGCAAATATTTTAATGCGTCAATTGACACGTGTACTGCGTGAAAACAAATTGGAAACAAAAAATACTAAAAACTTTGCATCTTAGTAACCTCTTTTAAATTTTGAAATAAACAAGCAAAATACTATATAAACTAAATATATGAACCGACGTTTGAAAGTATGTGGGTTCATTCCATTTTTTAAAAATAAAAATGAAAACAACTTTTTTTAAAGTTTCTTACACTTCGATTACAGATTATTTATGACACCTTTCAACTATTATTAGATATCATGGGATAACTTGTTGTTTGGAATCTAGAATAAACCTTGCTATACGAATTTGGCGCTGACTATCTGATAGTAAAAAGTCAAACATTTTAAATATGAGAAAATATGGATTTTTCTCTAAAACTGCTTGCCATACAATCGAGAATATAAACATATACTTCCTTTCTTTTAACCGGACAAGCCTGCTTAATGGTGTTTGTTTAAATATTCATAGCGGATGGGATTAATATCTCCTAAAGGGGGAAAGAGAGATTAAAAACTAAATAGACTATCATTGAAGCTGAATGAACGAATCTCTTGAAAGACGAAAGAAGAATTAAAACAGAATATTTCAAAACATTCGGGATATGCGGAATGATGTGGAAATTTACGTATATAATATTTTATGCTTGGCAGGAAAATTCTCGACAGAAAGAATCGATACGCTCGAGGCAGAAAGAATCGATAAGATCGAAACAAAATAAAATTATCAGGAAGGAAACTAATGGAATACGTATTGCGAATACTTCACTGAAGAAGAGATCAGCTATTTTGTATCAACATACCCCAAATAAAACTATTAAACATTATGGGATAGATATTCCTCCAACGTTGATTACACTAGTCAACAAATCATAGGAAGCTCACATGTTTTTTTGGAAATAAACTCAACATTATTATTGGATCACAATATATTAGTATTGGATACCGAATGGGTTGAATTGATGACAATTCAATTAGGCCGTTCATTTGCCAATTCATGGAAGTAACACATAAATGGAAAACGTTGCACGGGTCAAAAGTCTATTGAAGAGAAGATATTACCAAAGCAACTTTGGAATTCATAGAGAAAGTCGTAAAAATAATCTCAGTAGTGTGTACATGAGCATACAATTGCTAGGTGTGCGAAAATTTGCATAATGAAAGAAAATTCAGAGTAACCACTGCAGCTGATTTAGTCAATTCGGAGCTAAGTAGTCAGTGAAATTATGTTAAAAAGATGCCAAAATTGCATCTTTCAATATATATATATATATATATATATATATATATATATATATATATATATATATATATATATATATATATATATATATATATATATATGTATATATATGTATATATATATATGTGTATATATGTATATATATATATATATATATATATATATATATATGTATATATATATATATATATATATATATATATATATATATATATATATATATATATATATATATATATATATAGTGGATAATACTTGAGTGAGGTACTGTTTATGCATTACTTATTGTTCTTCAAGATAGAGAAAGGGAAATAACTGTGTATTGATTTTGGTAAGATGTAATAGCAATAAATGGATTAGTAAGTACCTGAAGTGATAATGCAATTGAGTTTTTGCTGCTCATCTAACTTGGATGGATGTGGAAATCGGTATAACGACTTTCTAATAACGGTAAAGCAGTTGTTAAGTCATATCATAATCATTTATTTTGACCAGTTTGTGCAATGAGGTACATATCTGTATAATCTGTTGCTCAGAACAATTGGGTTTTACTTGGTATCTCATATAATAGCTTATGATATAAATGGGATTTATTATCTTTCGGTCCAATATGGATGTTGAGTTTATAATCTAAAACAAGAGAAGACCTTCTCCATAATCTGTTTAGGGGTTTCATCCATGTCTGAGTCATATATCTCGTGCAGTTTGATATTTTGTTTCGGGTTTATTGAGACAAGTTAACTTATCTCTTCGTCAGTGAAGCATTTGCATTATATCACTGTCCTTCTCGGTAATTTTATTGCCTGTCTCGTGCTTGTCAATTCTTTGTATTATGAACATATTGTCCTGCCTAATTTTAACAATGTATCTGCGTAAATGTTCCCACTCACTCTGCAGATCATCAATCTCTTTTGAAATATTTTGTTTTAATTTCTGATTTCGTATTTTCGTTAGAATCGTTCATTCTAGATTGAATGACAATCTATTTTAGTTTTCCCCACAACTATCTATTCTTTTGATACCACTTCTTCTATATCTGTGGTGACCGTTCAACGGCATGCCTATTGTCTCCATTTTTGTAGTATTTTGCTCCTTGAAGTAACGGGAGATGTCAGCCAAGCCCTTTTGGTTGGGATTGCGGGCCTCATACGAGTAACATTGCAGGTCACGCACCCCGCAGTCGCGAAACAAAAAATCCAACATGTAAAGACTTTGGTCATTCACATCCTGCAAAGAAGTACATACATATATCTACCAGTGAGTCAACGCTTGGGACTATTGCCTGCAAAGGGAGTTTAGTGTTTCTTTCAGGATTAGGAAGAGTGACTGAATGGTGGGAGTGTAAGGGAAGAAACTAATAATATGAAAAGTCATGAGTATTTTCAACGTTAGAATATTAAAATTTGTTATGTTAGGTAAATAAAAATATAAAAGTAGCAGCAGGCAGGGTGAACCCTACAAATTTTTGCTCGAATCCTTAACGAAAAATAAAGGTTCCTACAGAGGCTGAAAAAAGTCAATAGCACTAAACCAAAGTCTCTAACTAATTATGTTTCATTACGGTAAAGAACCGGTAATTTAAATCGCCTGATATTAGCTCAGTTTGTTATACTATTATTGAAGTTATTTTGTCCTTACTTTGTAAGGCGATTTTGTTTACTCGTAAAACGACTCAATTATTGTCCTTCCACCCCGCCTGCTGCTACTGACGGTCAAGGAGAACTAACCAAAGATTTTATCTAGACCCACACGATATCTTGATCTAGGATCATGTATATTTATTATTATAAATCCAAATGGAACAGATTGTGCTTTAGAAACGAAACTTTTAAATTTAATCATATCCATATCCCCTGAACACCAAGTATAATAAATATTATGTAGAGTATAATTATCTACACCATTAAACAAAACCAAAATATTGCAGTTATCTCTAATCACTTTAGGTATCTGTGTGTATCTCTGAGTAACATAAATCACGTCTGTGTTGTTATGTCTACCTCGAGAAAATATTCTAGCTGGATTAGATCGTTTGTCCAATATCACATCATCATATACTAAGAGATTATTAATGAATCCATCTAAGTCATCTACAGATGGAGGGGGGCTTCATCTATATCTGTGATAAAGTCAATAATATCGTCACCGTCTTTATTAACTGATTTTGCATTTTCATTAAAATCCTTAAGTACTTCGTAACAATGCTGATCATCTACAGACGGTGCTTTTAACTATAGTTTGTTCCATCTCAACCACCTCATAATTAAATTTAATAATAATTGTGTTTTACCTGATCCAGATGGACCTATTATAATCATTCTTATCGAATTTGGTAATGCTGGATGGTGCTTCACTGGTTCCTGTTTTCGTGTCGCCGAAAAATCAATTATTGTATCCATATTATTAATAACATGAGTCTATATTGTGTTCGATGTCATCTACACCCACCACTGGATTGACAACAATAATAACGAAAAATAAACGACATGCATTAACAGGTAAATGTGTAAAATGTGGTACAAAAATATAAATTTATCTCAGGGGCAACAAAGATAGGTGGGGATATTGCTGCTTCTTTAGGAAAATTACCTGGATTACCATGGGCTAAGTATATTGGTGAGAAACACCTTCCTGGATATAATTATTGTGGTCTGGAAATCGTCTCGATATCAGACTCGATAACCAAGATCAATCAAGACCAGGAGAGTATCCAGTAAATAAAATTGATCCAGCATGTCATGTTCATGACGTTGCTTATAAAAAGTAAAGATTTGCAGCAGCGGCATCTTGTAGATGTAAAATTGATTAATGCATTAAATTCTATACCTAATAAATCTGTTAGAGAGAAGCTCGCTAGTTTCCTAATAAAATCCGCTATGAAAAGTAAAATAATGTTAGGGGCTGGTAATTAATTGTATAATTATGATAATGGAATCTATTTATTATTGCCCAAGAGGGTATTGGAAAGGTAAAGCAGCGATCACTAAACTTGCTAAAGCAGCAAAAGTTTCACATTCTGTTGCTGCAAATATGTTAGTACGACAGGCAATATGGCAAATGTATCTACCACCACCAAAAAAATTCAATATGCACATTTTGATGTCAGTGTTCCTAACGAAGTTCATCAAGCAGATATTTTGTTTTTACCACATGATACTATTAAAACACGTGGACTAAAGTCACGCACGTACAAATACGCATTGACTGTTGTTGATATTGCAAGTAGATATAAAGAAGGTGAACCATTATCAACAAAAACATCATTTGAACTTGCATCTGGGTTTGAGCGAATTTATCAACGTGGTTGTATACAATGGCCACAACTATTACAAGTAGATCCTGGTAAAGAATTTTTTGGTGCAGTATTATCTTTGATGAAAAAACATAACGTCAAAATCAGACAAGAGCATACTGAAATTCATCGTGATCAAGCAATCGTTGAACGATGTAATCGAACACTTGCTGAGCGGTTATTTGGATATCAATACGCAAAGGAAATATCTACTAACTTTAAGTCCGGTGAGCGATCTCGTGAATGGGTTGCAAGGTTACCAAGTGTGATATCTGCATTAAATAATGAAATTACTCGTGTAACTTCCATGAAACCTTCTAATGCAATAACAAAAAATATATACCACGTAGCGACGAATATGGACAACGAGGTCAACAACTAGTATTAGGTAATGTAATTGTGAGATATTTATACGAACTAGGGGAGTTGGAGGGTGGCAAAAGACGAGCTACTGACCCTATTTGGAGTTTGACCACACATACAATTTCTAGCGTGGTTAGATCTACTGGAAGACCTGCTATATACAGACTAGATTATACTGCCACTCAACGTGGATTTGTGCGTGAACAATTGCAAGTAATTCCTGCAGATACACAATTACTGCCACCTTCACTTATGTAAATTAGCACCTCTTCGTCGATTACATTCAAGACAGGTCAACATTACATTTTCACGTGTGTGACCAAGATCACTATTTATTCTGTCTACGGTAAATTGTCTTGGATTATTATTCGAATATTGCCATAACATTATTGTGTTACAACTTGCACAGTGAGTATTCTGTAGTTGTTTTAGTTTTATAATAAATTCAGTATCAATATCAAAGTCACGTTTATTTTTTTGTCTTATTGTTTATAAGACGCTATTTTTTTTCTTTATTACAACATCGTCATTAGTAATTTCTTCAGTTATCACATAATCTATAATAACCCTATGTAGTTGAGTTATTCGTCTGACGCGAGATACTGCAAGATATACTAAATTTGACCACTAGATCCGGTCATCTACAATCCAGATATTTGTATCAGATATAGTTAATCCCTGTGACGAATGAATCGTTATAGCGTATCCAAACGTACACGGTGATTTAACCATATTCAATGCCCCTTCAACTATATTAATATTTACCAAAATAATGTCATTTAATACTAGATTTTGTACTCCGCCACCAGGAATTTTAACTTCAATATTCTGACGTCGAGTATCTGCTGGGCGATAACATAATGGTACAGGTAGATATGAAAACCTTTCTTTATGTAACGTAAATAATTTCTTCTGCAATTCATCACGAACTATCTTTCTACTTGCGACTATCAAATCAGTAGGTCTCCATAAAGTTAAAAAATCATTCATGGTAGTTTCTGGAACTATCTCACGCATTATCTCACATTGTATTTTATCTGGTTGTAGTCTGATTAATCTTTTAAATTCTTTCAGCGGTTCATCAATAGCTCTATGATCATCATGTATTTCCACATTATTCTTTAGCCATTTATGTGGAGACTGTCCAACAAAAGGCGGTGGTTGACCATGATCACCACACATAATCGCAGCCGTGTTTTTTTGTTAATAACCATTCAAGAAATGTTTTTAGTGTTTCTAACGACACCGTGTCTATTTCGTCCCATATAATATACTTAGGTATATATTTCTCACCCATTCGCTCAGAAGACCATGTATCTCCACACCATCTAAAAATACTATGATAAGTGCAAGTTTACACCTCGTTCTTTTATCTCGCTGGCTAGTTTATGTGTAGGTGTCAAAACGATCATATCTGAATTGTTGTTCATAAATAATTTAATCACACGAGTTGTTTTACCTGACCCTCCACACCCATTAAGATAAACAGTCTTATGTCTAGCCATAGGATCGTACACAGATGGTGCAAATGATTCTAATATTTGATTATTATTTATGTAATATATTTCCTTAATTTCAACTTCAGCAAATTCAGAATAACTAAGTATATTTTCTTGCTTTATCCTCCATGTCTCCCACTCACCATTACCGAGTAGCGGATTTAATAAATCCTTATATTTTTTGTTTATATAAAATGAATCCATAGCGACTCTAACAGCGTGACGAGGAAATATATTTATCATCGACAGTAGATTTACAGAAACATAGGCTAACATTGTAGATCTTAAATGAGTAAACTGAGGTGAGTCGCCATCAAGATAGCTCACAATAGTACCTGGTTTGGTCCCATCCGATAAATAAGCATTATTTCGGCTTATAAATGTGTTTCTCTCTGTTGTATCAGCGATTATAAAATCTAACTCAGCATCGTCCATAATCAATCTTGTACAGACAGTGTCGTTTATAACCGTATGAACCACCTTGAGTAAACTTACCAATTATCTTTCTACCGAGATCTTTTGCACGCTTCTCATCGTGCTCGTCTCCGCATTTACGTATATTATTATTAATTTTAATAATGTCATCTTCGGCAAGATCAGGAAATTCCTTCCAGGCATCTTCTATATTAAATCTGTTCGGTTCTGATAACCAAACTTGCTTTTGTGGACTATAGGATATAATCGCTTCATTTACTTTTAACGATACTAATACTCCAGCATCAATCATATATCTTAATAACACTATTGGTGCCCAACATTTGTCTAAAAAGTTTTTACCAAACCAAATATAAGTAATCGGATGGAGATCTTTTGAGAACTCAAATGATTCTATATATGCAAATCCTGTTATGTCAAAATCTGGTAAGGATCCATTTATTGAAACTCTAGCCATGTCATGTTTAGGATGTCCGAATCTGTTAAAATATTTAGAACACTCACCATATCCAAGAAAACTTCCAGGATAACATGCAGCAATATCGACTGATATAACATCGTTATAATCGTATTTAGTATTCCATAATCCACCGTGTCCATATTCTATGCAACTTTTTTGTATATCCTCAATAAATTCTGATTTTGTAGGTTTCCATGAATTTTTTTCCTGAGCGAAATGAGCCGCGACTGATGGTACGGTAAAACAATTATTCGGTAGTTGTCTGATTTTGTCATCATCAGAAGTATATTTTAGTGCAAGATTTCTCATTTCAACATAAAGAGATTCTGTACGATAAATATCACCATTGGGTCGTACAAATTGATCATGATAATCGTGTTCCGAACTCTGAAATAACCAAACAGATACAGGGTAATTTTTACTTGTACTTTTAAAAAAAATCAAATACATGACCATTATAAAATTTAATCATTCTGTCTCGTGGGAATATTGTTACAGCATCAGTCCATGCATGTGCATTATGATCAATGATTGTTATAGGGCTCCCATTTTTTGTATATTTTGGTTTGTACAATATCTCTCCCGTTAACGCTTTTACTGTTATTGGAAATCTTAATGACTTTTCTAGCTTAGCAACATCCTTAATAGATGCACCTGAATCTTTAACGGTCTCTGTCCATTCATATATTGTTTACGTCTTAAATCTGTTAAGCCAATGCCACGCATCGCATTTGTAAAATGTTCAGTAATGCGCTCCACAACACAGTTTATTCTTGACTCTGATAGTCTCATAGGTTTGAGATCCGGAATATTAGGTTTATCATTTAGTAAAAACAATCCATATATCACAGCAGTAACAGGATACCCTCGCTCAAAATACAGTCTATCAATACCAGTCAGTATTCCTGGTTTAGATTTGTTACTTAATAATATCGTTTTTTTATTTCCAGACTGTGTATGAATGGGTTCTCTCTTGTCACGAATCATCCATATATTATCGTCTTTCTTCACAATACATTTTATTAAAATAAGATATTTTTGATTATCAAGGTCGTTAATAATTACTTTCCCCCGTTTGTCGTTCATTACATTAATAACGTTTCCAACTCTAAAAGTTGACCATACATATTTTGCACCTTCTTTACAAAATTCCTTCTTAGCCTCACGGAAACGTTTGGTTATATCTGTATTTGTTAAAGCTAGATCTTTCATCGAAACCCTAAATTTATATTCTGGTAGTCTGTCAAGATAAAATCTAGTAGCAGATAGTTCAATTGCTGATAATTAATTCCTCCATCATTATAATTAAGACAAATAGTCAAATTGAAATTTGGAATATATATATATATATATATATATATATATATATATATATATATATATATATATATATATATATATATATATATATATATATATATATATATATATATATATATATATTCAAACATTCAAAGTGATATTGGAGTTAGGGGGAAAACGCAAATTTGTGCAAATTGTGGAGGTAAAAAATATAGGGAACTTAAACGTTCTTATGACAAAAAAAGATACATCGACAGGTAAATCCCATATTAAAACAGAAAAGGATTATCTAACCAGATTTCAGAACAATGATTTAGACAAATAAATATTATATATAAATGGAGCAAAAAGAATTTGTGAGACATCCAATATATACGAATTACGAGGCGTCCAGATATGGTATTATTAGACATTGTAGACTAAAGAAACCAGTTGGTACTATTGATAATGCTGGTTATTTTAGATTTAACGTTAGTGGAAATAAAAGATATATATCACATAAGTTTATATTTGAATGCTTTTATGGGAAAATCAAAGATGGACTTGTAATCTATCACATAAATTCAGATTCGAAAAATAATAATTGATTAAATTTGCGACTTACCACACAGAGTCAGAACTGTAAGGCCGGCAAAAATGGCGTTAAGAATCATTGCAAGAGAGCAAGAGTTATTAAATCTATAAATTTGCGGACAGACTAAACAATAATATTCAGTTCGATAAGTAAAGATGCCAAATATTTCAGTATCAATTCAGCATCTATGAAACGTGTAGCTGATCATATATATAAATCTGCATATTCAATAAAGTATGACCAAAGTATTATATTTGAATACGTATAATAACTGTGTACTCTTAACTCAGAATAATATTAATTTACTTTATAAATAATTCGACTCTATCAATCTTACCAAGGATCATGTTTAGCAATAATCATATTTCCTGACTGTGTCAGGGATCCACTTTCACTATCACTGGTCTCAGTTTCGCTATCATGTATTACAGAATCAAATAATATAATACGTTTAAGTTGAGTCACACGATTATCAATCATTTTCATTCTTGCGTACTCGTGAGATAATGCACTTTTTATTTTTTCGATTGAACGCATAAGAGGCGAGAATAATCTTACCTGTTTGTCATTTACGACAGCTAAGGATTCTAACATAGAATTATATATCGACTTTAAAAATCTGTAATTGGAATTTAACGTAAACTTATTTTGAAATTTTCTCTCCTGTAATAATTCAAAGTCATATATGATTTTTTTCAGGGTCAAGGTTACGGGATAAATTGACTCCTTCATATTTTAATTTTTTTAATAGCAGAAATAATATCATTAATATTTTCACTGTTCATTATAATATATATATATATTTATTTATTTAAAATAAAAAAAACAAAACATATAATCACAACACAACCCCATATGAACTTTCAGCTTGTTATATCACATGCTGATAAGCTCAGGGGCATTTGAATTAATCCCGTGTGATTTCCTAAGGTGCCAAACAATATCTTAGTGAGACCAGGAGGAAATTCGAAAGACGAAAGACAAACCCCATTTTGAACCCCTCTGTTGCCCTATGACATCAGAGCAGGTTCAAGAGGTCACATTAAACGATGTATGAGCATGAAATATATACAGATGAACATGATTTTGATTTCGACGGATTTTGATGTGGACGGCACAAACCCCATGTTTTCCTTTAAGATGTTCAATAATATCTGTTTAGGATCAGAGGTTACATATAACGATGTATGAGCATGAATATATATACAGATGAACATGATTTTAATTTTGATTTGGACGGATGTTGATGTGGACGGCACAATCATAAACTTATCCTAATGGGGAATACCTACATCCATCAGATTTAAATACACTCACCTACAATATATATGGTGGGTGAGTGTATTTCATCGAAATGGACTTCGTCCCCCACTTAAAAACACAAATTGGCATAATATCGCCAAACTGTCGCCATATTTTTGGCTGTCACAAAGATTTGAACCTTCTCGGTGTTTCACCTAAGTACCACAGGCACACAACTACTCCACTACACTATCGTCTTATCTTAAATACTTCTGATCAGTTAGTTAATATATAGGTAACTTAAACAAACAACAGTAGCCGTGGTGGAACATTTGAACCGGTAAATACTATCTTTTTTCTTCATCCAGTTATGTGAGAGCAGAATATATCCAACGAGAAATTATTGATAGAGGTGTTGTTGTGTTAATCTGATAACTGTATCGTTTTGAAAGGGGGGATTGGGACATTTTTCATATAATATGATTGTATGCTTTCGCCAAACTATGATATATAGTATCTATTATTATATTTTTGATTGCTTCGTCAAAATTAATTATTAAACCAACCGTTAACTGACCATATATGAAACTTCAACAATAATGAATATTCGTTTATAAACAAAATGTCACATTGAGTATTTTCTGCATTAGAGTTGTCGTCTGTTAGAGGATGTTTACAAAGATATAAATAACTTTTGACCTAAATACCAACGCCTTCAAAGTCTGCAAAAGCATCACTTACTGGAATTTTTAGGTCATAGAGACAAATATATGTACCAGTACCTCTCCGTGTTACATTTTTGTTGTTTACTAACATCTAATTGTTTGTGAATAACAGATAATTAGGCAATAATTGTCTGAAAAACGATGTATTTTTGTCATTATCAGACAAATAAAATGTATTATCCTTATGTAAAAAGGGAAATAATTATCTATTGCTCAACATAGATTCAGAGCAGTAATTATCGCGCTTTGTTTACTAGTATTTTAATTAAATATCTATTATAAATATTATAAATAATGAATATTGATGAGCCATATTCGGCCAGGTTGACGCGTAAGCGATTAGAAACAATTAAAAATATTTACCTGTCCGTGATTTAGTCAAACAACAGTTAGAGCAGAGACAGGAAACTCAAATTGCGTTCGATGAAGACACTAAACAATTATTTAAACCTATAATTGAGACAACAAAAGGTATTCAACCTGCATTCGATAAAATAGCAGAAAGAAATAAAGAAACAAAAAAGATTTTTAGAGAACTTCCCGCCCAAATTGTTGCTACACAACCAATACAAGAAGTACTTGAAGGTGCTAAAAAACCAACCCCTAAACAAGGGAGAATTAAATTTATTAGTACTGCTTATTTAATAAATAAATTTAATGAAGAAACTGTTAAAGTAAATATGGGTATTAAAAATGAAAACCATCTTGCTGAATTTGTTGTGGACGGTTTTTCTCGGCGATATAAATTAATAAAACCTGAATATGTTAATGAGATTAAAAACCGTGAACAATGGCAGAAAATATTATATCGTATACGTATGAATACTGAAATCATTAAATCTGATGATCCATTATATAATAAATATGATAATGAAATTAATGATTTAACCCAATTAAGAAGAGAGGAATCAAGACAAAAAGAAGAAGAAAGAAGACAAAATAAAGAAGAGTGGAAAGAAGCAATAGAAGAAAAAGTAAGACAAAAACAAGAAGAAAGAAAACAAAAACAAGAAGAAAGAAGACAAAAACAAGAAGAAGAAGCAGCAAGACCAAAACGAAAATATACAAAAAAAAACATTTATAGATATAACAAAACCACCTATTGAAATAATATCGGAATCACAGCTAGACCCTCAAACGATATTGGAACTACCACCACCATTATCATCATTACCATCGGAGAAACCGAAAAGAAGACCAAGGGGATTAGCAGTATTGACCGAAGAGGATACGGAGAGGGAGATGGAGAGGATTAGGGAGAATCAGAAGGAGAGGGAGAGGATGAGAATAGCTAAAGAGAAAAAAGCGAAAATTGAGGAAGAAAAATATTGGCCATCGGACGCCTCTTCTGGAAGTGGCCTTACTGCACAGGGAAGTGGTTTTATTACTCAGTGTCCAAACAACGTCCTTGCTGATGTTGAACGATTAGAAATTATGATCGGAGGAAAACGAGCTATTAATAATTCCCCAGAAATCATTAATGAAGCAGCAGATATTTGTAAAAGATTATTTACAGGCGGTATAATGGATATTAATGTGTATCAGTATCTTATTAATGAAATTGCCGATGATTATTATAGCGACTAAGTCAATGAACTAAGTATGTAATTAAATATAATGACTATTTAATAAAATGAGAGTACATAGTACTCAACGTGGACCTATCATGGTCAGGGCAATTAACTCTCGAATACCGATTTACAAGACAACCTACGGAGATGGGTTAGGTGACGTTGTACAGGGTCTATTTAGAAGAATAGCCCCAAAAGCAATACCAATTGCAAAACAGATAGGAATGAAAGCTATTGATGTTGTTCGTGAAAAAAGTATAGGTGTTGTTGGTAATATTGCTAGCAAAGCATTCTCAGCCATCAAAGATAGACTAGCACAATTAATACGTAGACCTCAAGCGGTCCGACCTCAGCCAGTAAATTTACCTCGCACTGAAGTGATGTCCGCAAGTGTAAGTAAAATAATAAATCAAGCCGCTAATAAAAAAAATAGCGGAGTTAGTTGATGTCCCAATGTCGGAAAAGGAAAAAAATATAACCGCTAGTCTGATAGCAGAAAGCGGACTTCGTTTTAAACGATAATAATTGTAATAAATATTTTCAAAGGTATAAGTAATCCTGCATTTGACATGGACGCACCAGTCCTCAAAGATGAGTCTATACATGATTATCAGTATTATTTTTACGACACGCAAATTCCAAATCAGCGTGGAAGGATTGAACTTCAAGTTCATGATACAAGTAGATATTTCCTACCCTCAGAAGCATTTATTGAAATCGAAGGTGAGATAATAAAAGCAGATAACACTGAATATGATGCTAATGTGAGCGTCGGATTTGTTAATAATGGTATTATGGCGTTGTTTGATAGCGCTACGTACATGATTGACGGAAAAAATATTGAATCAATTCAGAAAGATGTTGACGTTGCTACAACAATACTTGGTATTGCAAGATATAGTGACGATTATTCAAGATCAGCTGGTCCATCAATGATGTTTGTAAAAGATACTTCTGATTCTCCAGAGCACCAACAATATGAATAGGACGACCACAAGTGTTTGCTAGAAACGCCCCAGCAGACGTACAAAGTATGATTATTAATATAGATCCAGATTTCAACTTAGGATTTAGATCACGTCGAGTGATGTTAAAAGGAAATAGAAGAATATTTTCATGTTCAATTCCACTATCACATATCTTTGGATTCTGTAGAAATGTCAGAAAAGTCATTTTCGGAGCCAAACATACAGTTGTACTCGTACGAAAGGTTGCAGATAATGATGCAATATGGAGACCCGCCGGTGATGCTGGTATAGTAATTCTTATAAAACTTTCATTGTAGATGGTAGTCTTAGTTCCTTCAATATCTGAAGAGCAACGATTACTATCTTTCACGAGTCAAGGGGGTAAATCAATACTATCATGGCTGACAATGACCAAAGATGCTATCCAGAGTAATATAAACGGTTTATTCACATGGCAAATAGCCTCTCAGCAGGGGGTTTCTGCACCAAGACATATATTTATTGTATTACAAAATGCTGCATGAGTAAATGACCAAACGCGTAGTCACATGATATTTGATACTCTTGGTGTTTCTGAGGTTTCATTAAGTATAAATGGACATCAAGAACCATCCGAGGATATATTACTACATCGTTTGGATATTGAGTCGAGAGAGTTGTTACAGCAGATCATCACTAATACAACTCCTTCAAAAACTATTATGATATCGATAAGTTCAACTAATCCTGAATTTAGCGTTAACTTTCCAACTGCAATTCCAGTAAAAGAGATAGCATTAGCTCAGTTATGTGTATATTATTGCTGGCCTAATATTAGATCAAAACCATTTGGTGGACAACAACCAAATAATTCACTAGTATTCACAAATAAAAATAAGTCTGATGGAACTCCCGATTGGCAAGTAGTTAGTATTCCAACTGGTAGTTATCAGATAGAGCAAATTAATGAGGAATTCCAGCGCAGAATTAAGTCTTTAACCGGAAAAGATTCCAAGATAGCAATTACTGTTTATGAACCAACATTATCGTCGGTGATTGAAATACATTCTCCTGATTATACTGTAGATATTTATTAAAGTTCGATTAGATCAGTATTAGGATGGCCTGAAGTTGCACCGGTTTATCAGGTTCCACCAGAACCACAACGATCCAGCTTTATCATAGCTGTTAAGAAATTTACACAACTTCCAGAATATAGAAAAAAATTCCATTTATGGAGGGCGCTACGATACCCGGAACTTATACGAGTCATACTTATTTTATGTGTTTCGTTCAACGTAAGAAGGATCCAGTAAAAAAATTAACACTTGATGTCGAGTAAATTAACTCATTATCAAGACCGATTAAATCCGAACATGAACGCGTGTTAAATGATCTTAAAAATTTACTTTCCAGTATCAATAATTTTATAATGACGATTTAAAAAATCAGATAATTGAAACAATACATCTAAATCAAGTTGCAGCAGACTTAGAATATGTAAATAAGGCTATTGTTGACAGAGAAAAAATAATAAACGTGTCAGTAGATAGAATTTCTAGTTATTATATAGTTAATGAAGATGACCCAATTCAGCATGTAAATAATAAGCGATTATTTAAGACAGTATTTCTGAAATATTAATGAATTACAGAACAACAATTATCAATATTTATAATTCCCGGATTCGAATCCGAGAAGTTAAAAAAATCAGTTAGTGATCTTATTGATGAACACTTTAAAAGAATATGTAATTCCTGGAAAAAATTAATTCCAACCCCCAGCAGTTCTAAAATATAATAATGACCCATGTGGAACAGGTCGTCACATCTCACCTAATATTGTGAATATAACATCCACCATCGCACTAAATTTAATATGCGATATAATTGATAATAGCTACCATTTTGACCTCTCTAAGTCTAATCAGGCTCAGCAGGGATATATATTATATTCATCCAGGATTCAAACACCCCCAGGGTGGCTTATTGTATCTGAGCCAATAAATCAAGTCTACCTGCGTGTACATAATCCATTATTATCGAGAATGAATTTCAAACTTACAAATCAGGATGGAAATATTATTGAGTTAAGAAACGAAACTCTATATATTAATTTATATATACGATCCTAGATGAAGATATCGTGTGGGTCTAGATAAAATCTTTGGTTAGTTCCCCTTGACCGTCAATAGCAGCAGGCAGGGTGGAAGGATTCGAGCAAACTTTTTGTAGGGTTCACCCTGCCTGCTGCTAAAGTGTATCATCTTTTATCTGTTCTAATCATGCTGTCCCTTTTCCAGACCAAAAGTGTTGCTGAATTAACACTGCAACTTGAATTGTCCATGTTGGAGTCTTTACTATTAACCCATGTTTCTTGGTATAGTTCATTTGGCCGGATTAACGTTTGAGGTACAAAAAGTTTGAGGTACAATTATTCATATAATACCTATCTTCAGAATTGGCTTAACATTATTCTTTGATACCGTTTATAATCCAATAAACACGGATGTAGGTATCCTCATTTTGCTTTATGGTTGGCACTTATCTGTAAATACAGGATAGTCTCAACGTATCAGTATTTAACACGGATCTCTAACTCAGATATGCTGTGTATTGTATAATGTTACGTAAATTTATGCGCAGTTATTCTTTTTTATAACAATCACTTAATAATACAATGCAAATATTGAATTTAGTTTAAATTCATGATATGTTATAAACAGGATATAAATATACGTCATAGTCTATACACATGACATACACCACGGTTTTGGTACTTCAAGCAGTTCATTCCTACAACGATATAGTCATTATAACTTCTACAGAATTTATTGAGTTATATATCCCATATTCGTAAGCCCTAATGTCCCGGAAAGGATGAGGAGGTAAACATCAATTCAAGTTTTCACATTTTTAAAATATGTAGGAGAATGTCGAACTTTGCATGAATATTGATTTTAGGTTTAAAGATGTAGAAAGGAACTTTCATTTTTCGGTACATACATATTTTTTTCAATGAAATTAATTTTTAATAATAAATACAACTCTTCCCACAAAAATCAAACAAACATGTGTAGTTCTATTCGAATGTAGGTGTGTAAAGTAATTTTCGGGTTTATTTAATCTAGCTGCTGATTGTTAGATTGACAAATTGCATCCGCATACACACACAGTGATGATATTTCCACCTGGTAAAGAAAGTTTCTCCTTAGTGTTCCTTTTCTTTCGATTGATTATGAAATTGTTGATTGATAACATTAGGCTTGTATGTAAAACATTCATTCCAAGACATGCGTGCAGTTTCATAGTTAAAACACCTATTTCAAGGCATGCATGAAGATCCATAATAAAAACACCTATTCAAGGCATACGTACAGTTCCATAGTAAAAACGCCCATTTCAAGGCATGCGTACAGTTCCATAGTAAAAACACCCATTTCAAGGCATGCGTGCAGTTCCATAGTAAAAACACCCATTCAATGCATACGTACAGTTCCATAGTAAAAACCCTCATTTCAAGGCATGCGTACAGTTCCAAATTAAAACACTCATATCAAGGCATTCGTACAGTTCCATAGCAAAAACACCCATTTCAAAGCATGCGTGCAGTTCCATAGTAAAAACACCCATTCAATGCATACGTACAGTTCCATAGTAAAAACCATCATTTCAAGGCATGCGTACAGTTCCAAATTAAAACACTCATATCAAGGCACACGTACAGTTCCATAGTAAATACATACATTACAAGTCATGCGTGAAGTTCTATAGTAAAAATATCAATGTAATGGCATGTGCGCATTTCTATTACTTGAGAGTCAGCGAGTCCGAGATGACCACATATGGAGCTAATTATGTAGTGTAAATCAGAGACAGTGACAAACTGGACAAGATTCACCGACATATTCCGGTGGGCGAACATTGTGGGAGTCCAATTCCACCCCCACCCTCCATCAACAAATCCAACCTCGCATCAGCCCTTCCAGTCTTGGTCAACTTCCAGGTAAATTGCATACCATGACGAGAACGTTGGTTGATTGCTAGTTCCATCGGCGCCCGGACAAAAGAATCGAACTAAAACCATAATCTTTATAGTTTTGCATGGACTCGACATATAAAGATGTGGTGAAGCAAAATATACAATCCAATCATAGATTTGGCTCTTTTTGTACGTATTTTGGACTAAGAGAGTCATATATATTTTGTTTCTTAGGTAGTGTGAAATCAGATAATTATAATTTGCCGAATGAAAGTCAGTACTTACGATTGAGATAACAGTACCCATAATTTTATTCTGTCGGAAAAGTAGTAACGTTTTGGTGATAGAATGTTTGTGCTTATACAACCGAGTTTGAACAATACAATTTTGATAAATGTTGCCTAATGTGTGCAGTTTGGTCAATGAATTCTTTCTACCCCATGCTTTATGTAAGATTACTGGATGGATTGGATAGCATTAATGAATTAATTAATATTTTAACACAAGTACTATTTAAATTTTGTAAAAATGATACCAGTCCGCCATCATATGTTCTGCTGTTACTAAAGATTAAAACCTAGAAACAAGTTTAAACGAATTCTTTGTGACCCATAAGCAGAATTTGACCAAATTTGATGGAAGATATTCTGGAATTACCAGTTTACAAATGTTTTAGAAATAATGTTGCTTATTCATCAAATACGGTCACTGTCGCTAAAATGGCCAAAATATTCCGGACTAATTCTGGTATGAAAGGCTTTTAAATTGATATAAATAATGCTAGTCTGTCATGGCTGCTGTTAGCACAATAGAAACATATTTAAAACCTCATTATGAAAAACTCATTGACATAATTTTCGACCAAATGAGCTTGAACAAATTTAAGATGCACTGAAACAATGCCGTTCCATCTTCAGATAAGGCTATCGTCAGAGAAACATTTACACAACTTTAACCAAGTACTAAATATAATTATACCAACCCTGGCACAAAACGTCCCGACATAGGGGTTTATCCATCAGTTTAGAAATGATTCTGATGTGCGACAAAAAGTCCCAAACAAAACAAAACAAAGCAACAACAACAAAACAAAGAAAGAAAAAAAGACCCCCAATCTAAAATTAAAACAATTATTATATATAATGTTTTATCTTTATATATTTAATTAAAAACATTGGAGAAATTTCAACAGACAGCATCCGATTGCACTTGCGTTTAGCAATTAGGCAAATGTAATTCCGGCGGAGAATCACAGGCCCCGTTTTGTCCTCTTGTTTGCTTGCTAGGCAATTTAGGCAAATGACTTTTTTGTCATTATCTAAACACATCTATTGAAGCATGTGTGTGTATGTGTGTTTCTGTGTGTGTGTTATTAAATGTTATAAATACAGGGCTATTCCATTGCAAAGGACAACATGTTATCGGTGCCTATCGGTTCAACATTTTACGCAAAAATTTCTTTTCATGACGTGCACAGTGGAAAAATTACATTTACGTCATTCGTCTGATAGTCGTAGTTCTTAAGGTAACTTAAATTCGATTCTCGCTATGTCTTTTAAATGGCAAATTTCTAACTTTAATGAAGTGGAACTATTTTCTTTTCCATCACCAGTGCTTTTATATGTATAATGATAATGACATGTTTATATTTTATTATGTTCGATGTAATATATCGCGCATTTGATAATACTACAGCACGCATTATATTTTATAACTTCACAAGAGAGAATTCAATGAAAAATGTATTTTTTTATATACAACTGTAGAAAGGTAATGATACATTGATTTTGTGTTTCAGAGTCCAATTGAAATCCATTAAACTTAAAAGGAGATAGATTTGTGAATTCCAGTCTTGGTCTATATGATTTTATTGAGGTCCCTTAGATATTTGTTCAGGTTTGGAAACTATTTGACATCAATGATTCATATAGAACTGGCTTAGTAATAGTTATCCACATATTTCATGGGAAGATTTTATTGAAATTTAATGGATAAAAAAGTATTTTTGACCCATTCATAGTGAGATGACCCGGTTATAGGACCCTTCTTATCCTAGATTTCTAGTCTCTAGTTTTGATCTTTATCTTATTCATCTTATTGGACTCTTAACTCTTCTCAGAAATATGGCTATAGATTGGAATTTTAAAAATTCTACATAAAGCTGGGAAAGTTGATGTGCGCAGTAATGATTTTCCATTTAATCACTGGTCTAAACGTTTGGTAATTTTTGAAAGCAGCTATACAAGTTATTAGTATTTTGAGAATTCTAATTTGTGAAATATATTATCATCAATTCTCTCAAAGCTGCATATAGATTTAACTAAAATTGTATAGGCTAAAATATGTGGTTGCAAATATGAATTAGCTCCTAATTTCTTTTTTCCAGCTCATTCGTTTGGTAGATCAGATGATCAATTGTCACAAAGGAGGCACTGTGATACCTTTTAGAAAGAAGTATGTCATCTCCTCTTCTTATCGGTTAATGGAATTTGCAGAAACGTGTAAGCTGAATACATTGATGTATATATGTGAAGTAACGTGTTGTTGCTCTAGCACACAACTCTCTATCATGATTTTAGCGCAAGCTAGACTAAACAATTACTTTACTTTCAATATAAGTCTGTGCCCCGTCCACACCACAAATCAACCCTCATGTAAGTTTTCCATATGACCAGTTTCTGAAGTCATGTGACTTTGTGTATGAATACATATTGATGTATACTGCTGGACACTCTGTCATGTTATTTCGCACGTGGATACATCTATAAGTATACAGTTGGTCATGTTACCTAGTATGTGGATACATCATGATGTTTACAGTTTGTCATGTTACTTTGTATGTGGATACATTGTGATGTATACAGTTGGTCATGTTACTTAGTATCTGGATACATCATGATGTATCCAGGTTGCCATGTTACTTAGTATGTGGATGCATCTTGATGTATACAGTTTGTCACAGTCATCGGAGGCATATTACTAGTATGTGGATACATCTTGAAGTGTACAATTGGTCACACAGTCATGTTACTTAATATGTGGATGCATCTTAATATGTATAGTTGGACACAGTCATGTTACTTAGTATGTTGATACATAATGATGTGTACAGTTGGTCACATAGTCATGATACGTAATATGTAGATATATCTTGAAGTATATAGTGTGGCACCGATTCATGGTACATGATACATTCATATATCCTGATGTGTTGAGTTGACTACAGAGTGATATTACTTATTATGTGGATACATGTTGTTGTAGTTACTACGCTATGGTCTTAAACTAACAGAAAAGAGCTAAAAAAATTAACAAGTTTTGTAAAATTCAATAAATAATTCATTTCCTTAAAATACAAAGTGGAAATTTAACAAGAATTTACATTATTATGCATTAAATCCCAAATAGTCATACAAGTTATATTACATGTCTAAAAGTATAACGGATTCCTAAAGAAGTCCAGTGGCATTCCGATTGAATTCTAATATTAAATGTGCTGATGAACCAGTAGTCTCGAATGTCTTGATGTATCACAATTATATAACCCGAAATGTCCCTGAATGAATTCAAAATAATCCCAAAATAGTGGTTTAGTTCGAAAATATTGAGCACTTTGTAGATTCCAGTGAATATTTGAAATAAATAAATCCTCCTAAATAAAATCTAAGCACAACAAAACGTCTGATTCCGCATTAATGTGTTTGTGTATACATCTTGATGTGCATAGTTGGCCACATGTCGTGTTATTGAAGATGCATATTCATTTTGATGTGTATAGTTGGCACAGGTTATGTTGATGTGTACATGTATAGATCATTATTATTAATAAAACTTTATTAGTTAATTAAGAATGGCTAATTAAACGAATTTCCCGCCATGCGATTTTTGGGGAAAATTTATATATGAATCCATACTTCATTCCAGGTTATACTTAACTGTTATTCTGTTGCAATTTGTCCTTGGTTAAACCACTATTTTGCCTGGTTTATATGAACCATGTAGTCTCGAATTTGGTTGTCCAACATCTTTAGGCGCAGTGCCCAATGCTTTTCCCTATTAAATGCCTTACAAGAGCCTATGAAATGCGTATACAGGGCTACCATGTGATAGGATTTTGTACAGGACAAGAGGCCTAAGTGAGTATAATATTGTGTCTTAACATATAACCGATTATCAGAAATTGTAGCTTCACGTCATTGTGGTAAATATGTTAAAATGTTTGTCGTGAGCGCTAAAGATCTCTAATTATTTATGTCTGCCAGGTTGCCAGTTTCACTTTTCAGTAGCAGGATAATTGTAAGTTTGTGAAATCATATGGAACAAAGTTGTGCACAAACATACAGTTAAATAATATCACTTAAAGTACATGAAGTCGTCTGAAGATGTAAAACGTTTCATGTATAAAATTTTCTAACCCTGGACAATTACGTCCTTCTTGTGTAACTGCGACAATGAGAACAGTTCAACAGATTGCCCTGCATACTGGAAGGACATACTCCTTATTTGAATCATTTTTAATCTTATTGACTTAGTATTGAGAATGATATTTCCACATGTTGATTATCTTTTTTAACCATGGTTCTCATTTGTATGCATAATTTAACCATGGTTCCCATGTGTATGCATAATATAACCATGGTTCCCATGTGTATGCATAATTTAACCATGGTTCCCATGTGAATGCATATTGGTAGCCTATGGGAAGTTGCAGTAGAACTTTGTCTAACTTGCAATCAGAATTCACTCTGGTGTGAAGTTTCAAATTTATTTGCAAGCGTGTCTTGGTTATATTTTCATTCCTCCTTCCTGCATAGTCTAAGTTCACTACTAAAATGAGATCTAGTTTTCGTCTCTGTGATACTCATGACGAGGTTTACCATTATGACGGCACATAAGGTAACACTTTTGTACATCATCGTGCAATTCTTTGAGATAATCAGTTCAGTTTGATATATTCACGTGACCAGGTTTAGGTTTTCTCACTCTTTGTTTACTAAAGCTGGAAATTTGTTTAGTATATTTGAGTAAAAGTCATTCATCTGTTTCCCATGTAGATGGATCCTGCAGTCATGATCGTCATAGACCACAAGTCAGTAAGGGACTTTATTTTAAAAATAAATATGCATGCATTCGAGTATAATTCCGATTTTTGTCAAGCGGAGAGGTAAGACAAATTGATGTATTCCAAATTTAAGAGTTCATGGAAGTATGATTCCACACCGGCAAGCAGGTCAGCATTGAAGTATTATCATTTTTTAAAACATAGTTATTTTTCCCAAATAATCGACAAATTCCCAAAAGTTTATAACTAGATCACAAGGTAAATAGACATTTACAAAAAACAAAGACAAATCACAGCCTTAATATTAATACCAATTAATATGTGATCATTGAATTGTACCTGTATAATATATGAAACAGATCATCGATTAAATACAACGACACTCACATAATGTCTGCCTATGGGACTTTAGCCAATATACAATTTTGACTCTGATATTAATCTTTTACTTGCGTATTCCTTGCTCATGCATCCACGCTTGCCATTAGGTTAGCAGAGATGATTTTGAATTTGGCTTAACTCTAGAACGAAGCTAAATGTTAAAAGAAATGTCTGATTCGAGAATTTCAGGAGCAGGCCATGTGAGAAATGTGCATCGCTGTCGTATTGGACCCACTAAGTGCAAGTGGAAAGACGCCGAATTTCCCGCGATAAAACTGTGGCATTGGTGTGTGTATGGTACACTTGCAAACATATTGCCTGTCACCGATAGAAGTCTTTCCTCAATGGGTCCAATACAAATCCAGACCTGCTAAAATTGTTCAGCAGAGAATTATATTATATTTCATTTTAGTTAGCAAAATGCCTTCTTAAAACCAAAATATAAAACACGCAACTAGACATATATTTATGCTGTTTTAAGGTGTATCATTTTTTAACAAATATTTTGCGCAGACATGGACATGATCTTGTGTTTATTTGGTTACTTAAATGTTACAAATTTTGCCTTCTTATGGAATCAAAATTTAATGTAACCGTTTTGGACTGAGAAGTTTCTTCTCGAATCGTTAGCCCAAGGTTTCTTAAAATAAAAAATTATTTACCGATACGTTGGTTTGACACAATTCAGGTTTTCATTACAAAGTGTTAAAATCCATTCATTTTAGTTTCTATTTATATTTGAGTAAAGAAGTTAAAGAATTTTCATTCTTCTGCAATTTCGCACGCTGTTATGGAGAATGGGGAGGTCAAAGTGTAAACAGTTCTTACTGTGAAAATACGCGGTACACATTCTCTTCAACTGTACAAGAAGTACTCTCCACAAGGCGTAAATGAACATACTCAAAGTCAATGACTATAATATTGGAACAATAATAAAACTACAATTTATTGGACTAGCATATTATAGCTGGTTCAGTTATCCTGGCCGGAGACCTGTGTTTCATCTTCAAATTGCGACTAGTGAACACTGTACTCGATTTTTGTCACTCTATGTAGTGGCGATAATTCGGATATCTTCGAACAAAATTTAAAACAATCATTGTTAGAGTCTGCACATAATTTCATTGAATTTCTTCATGGGGCATAATGTTTTTTTTATTATTTATTATCATTTCAATAGGGCATTCAATACAGGTGAAATGCATTTCTTCCCAAGATGGTGCATTTTAATGAACCTTTGGAACTGTAGTGAAAATATTTCCTTCAAACGTTTTATGAATACTTTTCTTGTCGAGTGAATAATTTTCAGTCACACGTGCAGAAAAATAACATTTCTAGCAGTTTAGTAATTTAACAGACATTAATAACTATGTATTGAATTATATTTTAGTTAGTGTTACATAATAAACATATATTGAGTAAACTCTTGTGATTATTATCATGTAGTTATCGAAGAGGAAAAGCATCACCAATATAGCATGAGCATTATTATTTTCAAAGAAAAAAAAACGATATAAAGTGAATAAAAATAAAAAAGCAGATGATTTCTTGTATTTACGCTTTACAGAAACTGCCAAAATATGGAACATAAGTTTGTGATTTATGTTTTTTCGGTGTCAGGGAAACTTTCAGAAATCACTGGAAAGAAAGTATTGTGTGGTTTCTGGTGCTTCCGCGTTAACAAAACTATTTGACAACTTAGGAAATTAGAATGGATTATTTTCCTTTCTGGCGTGTCAATATGTAAGGAGATATGCAAAACAATATAGAAGGATTTTTTTTTATAGTTTATAGTGTTTCCATGTGCAAGACAATATGGAAGGAATTTATTTATAGTTTATAGCGTTTCCATGATTTTTAGAAAATGACAGAAAGCATTAGAAAATGGAACTAATTATTGAAGTATTTGCGTTTCCATGATACTAGAAATGATTGAATATATTCTTGTTATTGTTGTTTTGTTTCTGTGACGAAAAAAATTTTTTTTTGATTTCCATTAGTGTTTTATCCTGAAGGTAGAAGAACTATTTTGGTTCACAGTGTAAACTGCAAAATTCGTTCATGAGCTGTACGAAATCTAAACTGGACAAGGAGAATTCGTTTTCAATCGCCTTGTTTTTTGATAAACAATTTAATACATTTTGCCTCTCTCTTGAGCAAGATTGTTCCATTCTTGCTCTTAAATTAGTGTGACCTGCCCTTAAACTCTATTGATAGAAACCCGAAAAGTGTAATATATATATATATATATATATATATATATATATATATATATATATATATATATATATATATATATATATATATATATATATATATATAGAGAGAGAGAGAGAGAGAGAGAGAGAGAGAGAGAGAGAGAGAGAGAGAGAGATTCTTAGATAAATATATGCGTGTGTATGTGTTGATAGACAAACATGTAAAAGAGTACACATTTTCTCATTCTTTATTTTTTATCTGCTAATAGTTGTGCTACACAAAGCTATATAATTTTCGTATTGGATACAAATACAAAATTTCATATCAATGGATATACATTTATTGCTTCAAAGTTTGAATTACCTTGTTTGAAAACATTCTGGATATTCTTCACAGGAATTTGTGAAATTATGCAGACAGTGTTTTATTCTGTCCATTTTAACATTGTTCAGATATGCGTTGTTTATAACTGATTACAATCTTTTAGCAAAACAAGCCTATAAAACTTTGCTAAATAGTTTTAATCCATAACAATTGTAAGCTATAAGAAAACCCATCAAATATTGTAAAAGTTTGTCGTGTATCTATGTAGTAAAGGCTGTAGAGTATCGATTGAATGTAATGTTCCAAACAGTTAAAGTTAAAACCTGAATGAACTTAAGCAGAACAACCCCTTTCAAAAGAGCTTATACGGTTTTTTATTTTAGTATTGTTGGGTTTAACACCATTTTCAGCACATGATAGGCTATACGTGGCGTCCAGTATAAAAATTGATGGAAGAAACAGAAGATACCAGGAAGAATAACATAACAATATCTTTGTCTGGTCATCCATAATAAAAAATGCAGAAGTCTCGGTACGAAGTAAACAAGACAAAGTATTAACCATATCGGTCGAACCGAAATTCGAACTCAAGCTGAAAAAGAGTTAATATTTTGGTCAGCGCCTTTGACCACTCGGTCACCGGAGGCCTATATATATATATATATATATATATATATATATATATATATATATATATATATATATATATATATATATATATATATAAACAGATGTTACAATAATACAAAGAGAAACACTGATAACATGGTTTAACCATATACTACATAAAATATAAAAAAATATTAAATATTTATTTAAATATACTTTCCTTAAATAATAGGGTCATAATGAACTATTATTTGGACACCATATATTTGTTTGATGATCTATAATAAAAAGAAACAGAAGTCCCAGTACAAAGACATAGTACTGTGTTTTAGCATTGGAAAGAAATCGGGATACATAAAAGGTTAAATTGATACTGAGAGAAACATAAGCACAGAATCTACCAAAATGACCGAGTAGAGCATAGTCACTAAAGGACACGATATTATAAATTAAAAGTCATGATCATTGTATGATGAAACATTTACTAGCAGGAACCAAACCTTATGTACAAAACATTCATTTCGTTTTAAAATTCCATGTATGATAGGCTTTAATAATAAGGTAAACATAACCTTATTTTTTCTATTGCGATTGTAGTTTTGGGAAAACCGATTTTAATGAATTTTATACTGATACCCTGTTATTGTAATTATCAAAAGTTTTCTGCAACTTACATAAAAGTTGTTAATACAAGTCTAATAGTCAAATAATGATTTCTGCCCGATAGATTTTAGATATTTTATTTTATCCTCAGATTAGAGTTTTTAGTCTATAACTATAAATCTGCTAATATTCGAGAAGCAGTCTAGAAGTAAACAAATGCGGCTGGCTTATACAACAGTCACTTGTACATTGAGATCATGTGCATGCTGACTGAGATCGTGTCTCATCTTAACTTGATGAAATAAAGTGTTGATTTGAACAGAATATTTGATGATATTTTAAAAGTCTGTTTAAATGTTATGTGTAAAATAATTAATAGGTTGATTTGTACAAGATATCAAGGGTTTTGAATTCTTTTTATATTTTGACTCGAACTTAACTATTTCCTGGTACCACCTAATAACAGTTCATATAATTTTGGAAAGCAGGATACATATATATATATATATATATATATATATATATATATATATATATATATATATATATATATATATATATATATATATATATATATATATATATATATAACCAACAAAGCTACAAATTTGACACGTGTTGTGAATTACCACAAAATAAATTTAATGCACTATGTCAGTGTTAGTAAACTAAGAAAACAATGGAAGAAAAAGAACCAAACACACGTCATTATCTTTTCGTTTACAATGACAATTTTGTATTTATGTTGATAAAAGCCATGCTGTTATTCAATCCTAGTTATTCATTTTAAAGTTATTACTTTACTTTCCTCATTAATTGCCCTAGAGTTCATCAGTAACAGATAACATTCTAAATCTTCTGGGACTGGTACGTTCTTTATTCCATTGATCGCTGACACTGCAAATAAAAAAGTTATTTTGTTACAAACTACACACTTTTTTATATTGTTACGTCTAGAGGCTTAAACTTAAGTAGCAAAATCAGATGAACTCAAGTTTCCAACCAAATAAATTGATTTAGTTAAAATTTATAATCAAACATAATCAAACAATGTGAACTAATTAAAATAACTTACAGTGCACGAAATCTTTGAATATCCTCAATTCTACAATCAATTTACACTAATTCTGAAACTGTCTAAGCTATTCCAAATGAAGATTATGATGTGTTTATGTGCTTCAGTGTAATCCCTTGAACTTAGAATTTCGCTGAAGGCTTTGAAAGTTTCACATAATACAATCGAATTATTTACATATTGAAGTCCTTGAACAAATTCACATAATCCGATAAGTATTAGCTGTTTAAAGATTTAAAAACAATAACAACGGTGGCATAATGATTAGAGGGTACGCATCGGATTCGGAGGTCGCGGGTTTGATTCCCGGCCAAGACTTTTAAAAACGCGGTAGCAAATGCTTTTAAAAATGATGCTAGCAGCTGCGTTGCATTGATCTCCACATTAAACAATTAGTGTTAGGACTGGTCGGCTTGTTGTCATGATAATGTAACTGGGTAGAACATGATGCTATGTGTCTGCGGCATTATGCCATAGTGCTTGACATCACCATAAACTCCCACACTGTACACATAGTAGCCATATGACTGAAACATTGTTAAAGCTACGATAAAAATCAAAATCACACACACACACACACAGACACACACACAGACACACACGCGCGCGCGTGCCCTCAATCCAGCGAACAAATATTATAAAATTCAGTATTTCTTTCCCACGACCCTTATAATATATTCATACCCTGAAGAATGGAATGCTTTGTGCGTATATTCTTAATATAGTATCTATAAACACATCAAATCAATTGAATCGGATCCACATAAATATGTATGTATGTATGTATGTATGTATGTATGTATGTATGTATGTATGTATGTATGTATGTATGTATGTATGTATGTATGTATGTATGTATGTATGTATGTATGTATGTATGTATGCATGCATGCATGCATGCATGCATGCATGCATGCATGCATGTATGTATGTATGTATGTATGTATGTATGTATGCGTTGTGTATAGACTTCTAGTAAGAGATCTTCGATAAATTTTAAGTATGCTAAAATGTGAGGTCAGCGATAAATCTTTAATACGGACAAACACTCGCAAACACACACACACACAAATTTGTGTGTCTATGTGTATGTCTGTATTTTTGTCTACGTTTACCGCATTACACGTAGCGACGTCTTGAAAACATCGTATATCGTTACAAAAGACGATCGTTGGCTGGCTGTCTTTGTTTCGTAACATATGTAAACAACATAACAATTTGTGTTTATTCAACTCCTTGAAAAAAAAAACATTAAAATTATTCACGTGGTATTTCCTGCCTAATGCAAGAGCATATTGATACCCCCCAAAATTTCAAAATAATTAACAGGTCTCAAAACTTCATTTGGATTATTGAAACAAAATCTTGCACTTGATAGTTATGATGTAAAATTATGATCGTCTTTGTCATCAATAACCGTTTTCATTATTTCTGTACCTTGGATTCGAAAAGTTCAGTTACACTTCACCTCTTCGTCTTCATCACATTCTTCACATTCGTTCCTAGGCTTTGTAGACTCAATCCCCTCCAGTCCTAAGATGGTAAAATTACGTTTAAGAATTGAGATATCCATCCATATATTTATTTAAACTGATTATTTACCGGAATAATAATAATAATAATAATAATAATAATAATAATAATAATAATAATAATAATAATAATAATAATAATAATAATAATAATAATAATAGTTTGATAGAATCTAATAATCGTACAATATGGAAAGGTTCATCATGTCAGTTTTGTTTATTTATGCCTCAATTAATGAAAAACACATATTCATATATGGAATGAATGAAAATCGTGACTTTACCTAATTATACCATTATAAAATTTTGAGCAAAGAGTAAAGACTCAGATCGTTTTATTCATAATAATCCAATGTTTTTCTTCCTTATATACAACCGATTTAAAAGAGATATATACAAGTCAAATCAATTAGTGAAATTATACGACACCGATTTCTCCTAGAACTGAGCGTTTGCCACTTTTGTCCTCGATACATGCCCATTCATTCTTCATAGAGATACTGTTTCCTAAAAGATAAAACAAATATTAATTTGCACTGCTAACTTTATTTTTTTAACGTATAAAGACAGGTACTTCGTAAAATGTAAAATAATGTCATTGCCTTTAAAATCAACAGACACAATATAAATCAAAGTACAGAACAAAGTTGAACCTATGATTTTCAGAGTTAACCTTTTTCATAACTAAATTCCTTAAACTGCTTATAAACAAATGAACTTGTTCGATCCACGACCGGAAGGATGTAGTTTCTGATTAAGGACTGATAAAGCCATGCCGATCGCTGTCCGTGTGTCCGTGTGCAAGATGATTGCCTCCTACAGTCTCGGTAAGATGTATCACCCCACCTTAGTACGCTTCCGACTGGTTCTTTTTTCTTGTTATATAGTTTACTATATCTTATTGTTCTTATTCAACTTGCATTTGAAGAAGTAAGCAAATCGAAGCAATCCACAAAAATCTGTTTACAGTATCTTTAGTCGTAAAGACAATGTAGAAGTAAAGAAACAGTGGAAGAGAAGACGATAAAACAGGAAGAAGGAATCGACTAATCAGTAAAAAAATTAGTGACGCTATATCAAAGGCATCTAAATGAACATTTCTATTAATATTTTTAAGAATATTTTTCAGAAGCCAGTAAACTTTATCATGTTATAGATTAAATAGTATGCGCTGTGTCAAACAGTTTATAAACAAAATAATTACTATAATAGTAATAAAACAAATTACATATACGTATTTCAGCTTGTCAATATTCGATGAATCTGATATAATGAAGTAAGTTACAGGTATAACTAACCTGCCTGCAGTCTCACTGTTGCGAAGAAAGTCCTGATACCTGCGATCCTAAATTAGTGAGATCAGTTATACGACAGTAAATTATTACAATATTGTCTACACAATGCTAATTAACTATTTTATCTTAAAATACAAAAGATCGAAAACAATCTTTTGAATATTAAACTCTTCCAAATAAATGTAAATATATAGTCATTTAAAGATGAAAGGCAATTAAAATAGAAAGGTTTCAAAAAATTTCGCTTTAAAAATTGTTAAAATTTTCAGATATAAATCCGTCTAAAAAAAGTAAATATTTTCTATTGCAAAGAAAAGTATAAAATGAAAATGAAGTAAAGTTTTTTTTTCAAAAATACATCAAGGAAGATGTCAAATGGTTAATAGAGTTGCCATTATAGTATATGTCTTTTAATTTGGACGAAAATTTGAGCAGGCGCGCTAATTCAGTTGGTAAAGCATTGGACTCATTATCCAGGAATCGCTGGTTCGAAACTCCTCCAGAAAAGTGCTTTGCTTCAATTCTGTCTGCATAATATGCATTCTATACAAAATAATGTTTACAGAATTCCGTTACAACGAAACAAACAGAAAAAAACAACTTTGGACAAGATACAATTTTTGTGGAGATGACATTACTAAGAGTGTTTATGATTTGTTTTGCGGATTTCAGTCTGCTAAGTGATGCAAAAAATATAGTGTGTTTTGGAGATGGTATAATACAATGCAAAGATTTAAGTATGCTGGTAAAAACGGAAGTTGTAATTGGTGTTCATTTAGTGCATATCGTAAATCTCCCCTTTTATTTTATTTAGGAACGCCTGGAAATACTTCGAGCCGAAGTCAGTTTTTTGGTGGAAGAAAACTTCCTTACAGATTTTGAACAAAATAAAAGATTGGAGTGAAACATAATGATATAGCTAGTTCAATTAATGAAATTTACATATAGAAAGAGCCAATCAAAGATGCGGTTTCCTACCTCTTTTCTGCTTCTTCTAAGCAAAATCGATAGTTGTCAATTTCTGTCTTGAGCGAAAAGTCAGTCTGGTTGTATTTGCGTATGTAACTGCTCATATAGGAAAGATTTCGCTCGAATTCTCTCAGTTTTTCCTCACTCCAGTTCTTGTACTTCTCATGGTAAATTTGCATTGACTGTATGTACGTAGACTTTGCGTCAAGCTGCTCCTTAAGGCAGAAAATCTGAACAAAAGAGGTAAGTAACTCAAATACAAGGGACTCCACAATTTGCAGGGGTACATATTAATATCATTGTGAATGCATATGTGGTAAATATAAAATAAATATATACGTATGCACCAGTTACCACACGTAGGGTCTGATGAAATAATTTACATAAAGTTACAGATTGACGTATTAATGCGATGGTGTTTTTACTGTTCGAGTTGAATTACTTTAGCACATGTGCAAAATATTTAAATTTTATTAAAATCTTAAAAATGTCATCAATTTTAGATTGACATTAAAATATAAAGAAACAAAAATCAAAACAAAAAACTCCAACAGATGTGTAGAATAAATTGTATTGGCCTTAGAATTGATCTAATATTGAACTGTATTTCTTGATACACATAGTCGCGTTATATGCTAAGTCAACTGTATGTCATTACTGATCTCACAGGTATGTCCGCGGTAAATATGCAAACTTAGTTATATTCATATCTCCATTAATTAAGAATTACTCTAAGGATTAAGTGCGAAATGGTTCAAAAGATACCTTCCCGTAAAATACACCCAATGTAATTCTATATTCAGTTTGAACCTTTTCCATTTAAAGATGCCAAACGTGCGTAGAATAAATGTACTAAGAATCATGTTAGAAACATGAGATGGTGCATTCCAAAACAGTGAAAAAATAAATCACAAGTTATTGTATTTCAAAATGTAACCCCTTTGCAACGGAACTAAGTTTCCCCTTTGTAACATAACTGCTTCACCACTTTGCAACAGAACTATTTAACTCCTTTGGAACAGAACTGTTTAACCCATTTTGTAACATAACTTTGTAACCTCTATCTAACATAGTTGTTTTAACCTTTTGTAGCATGGCTATTTTTTTTAAAAATTTAATTTATTAGAACAACAGTCTCAATGAATGAACGAAATACATCTGTAAATGTCCAAGGATGAATGGAATAAAGTGATACGTAGGCTTGCACAAGCGTCTCAGGAATGCCAAACCCAGAGTTTAATTTAACTTTATAAACGAATCAAAGGATGTTCCACATTTTTTCCTGTCTCCGCTGAAAATGCTTGAACCTCTAAAAGAAAAAGAATGCAGTTTTGTTGTTAAGTAACTTTAATATCTGACGGATAACTCCACTTGCACAACGACTTTGAAGCAAGTTGAAAACATATATAATTATTTTTCAATTGGCGAAAATATGGCACCAGGATTTTACCATCTCTACTCGAGCATAAATCCAGATGCCAAAGACATAGACCCTGACCCGCCGATGCATAATGCCGATGCATAATGCCGATGCATAAAGCTGATGCATAATGCTGATGCATAATGCCGATGCATAATGCCGATGCATAATGCCGATGCATAATGCCGATGCATAATGCTGATGCATAATGCCGATGCATAATGCCGATGCATAATGCCGATGCATAATGCCGATGCATAATGCTGATGCATAATGCCGATGCATAATGCCGATGCATAATACTGATGCATAATACTGATGCATAATGCTGATGCATAAAGCTGATGCATAATGCCGATGCATAATGCCGATGAATAATGCCGATGCAAAATACTGATGCATAATGCTGATGCATAATGCCGATGCATAATGCCGATGCATAATGCCGATGCATAAAGCTGATGCATAATGCCGATGCATAATGCCGATGCATAATGCCGATGCATAATGCTGATGCATAATGCCGATGCATAATGCCGATGCATAATACTGATGCATAATGCCGATGCATAATGCCGATGCATAATGCTGATGCATAATGCCGATGCATAATGCCGATGCAAAATACTGATGCAAAATGCTGATGCATAATGCCGATGCATAATGCCGATGCAAAATACTGATGCATAACGCCGATGCATAATGCTGATGCATAATACTGATGCATAATGCCGATGCATAATGCCGATGCATAAAGCTGATGCATAATGCCGATGCATAATGCTGATGCATAATGCCGATGCATAATGCCGATGTATAATGCCGATGCATAAAGCTGATGCATAATGCTGATGAATAATGCTGATGCATAATGCCGATGCATAATGCCGATGCAAAATACTGATGCAAAATGCTGATGCATAATGCCGATGCATAATGCCGATGCAAAATACTGATGCATAATGCCGATGCATAATGCTGATGCATAATACTGATGCATAATGCCGATGCAAAATGCCGATGCATAAAGCTGATGCATAATGCCGATGCATAATGCTGATGCATAATGCTGATGCATAATGCTGATGCATAATGCCGATGCATAATGCTGATGCATAATGCCGATGCATAATGCCGATGCATAATGCCGATGCATAAAGCTGATGCATAATGCTGATGAATAATGCTGATGCATAATGCCGATGCATTATGCCGATGCATAATGCCGATGCATAATGCCGATGCATAAAGCTGATGCATAATGCCGATGCATAATGCTGATGCATAATGCCGATGCATAATGCTGATGCATAATGCCGATGCATAATGCTGATGCATAAAGCTGATGCATAATGCCGATGCATAATGCTGATGCATAATGCCGATGCATAATGCTGATGCATAATGCCGATGCATAATGCTGATGCATAATGCTGATGCATAATGCTGATGCATAATGCCGATGCATAATGCTGATGCATAATGCCGATGCATAATGCCGATGCATAATGCTGATGCATAATGCCGATGCATAATGCCGATGCATAATGCCAATGCATAATGCTGGTGCATAATGCCGATGCATAATGCCGATGCATAATGCTGATGCATAATGCTGATGCATAATGCTGATGCATAATGCCGATGCATAATACTGATGCATAATGCTGATGCATAATGCCGATGCATAATGCTGATGCATAATGCCGATGCATAATGCTGATGCATAATGCCGATGCATAATGCCGATGCATAATGCCGATGCATAATGCTGATGCATAATGCTGATGCATAATGCCGATGCATAATGCTGATGCATAATGCCGATGCATAATGCTGATGCATAATGCCGATGCATAATACTGATGCATAATGCCGATGCATAATGCTGATGCATAATGCCGATGCATAATGCTGATGCATAATGCTGATGCATAATGCCGATGCATAATGCCGATGCATAATGCCGATGCATAATGCCGATGCATAATGCCGATGCATAATGCTGATGCATAATGCCGATGCATAATGCCGATGCATAATGCCGATGCATAATGCTGATGCATAATGCCGATGCATAATGCCGATGCATAATGCTGATGCATAATGCTGATGCATAATGCTGATCAGTATTGTGGTTGTTCTGCTGATTAGATCTAATAAGCTGCATAGATCTAGGTTCGACTACGACAAAATATTATGCTTATGCAGTTTGCAGTCTCATCGGAGATAAAAAAAACTGTGATAAATAAAAAAGCAGCAATTTCCTGATTCTGAGTATCTGATTTACCTCTCTTTTGTAACCCTCAA
Source organism: Potamilus streckersoni (assembly GCA_016746295.1). Lineage (NCBI taxonomy): Eukaryota > Metazoa > Mollusca > Bivalvia > Unionida > Unionidae > Potamilus > Potamilus streckersoni. The sequence continues at coordinate 422,325 of JAEAOA010001867.1, forward strand.
GTTCTTCCAAGATGCAAGCTCCTCCTTTACCCACCACTTTCTTAAATTTGCTTTGCCATTCATTCAATTGCAAGGATAAATTTATCATTTTTCTTTTTATTAGGATATATTTATAATTTCAGAGGTCATTAATATCAATACTTCATTGAATCATCAAGTCATAAAGTCAGTCTTGACAAAAATCATTTCATTGATTGAACTTAAGTTTTGAATAGAGAACATATATTCTGCTCAAATAAAAGAAGCAAATTTACTAAACATCTCTATGAAACTATATATATATATATATATATATATATATATATATATATATATATAGTTTGTGTGTGTGTGTGTGTGTTTAGGTTTGTGTGTACCAGGTATCACAAGTTTGTAATAAGACCTTCAAATGGCGAAAATATTGTAACAGGAATTTACCATCTCCACTCGAGCATAAATCCAGATGCCAACGACATAGACCCTGACCCGCCGATGCATAATGCCTTGGCTGATCAGTATTGTGTTTGTTCTGCTGATTAGATCTAATAAGCTGCATAGATCTAGATCCGACTGCAAGTTAGACGACAAAAAATTATGCCTATGCATCGTTTATGTATGAGCCATAATCATGTGAAGATAATGAAAATATCGAAAAATATAATCTTCCCATAATAAGAACAAATCAGACCTCTGCAATTATTCTCTCTCGTACAAAATTTGAATTGCCTTCAGTTGTTCTTCGTATTGTTTCTTGATACTTGTGATAGCATCTTTCAGTCTTGTCTCCCAGGAAACCAAGATGCTTATTCCGGATTGGCCACCGATGAGTTTACCAATTTCTTTCACTTTCTGTTATTGTAAAAAAACAAAAACATTGACCAGTTAACATTTACTTACTATGTCTGCATCGTATGAATATCCAAATCATTGAAAAACTAATAAATATCAGCTTATACTTAGAAAAAGCATTGTATCGGTTTGTTACTGGCAGCTAAAGATAGTATTGGGCATTGCGAAACTGTAAAACTGGTGTGTTGACGTCCTTTTAATGCTGTCAAAGCAAAATTTTATCATATAACCTTTTTCTTTCTGGAGCTATATAGCCTTACAGCACTGGTGGTCCTAAAGTTCACAATCAATCATTCAATCATAATTTACCAGAATGAAACGAAATAGTACTTATATCGCCTCAAATGTCTTTTAGAAACTTACAGCAAAAATTTCCAACATTAATTGCCGAGCAGAAATTTATTCAGTATTAAGCAATCTTGATCTATGATACATTGTTGGCTGTGGTAGGGCATTAAAGACATACCATAATAAACAATCCACTATTTTAAACAATCCACTAGATTTCATTACATAAAACAAATTCATTAAATAAAAATAGAGTTTCTATAAGGAGTTGAATAAAATATACTAATTTGTTTTTCTTGCACATATAATTGTTTGCCCAACACTAGAAACTGGATTGGACGAGGTGCAAGCAACATACTTTGAGTGACCTTGGTGAGACAAGCATAATTGATCGCCATCCTGATCGTCTGATATTACCTTGAAAAATCATTGTAGCTAAATATTCAAAGAAATGCCAACATTTTCGCTCTCTTTATAAGTACTTATTCTTCTGCACAATACAGACATTACGTGTTGAAAATGACCTAACGCAATATGCAATGTATGACAATTTATGCACAATACAGACATTACGTGTTGAAAATGACCTATCACAATATGCAATGTATGAGAATTTATGCACAATACAGACATTACGTGTTGAAAATGACCTAAATAAATATACAATGTATGACAATTTATGCAAAACTGTGTCGTCGAATAAATAAATTTGTTCCGATTTTGAAGGGTTTCTTTTGTAGGATAGAATGTTATATATCATAAGAAAATCTATCAGGTCATGAGTAAGACACAAACACTTCATTAATAATATTAGAAAAAATGGTAGGTCACGATGGATTTCTTTTGCTATAAGGGTGTATTCCAAATAGAGATGCATTAAATTAAGTTTTATGATTTTAACATGAATATTACCAAAGAAACAAATTTTAAACGCAAAATTTCAGCAAAATCAATGAAAAGGTGAACTGTAGGTAACGAAGACTTTTAACGCGTAAACATAACTATAATGAGCTTTTTAGTTGTAAGGATGCTTATCATCAATTTTATAATTCTGACATGAAAAATTGGGCATGAACACAAACTTTAACTTAAGTCTATAAAGCTTACATTATGGGTCATGATGAACTACTTTTGAAATGAGGGTACAGCTCTCATGTTCGTGCATATTCTCTCTAAGTTTGATAGTATTAGATTTATTATATAATATATACATTGTCTGTGATGCATGCGATAAGGAAGAGGTTTTCATCTTTAGAAAGTTTAATAATTCCAGGTGTATCCGTAGGTATATAAAGTATAAGCTCTTCCTAGCCCATCCAGTTGTAATAGGCTAAACTAAAAAATTTAATATCAATTACCACAACGTTAAATGCAGGTCACACCGATCTTCTATTGTAAGAATCTGTTCAAAAGGGTTATAGACTCGTATTTAATAATTATGGTAGGACACGTACTGAAAAATTAAATTTAAAAGCACAACAGTTAACAAGAATCAGTGAAGCAAAAACATACGGGTCACAGTGAATTATTTTGATAATGAGGGTGATAGATGACAACCCCCCCACCCCCCGACCATTCCAAGTAAAATACAATACGCAGACAGTGTACAAACTGAACTAATAATGAACAAAAAATGTTCGTGAATGTACAAAATTATCCCTTTTAGTCTCTTAGTCTATGGATCCGACCATGAAACCCATTGCAAACAGACTTCTAAGACCGAGTAAGAAAGAATTATCAAGATTCAATAAGGCTATTTGCTACCATACAAAAGTTCCACTTTTTTGTCGAGGCAATCTAAAACGCATACACAATAAAATGCACATTTTGAAATTCTGAATGATTTCTACAATACTACTGGTAATAAATATTGACCTAAAAAACTATATAGGTTATCAATAATATCTTTTATTTATTATTTATTGCCAAGTTTACTTCACTGTCCTGAAAATTTTGCCGTAATCATCGTCATTTATTCTCGCAATAATCTGATTAACTTAAAACTCGCATTTAAACACTTCACGGTATTTAGCTAAGCACTTGCTCGTGACCGTTAGCTTATTAGATAATTTTGCTTTAACCTTTTGAATAATCGAAAAAAATGTTCCGTTATGATGAAACTCACACAAAACCGCCTCATATATCACACATAAAATATTGCCTTCGCGATTCGTAAAAAATGTCCTCCCATGATTCAGTCATATATTATGATAGTTGTAAGGAAATATAACCAAACATTTCCCACACTCTGTTCCTTCTGATGGCGCCAGTGTGCAGTATGCCATAAGGTTTCCTGTGATGAGTTCCACTTCTGATGTGCATAGATAAGGTAATGGATATTAACCATATTTATTGTCTCCCGTGCGCATTGGAGTTCCTCCTGAAGGAACGTAACTCTCTTTTCTTCTACCTTCCGCTTCTGTAGGATGAAAGGAAATCACACGTTTTGTCAGTACTGATCCATAAAAAAGTAAAATGTTCCAAACTAAATTATAATTGTCGATTAATGAGCTTCCATAATATACGTTTTTGTTCGTCATTTGCATGTAACAAGCATATGTTCGTAAAAAGATCTTCACTAAGCTTATCAAACTGAAAAACATAATCATACCGATGTCAGTAAACATGCTTGGCCAAGTTAAAAAAACTACAAAACTGAACCATAAAAAGAGGCACAATTTTTAAGAAAAGTATTTGTTTTTTTTTCTTCATAGCAAGTACTATGTTTTATATTAGAAATAACCTCTCTGTCACATACATTTAGCCTCATTTGAGAGTTTATACGGAGAAGGGAAAGGAAGTGATAGATAAATATGTTATAAAGTGATTGATGCTTTTCTGTGGTTTAGCTAAGAAAAGAGTACAAATTTATTTTTCATTCAAAAGAACTTTCTGCAAGATATTCATGAAAGACATTTATTTAATGTTTTAGAGTATTACCTGCTTTCAGAGACATATCATGCAATTTCCCAAACGGATTGAAATTTTAGGACTTTGACTAGTGTAAAAACACTTGACTGTTTACTAGCTGCCAGACAAACCAGTGAGAATTACAGTGTGTTTGTTGCCTTTTTCCTTATGTTGTTCTTTGGAATCTATTTTTCTAGAAACGGTTTAAAACAAAAGATTTAACAAAAATACTAGCTTTCAATCTTCTGAACAAATTTCTTCCAAGTTTGTATGTTTCTGAACCCGTTATTTCAGGAACAGATTTACAATAACAAGGTCGAGTTCAGTAGATAGGACCGCGTTTTAAATGAAAATCTTTAACGGAAACTTTATCAACACTGCAACCAAATCACCTGGACCGTGCTTTTTAAAAAGGCGACTGCTGTGTGTCGCTTTTCTCTAACAAGGGATCAGCAAAATCTAAATTGAATGTATAATGACTTTTGTCTCACCTCAGTCTGCACTGCACATTCAACTTAAAGCTTTTGGTTTTCTTCTCTGAGTAAGGATATATCTTTACTGGTCTTCTCAACATTTTGTTTGTGCTGTTCGACAATCATTATAAGCTCCTCCTTCCTGAAATATTAAAAGGATGTTACAGTCAGTAAAACTCTTGAAAACAAAATACGTTAGGAGTTGCACAGAAAAACCTATAATAATAAAGTATATCGAGTAGAGAAGCAAGTCTCTTTAATATTGGAATGTAAAGAAGGCTACAGGATAGGACATGAAAGCAAATTTTTGTAATTAAAAATCTCATAATTTATGTCAGAAAAGCCACTTTCCTAGGAAACTGTAGGTTTAACGTATTAATTTAGGCCACGCTAATTTTTTTGGAAACTGACTAAAATACGGCGATTCTCACGGTTGCAATGATAGAATGTTCTGAACACCGCGTGAAATAATTTAATAGTAACGGCACTCTTTAATTTAAACCACAGAAAGGAGAAAACGTTTTCACCAATGATTTTAATGAAGCACTTGAAGGTCACTTGAGAGTCATATATATGTGATAACAATGCATGATAGAGTTCGTTATATTTGCTGAAAGTAACACCTTTAAATTTGGTATATCTTTTTCGTGATACAAGAAGTAACATTACCATTTGACTATGTAGATCTAGTTGATGAGGTTGAAACCCTTTAAGACAGAGGCATAAATCTTGGCACCAACTATTGATGCATATGAGAAACTTTTGGAGTCATACATGTTATCTTGATTTTCGTTTATTTTGTTGTAATAAATGATTGACATGTACTTGTTAAATGTTAGTCTTTGACACATTAAAAACTTGTGAACATAAAACCAGAGAGACACATTGAAAAAATGTAGACAAATACTTACTCTAATTTTGAAACGGCCAGGTTTTCGGATACTCTAGATCTCTCTGCCTCAATGGTTTTAATTTTGTATTCAAGTCTTTCTATCTTTTTTGTCTCTCCTTCTACTAGAGTTTCAAAAATTTTGGCAAAGTCTTTTATGTTGGCGATAATTTCAACGAACACCGTTTCACTTTCCATGAGATGCAGCTTGCCAGTAATTTCAGCTAACTTCTGGTTCAATTGCATCACGTCTGCCCTTTCGTTTGTTCTGTCATCATCGAGACATGAAAATAATACCTCAATTGATGAGCCGGAAAACGAGTCAGCAGACTCAATTTTCAATTCTGTGGTAGATACAACTTCTTTTGATCCAGTTTTTACAACAAAGATTTTTCTTGCAACTGGTCGTATTCTTCGTACTCTCGGACTTCAGTTGTACTCATCTTTGTGAAGTTGTGCTGATATTGGGTGTGTATGCCTTGACACGATATTGGCTTTCAACCATCGGATCTGACACCACTCATATAGCTTCTGAGTTTTTCTGTGCTTGGGGAAATTAGGATCAAATATATAGCAACTGGTTCCCGGAGGAGTAGCCCAGGACATCCCCAAGCCAAACTATGAATCTCAGGAGATAGGCGGAGCTGTCACGTGTAGGACCGGTATCCGCTTCAGAAAATCAAGAGCATTGGTGATTGTTTCAATTAAGTGCCAAGTATGCAACATCAAGACAGTGACGTAAAAGGGGGTGTTACTGTTGAGCAAAGAAACATTTGTATGAAAGGGATATCATAGTACAACGATTGTAGCAAACGGACAAAAATAAGCTTAACTATTTGAATTTATTTCAAATAAATTTAGTATGCTGAAATATATTCTTTACAATTGTTTTCTAGTCCAGATTAAAGAGAGCAAACCTGCAACAGTTGTTTAAAAAAATACGTTTCATAAACTTTGAATATCCTGTGATGTCCTGTATGTAACATATTCAAGGTCTTTATGAATGCAATAAACGGCAGTGTGATCTGCAATAAACTTCATGATCTTAAATGTTGCACAAAATGTATAATCTCATTCGATTTCATCGACAACAGCTTATTTCTAGTGACTATATTTTATGTAGTCTTATAAAGCCACCCCCCTCTCTCTCTCTCTCTCTCTCTCTCTCTCTCTCTCTCTCTCTCTCTCTCTCTCTCTCTCTCTCTCTCTCTCTCTCTCTCTCTCTGATGTGGAAGTGTGGAAAGTTTGGACGTTAAACACATAAGCGTTCCACTCTACTTTACCGATAACACAGTTACAGTTGAATCCGCCAGTTTAATTCGTATGGCTAATATAATTAAATTTAACACCCACTTGTGAATATATTGTACAAAATATAGAGAAAAAAGAAAAGAGAAAAACCAAATAAAACTATTCCTGAAACCATTTTAATATGTTCGAACTACAAACCATTAATAAGATTTGATAACTACGTTTTGAGATTGACAATATTGACTCAACTAAAACAGAGGCTAAAATGAGGTTTGGGAACATGAAAATGACCTTGTAAAATCGGTTCTATCATCTACTTTCTGACTTAAAAAGTGATTCCTGAATGTGATGTGATTTGTGATTTGGATTTTTAACGTAGGTTTTTACAATTTGTGTAGGGGGCCCCTAGTGGCCTAGTGGTCTAAAGCGCTGTCCGTTACGGATCACTGCCATCTCACCTCTACGTGAGTTCGAGTCTAGGATTCGGCGAATGTGGATATGTGAGAAAGCTTGCCAGTAGCTTCTCGTGGGTCGGTGGTTCTTTCCGGTGATTTTCCAGTTTCTTCCTCCACCATTAATACTGGCCGCCATGAATAGCCTATCGTGTGCTGAAAAATGGCGTTAAGCCCAAAAACAACAACAAAAACAATTTGTGTAGTCATATAAAAACGAGTATGTAGTGTATCAGTTTATAGTGATGTCTAGAGCTTGGTCATCATGCCGCAGACATGTAGCATGATGTCTGACCCAGTCACATTACCCCGACACGAGGCCGAACAGTCCTAACACAAACCTCTTAATGCTGAGTGCCTAGCGAGGCAGCAGTTACTATAATTTTTGTAAGTCTTTGGTATAATTCGGCCGGGGATGGAACCCACGACGTGCCGCATCTGAGGCGGATGCTCTGAACACTAGGCCACCAGAGCGGTCTAGACTGTACAAATAAATTTCGGGGATTATAATGTTTAGTTTATTTGGAACATTTATCATTATTACGTAACATATATAGGCTGCATGCTGTCCGTTCGTGAATTTCATTATATTCTTGTAAAGGGTGCACACACACACACACTGACTGATTTCAAGCATGAACATAATGAACAGCAATCGTTTCTGACGCTTTATGAGCTAACACTGGAGAGCTAGTTTACATTTCAACATATTGATTTATTTAAATTTTAAACTAATAGGGCGTGAAAGACATAATTACACTAAAATAATTATGTTTATAATATGAAATAGATTTTTGATCCTAATCTTCTCATTTCTTGCTATGAGAAGGAATTAATCGTGATTTAAGAACTGGCTTGGTCGATCGATCGATCGATCGAGAGAGAGAGAGAGAGATTTCTGGATCTCTTTAAGTTAAAGGTGTCATTCACAATGGCTACATTCTTTTAGGAAGCTTGGCAAATGTGAAGGTAGGGAATGCTGTAAGAAAAGACATAAAAGATCTTTTCTGATTGGAGGCGTTATATATTTATATATATATATATATATATATATATATATATATATATATATATATATATATATATATATATATATATATATATATATATATATATATATATATATATATATTAAACGTCGAAGGAGTCCGAGACGTGAGTCTGGTACTAAGCATAGAAAGCTTCTTGTTGTTCAGTACGCATGTTGTCGGGGTGATAGTTGAGCCTCAGTCAAATGGGGTTAGATGATTGTGTGTTGATTGGCTTCGGTATTGAAAAAGAGAGGAATTTAGCCTTTGGCCATTTCTGTCATGCCAAACGTTTTAAGCATTCGACTCAAAGGCATGGCCAAGTAACTCATCAAATTTTTAAACTGTACTTGTCCTACTTGCATGGAAATGATTTGGGGCTGTTCGAATTCACTTTAGGATGTTCAATACTTTGTTCCGTATCGTATTTCAAAAGAAATTGTCTATTGTATCCCGTGAAAATGTGAGCCATCACCGTGCGATAGCGATGAAAATCTCCATAACATTTGATATCATCTTGGCTCCACGTCTTGTTAGTAGAGTCTAAGATCAATTGGGCGAAATCGGCAATGTGCTCGATCCCCGAAAGATGTCTTCATATCATCCAGGAATCTTGCTACAGTAATGGCAATGAGTTAAGATAGGTTATTGGCTGTACTTATCGCACGCTCGGTGAGCCACGCAGAAATTAGGAATTTGAATGCCAGCTTCTTGCATGTATTCGAATGGAATAAGATGAAATGGCCTTTCTTCGGCTGATTATTATATTCTTCTTCATATTTGGAATTGTATTTTTGAATGTAGTGTTGGTGTTCCAAGTCCAAGGTTTGGCGACAAATGTGACATCGCTTCTTTCATGAACTGACATGCGCCTTATCATTATTGGTACGTTTGCCTTGTTCACAAGTAAGGCACACTCTCAGGAGTTCACAAGCACATTTCTTGTGTGAACCTTGCGGCTTTAGATGTTGGTAACAAGTTTGACTGGCAAAAGTGCGCTGACAAGCTGGGCAATGCATTCGTTCTCTCATTTGTCTACACAGGGTTTAGATGTTGAACATCCATCACATTTCGATTCGCAATGCTTGTGTTGCTCTCGATTGTCTCATTTCTCATAGTAATAACCGAATCCCAGGAATGCAGTGATACTGATGATGGCATCGAAATGTTTATTGCGATGATAGACATGAATGTATTTTCCGTCTTTGAAAATTTTGCCTCGAAACAACAGCGGTGCGCACACTTCTTGACGGTGCACTTTCAAGGGGTAGCGTGGAACCAGGACCTCTTGCAAGTTTTGCATTTCAGGAATGTCAAGGCTTTGTGTTTGGATATCCATTCTTGCTGTAACATAAGTTCTGCTTCTCTTCATTGCTTGGCTCTGTCGGATTGTTGAGTAGTTTTCCTGGCTCTTTTCCATTTTGCAGTTTCGTTCTTGTCGGCATACATTCGTCCCACCACGATTGCACGGGCTAAGTACATCTTGTCTAGAGGATTGTTAATTTGGACGTGGCTCTTTTCCTTTGGAAAGAGACACAAGTGTCATGAACAGTGTCGCTTTTCCGTCGGTTATGTGAAATTTGTCGTTGGATTGTTGCACGTGTTGACTTTCGAAGGTGTCAATTCTGATGGACTGCTAAACTCGATCCAAACAGGAGACTTCATATTGACGTGATGAATGGAAAGTCTCAAGCGATCGTCTTCTTTGGCTTGACATTGCCGTTTCAGTGACGTTAACGAAGATTCATATACATCGGTGATGAACCCTTCTGTCTTCTCCAAGGGTACGTCGGACTTGAAAGTTTAAAACCTCACCGCGTAGAACTTTTCATGGTTTACTGATGGTAATGGAGTTTGTTTTGGTGTAGACTCTCTGGGCTTAAATTCTGGTTCACTCATCTCATCTTCAAAATCATTGGCATGTATTTGATCCAAGACTTCATCTACTGTGTGAGGCGATAAATTACGTTTCTGTCTCTTAATTTTTCTCATTTCTTTACGAAATGATGCGATCATTTCATTTTGATTGCAAAAGGTCAAATGACTACATTGGAAACGCAATGGACCCCTATATATCCATATCAGACCAGCCCATATATAAAGGGCTATTGACTTCCCTTTTTGTATTCATTTCACTCTCAAACCGATCAGCACGATCAGAACGATGACAGGAACCCATTTTGGTAGAACTTTAGATTAGAGCTTTGCGAGGTGTCATACGAAAGTTTTTTTTCAGACAAGCCTACGGACTACTCTTCTTCCTTTCGAAATAGAAGTCAAGTTACTTGCTATATCTGCCATAACAAAGGGCATTGGGCTACATAATGTCCAGATCGTCATAAAAGCAAGACCAGTGCCAGAAGAGACGAAATTCAAGATACCTGTTCTCATAGTAAAGAGAAAGGACATTGGTCTTCTGAATGCCCTAAGAAACAACAAGAAAGGAAAAGAGGTGCCCTCAGCAAAGGAAGAACCTCGTCACGTTCAGAAAGAGAAGACAGAAAATAAAAGAAGACAAAACAAATGTGATGAAGAAAAATAAGAGAAAAAAGTTTTAAATTGAAAAAAAAATCGAAAAAGACAGTGAAAGAGAAAAAGACAGAAAAAGTCTATAAACTTTTTAAGTGTTGTGTTGTGTTATGTTATGACATTGAATTGTAAAACATTTGTACCAGAATAGATCAGACTAAAGATGTAAGTGTCTCTTGGTTTGATTGTTTAGAATAATAAGGACCTACACTCATACACTCACATAATGTACAGCATAGGGTTAAGCAAATGATTTCGAGTTTTATTTGATTTTGGCAAAATTTATAGCTTTTTTTTCGAAAGAAGTGAAAGGCCCTGAAAAGGACCATGGTTTTTTTTTTGTTTCTTAGAACAAACTCAGGAACAAGAAGCAATCCGCTTGCCGTAAACCTTTACCATGACCAAGGCCTATTTGTGGAGTAGTAAATGTAGTAAAAAAAATCTCTATGGTTGTTATCTCTATTGTAGTCACATGGTTAGGCTGTTCGGCTTGGGAATGTCTTTTTCTCTTGGTCGTTCTAAAGAAGTCTTATACATTTGCTTCAGACTTCATAACTCAGCCAAGATGTCCAAGAGTACCATGAAGCTTACATCAGTCCAATAACAATTCGAAACAGCGACATCCTCTTTTGATTAAATTTCGACATTTTACCATCATTGAAGTAGAGAATTTAAAGGCTGGATGAATGATACGACACGAGTAAACCGAAAGTTTACGCTATAGAAGGTTTTCTGCCCCATATTTTATAAAAATTAATAGATCCTTTGCAACTGTTGCTTAAAAGGGAGATTGAATGATTTGAACATACGTGAAGAGACCAATATAGGAAAAGACATTAACAGTTGTAGTTTTAGTGTATTTAAATTTATTATGTTGGGCAAATAAAAATCTATATTAAATTCTCTTTTATTTGTTGCTTAAGCATACTGTATGCATTCCAGACCACCATTGTCGCTAACTATAAATGCAGCTTTAATTTTCCATGTTGAAGTCTTTGCTATAAACCCATATTTTTTGGCATATTTCCTTCGGCCGGATTTACGTTTAAGAGACAATTATTGTTATACTATCTGTTTATTGAGTGGGCTCACCATTATCCTTTGATTCTAGATACAATTCAATAAACTCGGGTGTAGGTATATTGATGACCGTTTAGTGAGCACGCATCTTTAAATCAAGGAATTAGACTCAACGTGGTAGCATTTAACACGGATCTCTAACTCATACATGCTGTGCACTGCCAAATTTTACTTAAACGTATGTGCAATTATTCGTCCACATAATGATTCTCTTAGTATCAAGATGAATATGTTGAATTCAGTTTTAATTCATTCACGTGGTAGGCTATAAACAGGATATGTACTTCAAGTGGTTCGATCCCACAAGGATGTTTGTAGTCACAATAACTTTACGTAATAACCCAAGTTATATATCCTATATTCGTAACCCTTAATTACACGGCAAAGATGAAGAGGCAAACATCAATTCATTTTGAACATTTTTATAATATGAAGGAGAAAGTCTTATGTTTTTTTTTAAATATTGAGTTTAGGTTTAAAGATGTAAAAAGAACTTTTTCTGTACATGCCTATTCTTTTTCAATGAAAATAATTTTTGATAATAATTACAAACTTTCCCTTGAGAATCAAACAAAAATTTGTAGTTTGATTTGAATGTAGGTGTGCAAAGCAAGTGTCAGATTCATTTAGTCCGAAGCCGCTGATAGTTAGCTTGACAAATTATTCTGCACACACAGTGATGACATTTCCACGTGTTTAAGAAAGATTTTCCTTAGTGTGCCTTTACTTTCATTTGATTATGCAATTACTGTATCTGGCTTTTATGTAAAAAGACCCATCTCAAGTCATACGTACAGTTCCATAGGAAAAACACCCATTTCAAGGCATGCGTGCAGTTCCATAGTAAAAACACCCATTTCCAGGCATGCGTGCAGTTACATAGTAAAAACACCCATTTCAAGGCATGCGTGCAGTTCCATAGTGAAAGCACCCATTGAAAACATGCCTGCAGTTCCATAGTAAAAACACCCATTCAAGACATGCGTGCAGTTACAAAGTAAAAACACCCATTCCAAACATGCGTGCAGTTCCATAGTAAAAGCACCCATTCAAAACATGCGTGCAGTTCCATAGTAAAAACACCCATTCAAGACATGCATGCAGTTCTATAGTAAAAACACCCATTTCAAGGCATGCGTGCAGTTCCATAGTAAAAACACCCATTTCAAGGCATGCGTGCAGTTCCATAGTAAAAGCACCCATTCAAAACATGCGTGCAGTTTCATAGTAAAAGCACCCATTCAAAACATGCGTGCAGTTCCATAGTAAAAACACGCATTTTAAGGCATGCGTGCAGTTCCATAGTAAAAGCACCCATTCAAGACATGCGTGCAGTTACATAGTAAAAACACGCATTTTAAGGCATGCGTGCAGTTCCATAGTAAAAGCACCCATTCAAAACATGCGTGCAGTTCCATAGTAAAAGGACCCATTTTAAGGCATGCGTGCAGTTCCATAGTAAAAACACGCATTTTAAGGCATACGTACAGTTCCATAGTAAAAGCACCCATTCAAGGCATGCGTGCAGTTCCATAGTAAAAACACCCATTCAAAACATGCGTGCAGTTCCATAGTAAAAGCACCCATTTTAAGGCATGCGTGCAGTTCCATAGTAAAAGCACCCATTCAAGGCATACGTACAGTTACATAGTAAAAACACGCATTTTAAGGCATACGTACAGTTCCATAGTAAAAGCACCCATTCAAGACATGCGTGCAGTTACATAGTAAAAGCACCCAAAACATGCGTGCAGTTCCATAGTAAAAACACGCACTTCAAGGCATACGTACAGTTCCATAGTAAAAGCACCCATTCAAGACATGCGTGCAGTTCCATAGTAAAAGCACCCATTCAAAACATGCGTGCAGTTCCATAGTAAAAACACGCATTTCAAGGCATACGTACAGTTCCATAGTAAAAGCATCCATTCAAGACATGCGTGCAGTTACATAGTAAAAACACGCATTTTAAGGCATGCGTGCAGTTTTATAGTTAATACACCCATTCTTGGCACGTGTGCAGTTCAATAGTAAGAACATCCAATTTTAAACATGCGTACAGGTCAATAGTTAAAACACTCACATAAAAACATATGTACAGTTCCATATTATTGCATCTATTGCAAGGCATTCATGCAGTTCCATAGCAAAAACACCGATATCAAGACATACAGCTCCAAAATTTAAACACCCGTAATAAGGCATGCATGCAGCTCCATAGCAGAATCACGAATGTCAAGGCATGTGCGTATTTATGTATTATTCCTTAAAATGCTAAGTCACATTAACATTAACTTTGAGTCATTGATTCCAATATGACCATAAATAGAGGTAATCATGCAGTGTGAATCAGAAACATTGACACACTGGATAAAAATCGCCGACATATTCCGATTGGCGTTCATTTTGTGAGTCCATTTCCCTCTCCATCCCTCCCCATCCCCTCCCCTCATCAACAACCACAACCTCGAATCAGTCTTTCCCTTCTTGGTCAACTTCCAGATAAATAGTGTTCCAAGGCAAGTACGTCAGCTGATTAATGAACACCAGTTCCATAGGCGCCCATACAAAAGAATGGAACTAAAACCCTAATCTCTGTTTTATCGTGGACACGATGTACAATGGTATGGACAAACAAAATGTGTAATCCAGGCAGTGTGTTGTGTTAATTTTCTCCAATAAAGTATTTTGCAACTTGGACTAAGAGAGTCAGATATATTTTGTTTCTTATGTAGTGGAAAATCAAATAATTATAATTTCCCACATGAAAGTCAATAGTTTCTATTGACACCCATAACTTTATTCTGTCGCAAAAGTAGTAAATTTTTAGTGATAAAATGTGTGCTTTTACATCTGTTGAAACCCTTAGCAGAGTTTGAACAATACATTTTTAATAAATCTTGTTCAAAGTGTGCAGTTTGGTCACGTAACATCTTTCGACTCTTATGCTTTATGTAAGATTATTTGATGGATTGGATAGCATTAATGAATTAGTAAATTAATCGTTGGTCACGGTTCTCTACAGATCCGATGTATGTATCGTTGAGATGTGCATCCATTCTCGATTCCTATTTCATGAACTTGCGAAAAATGTGATTGCATATCAAATGTTGTTGGTTTCCTCTGAGTTTTCCGATTTTCTCTTCTTCCAATGATCACATCTCATCATATATGTGCCGTCAAGAGCGCATCTTATAAGCTGTATAAGAGATGATTACTATAGGTAGAAGGGAAGGTCTTTATTATTTAATTGATTCGTTGATATCTGGTAAGGCAGATATAAATTAAATATGCATGGAACATTATTATAAAGTGAGTAAGAAAATTTATTGCAAAGTGAGACTGTTGACCCAGGCTGGTATTGATCTCGATATCCTTGGGTTAAGAATAACACTACCGACTAATCTATTATGGCGGCGACCATTTGAGCTGGAGTCTTTATGTAATCATGGGACCGGAAATATGGGTGACATTTTTTTATCACAACTACTAGGTCCGGTGCGCTCTCCAGCTCATAGTATATTTGAGGTAGAGGATCCAAATAAATTTGACATAGAGGAGGCAACCTTTTTGTCATTTTGATGTGTTCTGAGATGACGTTCAATCTAACATTGCTTCTGGACTTACAGTGCGGTTAAAATGTGAGATTGTTTTTCTTAAGAATTTTAGCCTTGAATACCTTTCTCATTTCTGTGCGAGCATTCTTGTGGGCATACCTAAACTTAACGCACTGTAGAACCAGAGCTGTGTTGCCATGCTGTCAAATCCTAAACCGTTGCTAAATTGGACAAATTTTACAGAATTAGTTTTTGAATAAAAGGCTTTTAAATTTATACAAATAATGCCAGTTTGTCATGGCTGATCTTAGTAAAACAATAGAAACATCTTTAAAACCTCATTATCAAAAACTGATTGACAATATTTTCGACCAAATGAGCTTAAACAACTTTCGGATTAGGCTCTCGTTAGAAGAACATTTGCACAACTTTAAGCAAATAATAAACATAATTAGACCAATCGTGACCCAAAACGTCTCGGTAGAGGGACCTATCGATCATTTTAGAAATGATTCTGATGCGAGACAAAATGTCCCTAACAAAACAGACCAAAACATCAACAACAAAACAAAAATGAAAGAAAAGAAGAAGGAAAAAAGTTCCTAAACCAATAATTTAAACAATTATTATATACAATGTTTTATCTTTATATGTTTAACTAATTTAAAATTTATACAGACAGAATTCAACTGCACTTGCGTTTAACAATTATTCAAATGCAATTCCGGCGAACAATTTCAGGTCCTCTTTGTCCTCTTGTTTGCTTGCTAGGCAAATTGGGCTTGTATTTTTTGTCATCATATAAACACATCTATTGATGTGTGAGTATGTGTGTATGTGTGTGTCTCTGTGTGTTATTATAAATACAGGTCTCTTCCATTGCAAAGGACAAAATGCTATGGGTGTCTATGGGTGGAACATCTTACGCAGAAATTTCTTTTTCTAACGTCCACAGTGGAAAAATTAAATGTACGTCATTCGTCTGATAGTCGTAGTTCTCAAGGTAACTTTAATTCGATTTTCACTATGTCTTTTAAATGGCATATTTCTAACTTTAATGATGGGTAAGACTTTTTTCCATCACCACTGCTGTTCTATGTACTATGATACATGACGTGTTTATAGTGTATTATGCACCATGTAGTATCTAACATATTTGATAATACTACAGCACGCATTATATCCTATAACTTCACAAGAGAGAATTCAATGAAAAATCTCTTTTCAGTAGGAAGATGATGATACATTGATTTTGTGTTTACAATAAAAGCCATTGAACTTAAAGGGAATATATTCGTGAATTCCAGTCTTGGTTTATATGATTATATTGAGGTCCCTTAGATATGTTTGCAGGTTTGGAAACTATTTGAAGTCAATGATTAAGATAGAACTGGCCTAGTAATAGTTACCCACATGGAAAGATTTTATTGAAATTTAATGGCTAAAAAAGTATTTTTGATCCCTTCATAGTGAGATGACCTGTTGATAGGACCCTTCCTTTCCTAGATTTCTAGTCTCTAGTTTTGATCTTTATTTTATTCATCTTACTGAACTCTTAACTCTTCTAAGAAATATGGACACACATTAGAATGTTCAAAATTCTACATAAAGCTGGGAAAGTTGATGTGCGCAGTAAGGATTTTCCATTTAATCACTGGTCTAAATGTTTGGTAATTTTTCTAAGCAACTGTCCAAACTATTCGTATCTTCAGAATTCTAATTTTGAAATATATTATCATCATTTCTCTCAACGCTGCATATAAATTTTACTAAAACTGTATAGGCTAAAATATGTGGTTGCAAATATGAACTAGCTCTTAATTTGTTTTTCCAGCTCATTCGTTTTGTAGATCAGATGATCAATTGTCACAAAAGAGGCACTGTGATACCTTTTAGATAGAAGTATATCATCTCCTCTTCTTATCGGATAATGGAATTTGCAGAAACGTGTAAGCTGAATACATTGATGCATATATGTGAAATCACGTGTTGTTGCTCTAGCACACAACTCTCTATCAGGTTTTTAGCGCAAGCGTGACTAAACAATTGCTTTGGAGTGAATATAAGTCTGTGCCCCGTCCACACCACAAATCAACCCGTAAGTTTTCTGTATGATCAGTTTTTAAAGTCATGTGACTTTGTGAAAGGACTTGTATTTTTTGATATTGATTTATATATTTTTTTTAATATATTTTTTTAATATATTTTATATATTTATATATTTATATATTTTTTTGATATTGATTTATACAGCTGGACACACTGTCATGTTATTTAATACGCGGATGCATCTACATATATACAGCTGATTATGTTACTTAGTTGGTGGATACAAATAATGTTTCTCATACTATTTTATGATTAGTGTATCTTTCACAAACATCCCTATTAATAAAACTGTAACAGTAATCTATTATTTAATTAAGTATGGCTAATTAACCTAATTTCCCGCCATGTGATTTTGGGGTCATTTTATATATGAATCCATACCTCATTCCAGGTTAAAATTATATAGTCATGTATGTATGTATGTATGTATGTATGTATGTATGTATGTATGTATGTATGTATGTATGTATGTATGTATGTATGTATGTATGTATGTATGTATGTATGTATGCTTTTTCTATAGACTGCCAGTAAGAGATCTTTGATAAATTCTACGTATGTTACAAATATGTTAGGACAGCGATAAATGTTTAACACACACACACACACACACACACACACACACACACACACACACAGAGATATATTTTTTTCATAACAAATTTCCCTAAACTGCTTATAAGTAAATAAACATGTTCGAGCCAGACCAGATGGATGTAGTTTCTAATCAATGGCGTATCCAGTATGATTCCTTTTCCTTCCTTTAACAACCACAGCTGGAGTTCCGAAACCAGGAAGGAAAAGGAATCATACTGGATACGCAGCCTTAGAACATTAAAACCAAGCGGTCTAAACCAAGAAGACTAGAAAATGAAAACTATGCACTAGCAGAATTTAACATTTTCTAAATCTTCTTATTATCCTTCAATTTTACTATAAGAATAACCGGCATAGAATCAAATATCCGGGATATAATCTGCGTTACATATGTACAAAAGGTAAAAATAGATGTCGCTTTGGCTTGTAGACTTTTAGGGAATTATACAACGTTTTCAGTTTCCGCAACTAGTCTATACAAGCTGGTTGTATTTATAGTTTTAGCACATGTGAAGACAGCCATGTAGAGGTTTACAAACACAACGTTTTTGTGTTTATTTGTTTGTTGTATATATGTTTTGTATTTGCCTTTGAAAGAGACTCATTAAGAGTCGAAAGCGCTTAGGCTAGTTAGTTACTAGTTTCGTACTGTTCGTCGTCAGTTTATTGCATATATATATATATATATATATATATATATATATATATATATATATATATATATATATATATATATATATATATATATATATATATAAACAGAGATATAAGGGTTTGAAGAAACTATACCAATCTGAATTTAAAGAACAGTATTTGCAATTAATATTTCACAAGAAGAAAGATCTGAAAAAGCAACACATTTACGAACGCTCGCATTGATCAGAATTAAGCTAGTGGGTGGGCATACCTCTAAGTTTCGAGGATATCAAACTGACTCCATCCCAGAATTATTTAGTAGACCGAGGCAGATTACTAGGTGATTGAACGATTAAGGCTACTACGAGATACGCACTCGTAAGTTTGGCGTGAATCGCAGGAAAAAGATTGTGAATGAAGGGAGCTTCAAGAAGGTAGATGTTCGTTTAATTTTTGACTCGTACATTGCAACGCCGTAACTGTAAGTACTAATATTATGTTTACGCAATCACTGATAGTATTGTTAGAATGAAGAATTACTTTGTAGAGTTTCATTTGTGTACTTATTTGAGATTGTATTGGAGTTAGGAAATGATTGATGTAAGCAAGATTATGAATGTATGTATGAATATGTTCAGAGCATAGATAGTTGCATATTTATATATTTGTATGATTTGTGATGCAAAATAGATGTGTTGGTTATTATATACTGATGTGAATCAATTATCGTTGCCTGTATACGAGTAATTGATATCGTGCTTTATGATGTGTTATTATGTTATGATTTTACATTGTGTTTACCATTCATGAATGTATGAGTATTTCGGTGGGAATGGATGCGTGACCCATGAAATTAGATAGCCGTATCTGATGATAAGTTATCTGGGTAGTGTGAGTTTATATGCCAAGCAAAATAGTACACACTCCTTGTGTTTTATAGGAAGCTTTCCGCGTGGGATAACTTCAGTTAGAAGGAGAGTCCTGAGAGTCTGAGAGAGAAGACTGAAGTAAAACTGTCGGTACAGTCAGGGTCGACGGATTGGAGTCGACGTTTCGATGAGGAAGTCGACGGAAAGGGAAGTGGAGGTGGAGAGGAAATTCGAAGGAGCAAAGGAGGAGTATAAGTGGAGAGGAAATTCGAAGGAGTAAAGGAGGAGTGCAGGAGAAATTTAGAGAGACAGATGAGTAGAACCAAGGACAGGGCGAAATTCTCACACTGATTCAGATGACGAAATAGGCACAAAAGGGTCGAGCGATTGGGAAGCTCGCATGTTGAAATTTTATTATTAATTAAATCGTTTTATTTAATTCCACCCCTTTGTACTTTTGTATTTAACTGTTTAATTTCACCCTTTAGTACTTTTGGATTTAACTGTCGGCATTGCTGACTGGGGGCTCAAAACCATATTCACCTACTTAACTTCTGAACCATAATCGAGCCTGGGTGGGTGCAATACCTAAATAAATATTGGAAACACCCCACCATATTTTCATATGACCAAAACCATACACGGGTACAAAAATAATTAATTAAACCCCATAACACTATAGGGTATAACTAAACCCTATCGTAACACACACACACACATACATATATATACATATATATATATATGTATGTGTGTGTGTGTGTAAACAAATTGCTTCATTATTTGTGCAGCACTAAGGTCTCTTTTCTTTTAAAATGATTGGTTGTTGAAAGACTTCATATTCCTCTTATCTTGTAAACTAAATAAAATTTCTAACCATGATTTTAAAAGATGTTATTATTGGCTTTAAATTATACAAGAATGAAAAGTCTTGATTTCAATGCGCAAATTTTAGGAGTTGTGTATCTTTTCTGATATTCGTTCTTTCTCTGTCTCCCTCTGTCTGTCTCTCACTCTTCTGTGTGGCGGCTTGAAAGGGGATGGGGTTAGGTAGAAAATATAATCGAAATAAATACATAGAGGAGAGAACAACAAATAAGAATTAAAAGATTTCAACATGAAAACATTGGCACAGAAATTAGAGAAATATCTGAAACAAAAACTACTTGCTTATCCTTACCCCGCCCACCCCCACCCCCTTGAGATGTACTCATGAAGACAAAGTTGTAGGTTTTAACGTTTTTGCATACTTCTTATCGACAATAAAAGATAACAATTATTGAAAGAGTTAATTTTTTCTCTGCCTTGCAATTGTATAACAATGTATTATATTAATGTGACTGAGTCCCTCCAAAATCAGATAATATCATGAACCTATTATTGTTCTATTGTCAGGGATAACGCATTAATATTAGAATCTGAAAATGTTAGAGGCTGTAAAAGTTAACAACAAATCCTTTTCCGGCTACACAAAGAAGTGTATAAGCCAGTAGGCTTCTAAATATTCGGATGCTGATTACATCTATGCATAAAATGGGAAACATCAGGTTAGAATGAACTTAACAAACGTTGGATAAATGATAGTCATCTGGAAGGAAATCGATGGAAATTCGATGTACCAGGTATCACAATCTACTAAGTCGTTCATCGTTGTTAAACTTGCTAGTTGGGTCACGTGCAAATTTGTGGAGTATTATGAATGGGGAGCTCTAGTTTTCCTTCCTGTGACGTGGATCAGGTTATTAGCAATGTGCTGCTTTGTGGCGACTCCAGTGGTCAGTCACCTCGTATTGCTTTCCTTTGTGATGATGTACCTAATAAAGAAATATTGACACCTTTTTTGGTTGACATGGACGCACATGAGTTATTATTGTTTTAAATAGCACAATACAATTCTTTCACCAAACCAACAAACCTCGATACATCATTCTAAATGGTTTTCAGTTTATGCTACATAACGCTCTCAAACGCAATTTCCTCGCTAAATATATAGCATGTTTTTTCCCTTTTCCAACTCACCATGATTAAGCTGTATGGTAGGGAGTTCAAAGTAAATCCAACCAGAAAATACAAATGCTGCGACATTCTTTTTATTTTCTGCTTTCTTGAAATTTGCATCTTTTCCATACCTACCTTGTTTGTAAGAATTTCGTAATTAAATTTCGTATACATATAGCCAAATATTATAAAACTAACTTTAGCACGGAAGAAACTAAAGTTTCCAATTATCTACATTCACAGCCACTAATTGATGCAAGATATAATCAGTAAAGGAGTTAATGGACATTCAGAGCTAGGTAAATGGTGCTCCAAATTTGGTCGGTATTTCAAACACTGCTAGCACGTTCTACTTTGCTCTCCTAATATAAAACTTATGCGAGTGGTAATCATGAAAAGTTCAATTTTCAAAACATCTCAGCAGTACGTACCTCATTTCATGACACATGGAAATTGTACATATATTGGCTGATTTGATTTTCAAGAAAGTGATGCATCTGAGACGCAAACTCTGTGTTAGCGTTTGGATGGTCTATATTTCACCCATGAAGGAAAGGCCTGCTCAGAGCACCAATATTTATAGCCTTTTCTATTAAAATGTGAAAAACTTACTAAACAATCGAGGTTGTTCAGGATCTATATTTTCATCAAGAGTGAAATAAGGCATCACATATCTGTATCCACTGACCGATACTCATTTTCTTGATAACGAGCCGCTGCGAACATGATTGCTCAAAAAGAATATAAATATAGGTTACTGCATTTGTATGGGAAAATATGATCGAGTTTTTCGGATGGCTATACTGCACGACCTTGGGAGAACAGTATAGCCATCCGAAAAAACGAGTTCATATTTTCCCATTCAAATGCAGTAACCTTTTTATTATATGCTCATTTTTGTTTCATTACCAAAGGCTTAATAATAAAATTCACAGCCAAATATATTTAATAATAAAATTTATTATTTTATTATTAAAATAAATAAATTGACAATCGTAAATTCTCCTTCAATACACAATAATAGTATTTATGCGCATATAGCTCCGCCCACCGACCTTTTGATTTCATAGCGTACCGCGCGTTCACTCATTTAAAAAAGAAATCCCATTTTGTTCTATCTGAAATTGGAATTTAAAGTCATATTATGAATGACTGCGCCATAGAACAAAGTTCTCAGCTGGTCAGGAATTGAGAGATTTTGTTTTTCTGTCAATACAGCCAAATTCTGATTATCTCCTTCTGTGTGTTTTCCACACGATGTACGTGTGACTTCAGGGACTGGCGATGACAACAATCTGCATAATTGTTTGTTCTGCCATGAATAGTTTGGAATCGTAAGGTGGAAAAATATGAAAGTTTTTAAACATAAATTCTTAAGAAGATGCTGGTTTCAATATTGTTTATTTTTTGTGAACAACAGATTCATATCTTTCGGAGTTACGTACAGTCTACTATGGAATGTGATTTCGATTTCAACAATGTAGTCTGGATTATATAGGCCTACATATTATAGTACTACACAGATGTGTAACAGTATTTGGAAATACGTAATGAAAGTTTTTAAACATAAATTCTTAAGAAGATGCTGGCTTCAATATTGTTTATTTTTTGTGAACATATTCATTTCTTGCGGAGTTCCGTACAGTTCACTATGGAATGTGATTTCGATTTCAACAATGTTCCAGAATGATATTTTCAATGCAGTGCGTCTCACGTTTGTTTTCATACAGCCATCGCTGAACATTTCTGATATCACGTTCAGTCGCCAGCTTCGTTGAAAATTTCTTCTGTGATTCTATGAATTCATCCACATTCTCAACTTTGGCATCTCTACTTTTAAATCGTTCAAAACAATTGGTATACTTCATCCACCGACAAACACAATAAATCTATAAAGTACTGGCGTCTGCGTCCATTGTTTGTTTACTATAGAAAGTAGTTCTTTATTCACGTGCATCAGTCACGTGGGGGTGCAATATGAAGGTGTTCAATATCGCTGGATATTGAACGATTCTGACAATGTAAAGTTAACGGAGAAAAAAAAATGAGCATATAATAAAGGCAGACTATCTAACCACAAGAAAAATCAGATCGCGCTCTAATACATTTATCACTAGCAGGTTTCTTCATTTGAACGAGATTGTTCTCATCTTTACACTTAACATAAGCTTATTTCAAGACGAAGATCGGTAAATCGCTACAAATAACCATACTGAATAAAAACTACTAACGTTTATTCTTTGCATCTTAACACATTTCTATTGACAGAGAGCGACTAAAACTGATGATACACATATTAATTGATATCAAATTTGATAAAATGGGCAGTTTCTTTTACGACTAGTATGACTTATTTGTTTATACGGAAAACGTTTGTATAGGAATGTATTAGGCACACTAAAAGACGAATCAAGTCGTATTTAAATAAGATACAGACATATTATATACTGTAGAATACATCTAATTCATCGAATACAAAGCTTCAAATCGAAGTATGTGGCATTATCGCAACAAAGCAATGGTAGATGCACATAGCTTGGATATGTTGATCGGAAAAAAACTATAACCCTAATCGATACTGAGTAAAAAATGCCAACTTCTTTTATTATGTACACTTCTATTGGCATAGATTGATCTCGAGTGATGAGAAACATAGAAATTGATATCAAATTTGTCAAAATCTGTTTCTGTATACGATTGGTATGACTTATCTGCAAATACAGAAAACGTTTGTATGGAAAAACTGTAGGTGCACGGACAGATAAATGAAGACGTATCTAAAAAGATACATAGATATTATATCCTGTTGGAGAACTTGAATTATATGCTTCAAATCTATGATTGTGGCATTGAAATATGTGTCAGCATCGCAACAAGGCATGGGTTGAGGCACATAACATAAATATGAAGATCGGTAAAATCGCTAACCCAAACAGATACCGAGTAAGTATACAAATATTTAAATTCTACAGTACTAGCATCGGCATAAGTCTCAGCACAGTAAAAAAAAGCAAGGGTAGAGGCACATAGCATATATATCTGGAGCTTTAAAGTCGCTAACCCTAATCAATACTGATAGAGTAAAAAATACAAACCTGTTTATTTTGCATTTGACGTATTTCTATTGGCATAGATTGATTTATAGCGACGAAAAATGCATTAATTGATATAAAATTAATCAAAATCTGTGGGTGTATACGATTGGTATGACCTATTTTGTGCCTATTAGGAAACCGATTATATATGGAGGCATTAGACGCATGGACATACAGATGATCGGTTTAGACTGATGAGAAACTTATAAATTGATATCATTTGTTTTAAATCGGTGGTTGTATACGATTAATTTTACTTATTTACCTTTTCAGATAAAGTTAGTTTTGAAAGGAAGTGGGAGCACAGACAGACAAATGAAAACGTATTTGATCAGATACACAGCCATTTTATATACTGCTTGATTGACTGAACTCTTTCCTTCATATATATATATATATATATATATATATATATATATATATATATATATATATATATATATATATATATATATATATATAATCGAGAAATGTGGCAGTCTTACAACAAAACAAAGGTAGAGGTACACGGCATAGATACGTAAATTTGTAAGGTCGCTACTCCTTATCGATACGCTACTTCTTATCGATACAAAATAAAAACATCGACTTTTTAAAATAATATTTACACGTTCCTATTGGGATAGATCAATTTACACTGATCAGAAATATTTAAATTGATATCAGATTTATCAAAATTGGTGGTTGTATACGATTGGAATAACTTATTTGCCAATGCATAAAACGTTTGGATAGGAATGCGTTAGCTGCACGGACAGAAAAAAGAGAGAGTATTTGATAAGATACATAGACATATTATATGCTATTGGATAGCTTGACTTTTATGCTTCAAAATCTAAATATGTGGCACCATCACGCCAAACAAGGGCAGTGGAACATAACATTGATATATAAAATCGCTAATCCTAAGCAATACTGTCAAGGAAATAGCAACTTTTTATTTCTATTGGCATACATCGATATAGACAGATGAGAAATGTTTTAAGTTGATATCAAAACGTCTCAAAATTGTTGGTTGTATACGATTGTGTGACTTATTTGACATGACTTCAAAAATCTATTGTATAAGTATCGAAATTTGTTACAGCATCGCAACAAGGCAAGGCTAGAGACACATATCATGTTTGTGCAGATCGGTAAAGTAGCTAACCCTAAGTGATACTACGTAGAAAACACCAACTTACCTTTTAACGCATTTCTATTGCCATAGATCAATTTATATTGATTATAAATTTATAAATAGATATCAGATCTGACAAATTGTATGCAATTTATATGACATATCTGCCTATATGGAAAATGGTTGCATTGAAAGGAGGTGGCCGTAGAAGGAACGAATCAAGAATAAATACATTGAGAGCAATGAAAGAATTCAACTAGTATACAGCTACTGGAACTATTGCTTTTTCTGTTCGTTCTGGAAGAGGAGCTCTCCTGTCGATCACAAGATGATAGCGAGAATAGAGAAGTATGGTGCAGAGATTATAATTTAATGGCAACGAGACTGGAGGAGAAGATTACGAACAATAAGGATTAAACATCATCAGCCTTTGCTATATTCTGCAACTCTTACTATTGGTTAGTCCTTAAGTGGTGGAAGAAAGAAAAAAACAGGAGAAAGACATAAGATAGAGACTAGACTTTCTTAACCGGACTGGGCTTCTTTTCAACAACACACAGAGAATGAGATGAATAAAATAGTACGATCTGCATAAAAATGCATTGAAAAAGTTTATTAGCATTGCACGTGAATATAGTGTAATATCTGAAGAAGACAAATCTTACATACGTAGGTAAAACAAATTGCTTCATTATTTACTCAAAATTTGATACACAAGGAAGTAGTGTATGTGTGTGTGTGTGTGTGTGTGTGTGTGTGTGTGTGTGTAAATAGCATGTATGCGGTGTCTTGTTATATTACTATGAAGTGCATACTGTTTTCATTGAAAGTAAACCGATCTCCCCAAGGTTCCCTGTAATAAAAAATGTATGAATGGGGTATTTCAAACATTTATGTTGTCTCGCACATGTGGGTCATGAATGTTGACCATAAAAACGTTTTGATTTTCAGTGATTTTTTTTTTATTTGTGTAGGGTGAATGATTTTGACCAAAGTCACTTCCCAATGGGCTTCATGTTCCGATTGGATGGAATGAGGTAATTTGGCTGTGAAACAGAATAATGTGTTTTTGGAAAATACATCCATGGAACTGTCACTGGGTAACATAAAGTAAAATTGGTTATTTATTCATAGTTCCAGGGTTCTGATGTCCGAGGAGTCACTGGAGGTAGGAGTGTCTAAAAGAGCGTTGGAAACGTTCCACGATGCTAGCTTTGTTTTCGGGATTCTCGGTAGTGAATAAAATGAATGTCTCGTATCTTTAATTCTTGTTGGAAAGTTGGTTCAGAAATTATGTGCCTTTGTCGGCTTGCCATCGAAGAGAGTGACAACCACTTTGTTTCAACACCAGGTTTGGGACTCGTACTAACTCAATGTTCGATTTGGAAGTCAATTGCATGACCTATGCAAATATGGAAAAGTCATCGATGACACGAAACTAATATTTGTAGCCACGATTGTAGGTGGCCAAATGAGACGTCGGCAAAATCGGCTTAATACTGATGATCTATGCCCTCCTCTTGGGTGAGACTTCTGAAAAAGTTTCGTTCAATGGGTTTGTGTAAGGTGCACGTGGCTCGTTTTAGTCGGGTTTGGCAGCATGATACAATTTCGGAACTCCTCTGTAACCCGCAGTATAGGATGGGTCGAAGTAAATGCTGGCTAACACATTCTCCATCAGGACTTTTTTTTAGAAATAAGTTGAACACTCTTTATGGATGCTACTTTGGATGGAGCGAGGATGTGGTTTGGAAACAGTTTTATGTGTCCAATTTGCCATGGGAAAAGTCGAGGGTATTGGTGGTGGTGATCGCATCGGTTTTGTCTTGCTTTCTATTTTCACTTCTGGTTTTCCTTCTCTCTTTTTCACTTCTTTCGGAGGATGAATGGGCATCATCATTAAAACCAAGCTTTGAATTCTTCTCCTTGGGAAGTTGGGGAAATGGTCCAACAAGGATGCTGAAATCTTACAAAGGATGGGAGCTGATGATGGTGTTTGAAAGACTTTTCATGCCTCTTCTTCGTTAGGCAGTTGTGTCACTGCGTCTGTCTTGGCCACTGATAGTGTTGGTGATGGACTTTCATGTGGGTAGTACAATCTTTCAGTCAGTGGAGTTGTGTCATCTAAGGCTTCCTGGTGAAAGAGTTGAAGTCATTGGAACACTAACCGTACCGTTGCAATTTTTCCGTTTCTGACAAATCGCTGAAATCCATTAGCGATTGCAATTCGTGATGTAACTGGGACCTTTCGGTCAAATGTGGATTGGGAGGTAAATGCACGGTGCATTATTCTTGCCAACGACGTAATTCCATCCATCGTTTGTAAGGCACTAAAGTCAGTTTTCGTCCTTCCATCAGATTCCATAGTCCACGTCTGAAATCTTTTCACGCCAGGGACCCAGGAATCTTTTTTATCTTTGGCCCATCTTTGAAAGAGCTCCCATCATGAGTTATGTAATCATTGTTCCCAAAACTCATTTCATCAATGGTGCTAACAACTGGTAAAAAATGTGACAACTTTTATTTCCTATATCGCCAAATATTTCTCCCCTTTGGTTGCTCTTGTTTTTCTTTGGATGATCGTCTTTTTGGGGATAGATCCCGATGCATGGCTAAGCGCTTTTATTTTCTAATGCAAAAGACAAGACTGCCCTTTTCTTTTTCCTTTTTGGACAGAAGAATGATGATAGTGGTGGTGTGCACTTCTTTTAGAGGGCACCTTTTGGCGTTCAAGCGCGCAAAAAAACCTAATACCCATCGTTTACCCCATGTCATGTTTATACTGGAATGCTTCGCCACTGATTGTCTTTACATCTTATCAACTTGATAACAGGCATCACGATTCGTTAAAGGATTCGAAACGGACTAAATCAAGACAGCTCTTGCTTGGATAAATCCAGTAAACTCTGTAACATGCCTGATCGCTCTTGGACATGGAGTTTGGGTGAAGGAACTTTGTAAGCAGCTGTTGCTGCGGCTAAAGTGGAGGGTGTCACCACTGGAGAAGTTCCTGTAGACACTGATTTTCATTGTTTCATCAAATCAAGAAGAATGGGTGTCAAATTGGTGTTGGCTGGCATCATCAGCTACGGGGATGTGGAAGAACCTGAGGCTCCTGAAGATGTTACAGGTCATGGCTTGGAAATGTAAGGTTGCAGCCTGGCTAAAGTGCCTCTCTTAAATTAAAAAAAACAAACTATTTTCTGGGGACTTTTCTGTCTCTTAAGCTATGACCTGGTCTTGATACCACTGCCCTTTTTCATCTGTGTACGCTTGGGGCAGGATTAGCTTTTTTCTTGGGGATGACTTTGTGGGCATTGTGATCCCTGGTTTTAAAATGATTTGCATTTCCATTTGTTTGTCGATTTGGGAATCTGCCAGTTGCATTAAGGCTACTTTATTTCTCTCAAAATACATCTGGTTTGATGTGAATTGTGAACGATGCCTTGCAGTAATTGATGTGTTGTCACTCTAAAGCATTAAGGGGTTGTCCGTTGTCCATAAAGGACATCCGCAGATAATACCTGTTTTCTTAACCCCTCCCTTTGTCCACTTTTGTCCGCATGTGGCTTATCCCCCACCCACGACACTTGGAACCAGATCTATGTATCAATATCAATCCATTCATATACAGTCTGTGGCACGAATTGTCCAAAATCGAAATTAATAAATAATTTACTTGTGGATGACACATAAAGGAAGTCTGCAAAACATACTGGAATACATGCAGTAGGCCCAAAGCAGCTTTCAACACAGAATATCGTAACAAAAAATACTAGCTTTTAGACGTCCACATGGTCCATTACACCCATCCCCATTGACTGCATTTGAATCAACTACTCTCCCCATCTTTGCCGACGTCCTTAATGGATGATCCCTAAGACTTCTTTGAGATTGGCCTTTAAAACACGAGCACATACTTGTGGATTTTTCATGAATGATGCCATAAAAGATGAGAATCAATTTGACAGGAAGATGAGACTGAGTGAACGTCGTGCTGACTATGGGAGATACACCAAAAGTGTCTGAGGTTTTTATAGCTTTTTTGTCTTAAGTGGACGGGGGCATATACATGACAGCCTTCAATCTAGAGACTAGTGGTGAAACTGATTGGTACAAAATCGCTAATAATTGGGAGTCAAAAGTTTTAAATTCACGAGTAAATAGGCATGAATGGTTTGAGTGGCACTATCCTATGCATTAGTCAGGAAAGATGATCCTATTTGGCTAATACTTGCACATGTGATTTATCTCAAGGGCTTTTAGACAAGACCAAATAATAGATATCGCGACTCATGGTATGATGGTCTTTACTTTGTTGAAACAAATTTGGGTTATAACCACAGTTTAATTTCTTGTACAGTTTCTCATATCCTGTTGTCTAAGACGAACAGATGAGTCTGACTGAGGTCAGACATGATCCCCTCATCTTCGCCCTGATTGCTTTCCACAAACACAATGGAATCACTTCGACTTTCTTGCAAAAGGCTGTACGCGATTGCCACTCTTTGTAACTCCGCATGATATGTTGAGATAGACAATCGATCAAATAATGTTTATGTTCAATAAAACATTTGACAAATTCGGTTTTGCCTGAACCACTTGGTCCATCAATTAACATAAAGAAGATATAAGGCCTCCCAACTGACACGATATAAGTTTTTGTCTATAACTATAAAAATAGAGGAAGAAGGATCAGAGATAGCAGAAGTAGCCATTTCAAAATGAAGATAGACAAGGCAAGAGTTTTTATGCTTTTTTCCAGGACACGTTTATTTCAAAAACATTTTTAAAATGGACCGCGAAAGACAAAAATACACAAAATCCAAATGGTTAAAAACATTAATAAAATACACATCAAAATGATCAAAGTGGAATATAAAGAAGTCATTGGGACAGTTTGTAATGTTCTTATAGTCAGTCTACACTTGGCACCATCACACAGGGGTTCTTCCAGAATGGCCTTTCGGGGATGTCCATATCATGTTTGAATGGATTGGCTTTCCTCGGTATCAGGTTCTTCATCTTCTGACACTGTGGCTAACACAGGTCTAAAAGTAAACTTTTTCACTGGACGCTCTAAGTTTACTTTTTTCTTTGAATGCATTACACAAATATTGGTCAATGTAAGCCACTTCTTTTGTCCAAGCCTCAAAGCCCAAACTTTCCCAGTCGCATACTTAATTCCAGTGAAAGTACAAGTCACAAACTATACACGCGTCTTTGTAAGCATCCGGAGGGGCTAAAATTTCACAAAAAAACTTTTCTTCAAACATAGGTTGAAAAGTTTGCCGACGAAAGCGCAAGACTTTTAACAGAATGGAATTAAAAAAAATCAAAGGCCCTTTTCATCGTCACTCTATTGCCTCGAAAATATGTCTATTCTTTCTTGCATAAAATTATTTAATCAATTTTTGTAGTGTGGTAGAGTTATTTTCATAAATCTATGTTTGTGTATCTGTTTCTTTGTCTATGTCTATGTCATACATTCTAACCACTGGCGAGGATAAAGGTGTAATCCAAGTGGACAAAAACAGTAATCTGAGAAGAAAACGAGAAATCCACATATAACATAATAAAATTCAATGTGCATATCTTCAAAATGATTTATTTACCCCTCTGGTTTTTCACATCAGTTACCGCTACAAGTTTTCATATTTTGAGCTTCAAAAAGCAGCAAACATCCTGATATGTCCAATGATAGAGACATATTCAAAATATAGAATGCAAATGAAAACCCCAGACAGTTCTGCCAACTTATGTTTATTTAAAACATTATTAAACGATTAAAAATGCTTTATACAGTGGAATCAGCTGTTAATTGTGGTAATGAAATAAGAGCAATGTGATCTTGCAATAACAAAGAGCCCAATTTTCATGGCTTCTGCAATTCTAGGTGATGTACCTTCTGCTAAACACTTAACAAAATTAGATGATTTTGTTTTTGTACATTCATATTTTCTGTAAATTTGGCATCAGGTAGCATCCATTTGAACAAAGAACCAAAGTTGTATTCTACCACTAGGTGTAGCTGGTGTTCAATTATAATGCCCCATGCATTTATAAACTTCGTTTCCACAATTTCTGCTGTAAAAAAAAGAAGAAATTACTTTAGTATTGGAGTTAGCAAATGAGCCAATGAAGACGTCTTTGTTTTACTCTATGACCATAACGCCATTTTTCAGCACACGATAGGCTATAAATGGCGGCCAGTATTAATGGTGAAGGAAGAAACCGGGAAATCGGCTAGAAAGAACCACCGACCTACGAGAAGCTACAGGCAAGCTTTCTCACATATCCATATTCGCCGACTCTTAGATTCAAACCCACGCAAACAGAGGTGAGATGGAAGTGATCAGCAATGGAGAGCGCTATAGACCACTCAGCCACTCGGGGCCCCACAATTTCAGATAGCAAATGTGCAATAAATATTTCTGCTGAAGGTGACCTTAATAATTTAATAATTTAATTTTATAATGTGGATTATTTAATTTCTAGCCACTACATTTTGTTATATTTAATATTACCAAATTTGTATATTTTTAATGTGGTAAATATAAATACTCAACAATACTGAAAATAATAACATTATACTACTACTACTACTACTACTACTACTACTACTACTACTACTTCTTCTTCTTCTTAATATTATTATTATTATTATTATTATTATTATTATTATTATTATTATTATTATTACATGTATTATTATTTATAGATAAGTAAAATATGATTTTATTTCCTGTTATAATACATTTCCATAAAACATCAGTGCTTAAATAATAAGATTTTTTTAAAACAAAAATGAGGTGAAAAGAGAGACATTATTGATAAAATACTATTGTTCTGATGCGTTGGCTATAATCATCAAGCATGTGTCCCTGTTGTTATGAACAGAATGAATTATTATTATTATTATTATTATTATTATTATTATTATTATTATTATTATTATTATTATTATTATTATTATCTGCTGCCAGAAGAAACAATTCGTTGCAATTTCTTGTCATACAAAATAAAAGCTTAAAATGTATATAATTATAGTTTTCTGAGAGAGAGAGAGAGAGAGAGAGAGAGAGAGAGAGAGAGAGAGAGAGAGAGAGAGAGAGAGAGAGAGAGAGAGAGAGAGAGAGAGAGAGAGAGAGAGCGCACTATTTGCCAGCATAGTCTATAAAGAATTAAGGTTCATTTTGCTTTACTAAAAAGAAGGAAATCAAATCACAAAATCACGTAAGATAAAATGTGATTTTTCTGCGACAGAGAGCTAATTTGGCATTGAGACGTCAACGACAGTTACATCTCTTGATTTTAGTTCAGAGACAAAACCGCTACCGAAAACAAACGCTAGCCTCGGTTTCAAATATGTGCCCCTTTTTCAAAATTGAACCGTTACAATTGAGTTA
Source organism: Potamilus streckersoni (assembly GCA_016746295.1). Classification (NCBI taxonomy): domain Eukaryota; kingdom Metazoa; phylum Mollusca; class Bivalvia; order Unionida; family Unionidae; genus Potamilus; species Potamilus streckersoni. Next base: position 455,443 of record JAEAOA010001867.1, read on the forward strand.
GTTACTTCAGGAAATTTCATAGCAAGCTTTAGCAATGCATGCGCAGCAGCTGATCATGGAATCCAGGACACAAATTTAAAGTCATGGAATAATTGTGTTGGTGAGTAAAATCAAACATTATTTGCATTTTGCCCTTTTACTTGACTGCAGTTTGACGGCCGATTATAAGTCTGTATTATAGTATTTTTTTTTCTTCTGTTGAATGTTTGCTTACAATATATTAAATGTCAGAGGTGACTTTGTAATCTTCTTCCACATGATAATTGAGATGACAAATTTGCAGATCATTATAATTTACTGCTGTGTATTTCAAACAGCAGAATTTGATGTAATTTTCGTTTTCGAAAAAAACCCCATCGATTTTGAAAATACGTCATTTTCGTTTATCTTAGAGACTTGTTTCTTCTCACATATCACTTTCGACAATTACCTACTTGCAAGTCCAGAGTTCACTGCATTAATCTATTTTTCAAAAGTTTATTTAATTTTCATAAAAGATGGTAGAGTCTTTTTTGATAAAACTCAAAATATCTGCTGAGTAATTTCATTGCATTTATTAGTACTAATATATTCCGAAAATACATCCCCGTTGGTTTGTACCCTCTACCGATTTCAATAAAGGAAACATTTTATTTGATAAAAAGTGTAATTTCATTCATTGATTTATATTTTCTAACCTGAATGTGAGAAGAATTGCCATAACACCGTCGTCGCCTGCGCGTTTCATGCTTAACGGAAATTTTCAATGTAATAGACTGACATGCTTGAGAACCATTTCCAGTTTCTGGACCAGTCCATTTTCAGCAAAGGAGCGCATGCGCGACTAAATATGTACATACACGTGTCGTCTGCTTCCGATATTTACAGTGTCGAATCAAGCAAAGGAAAGTAATGACAAAAAATTTGCCTTTCAGGTGGATTTAACAATGTTCACGTGTGCAAAGGGAATATAATTCCATAGTCAACGTTACCGAATAGGATCAATTACGTCATTATGTTGTCGGATGGAAATAAACTAACCCATACTGGTAATGTACAGAATATGGCGCCGTATAAGTAGGGAAAGTCCGTTCAGCATGAAAGGTGCAAGGAGATGCCAGTATTAGTGCCATTCTGATCGCAGTCAGGTTAGAAATTATAAATCAATGATTCAATTGACTTAGTTCTGTGCACTTTTTATCACATTAAACTTTTTAGTTATTGAAATCGGTAGTGGGATACAAACCAACGGGGATGTATTTTCGGACTATAGTACCTTAGTCCTTTTGTTGACATGTACTAACATGAGTCTATGTGTGTTATTGGAGTTAGCCGGTTGTGATTCACACCTGGCTCTTTTTTTTTATAGCCAAATATTAAAAATTTTGAACATGTTTTTTGATATGTTATGAAATACATTGAATAGTCCTCTTAATACTGGAATAATTGCAAATCATTGTAGAGATAGTGGTAAAATCTCGTTTAATTTTCTTATGCGATATTTTTATTTTAATCGTCCACCATATTAGCTCAAATAATGCCGCTCTCGGCCTCATTTGTTTGTGTGCCATATAAGGACGTTAATTCCTTATTTGGAAACATAAACAGATCGTAGTAAAAAATATGGCACGGTTTGAGTTGGAAATTCTGCGCATTAAAAGTAAATGGTTTACTGGTGAATTTGAAATTCCACCAAGAAGCAATTATTTTCTCAACAAAACCGTATTCCGCAATTTATACAAGTATCCATTTTCTTGCGTTATATCATTGAACAACTAATATCATAGCGTAGAATATCCATATATAGTCTGTCAAGCTTTATGCAGAAAAGGGATCACGGCGAGAATCTCGCGTTATCTGTCATGGTGGACACTGTAAGTAAGTGTAATGTTAGCATAACTATGCCAATTTATATTACCTTGTAAGGGCTTAATAAGTTCAAAATAAGCCAAACTTCTTTGACAAAATGATTATACTTATTTAGTAGATTTTTAAACTAATTGTGTTTCTGACTTAAGTGAGCTTTTGTTTTTGCTCCATATGGGATCAGTTCGTAGCCTCAACCACAACATAATAATTGAGACTACGACACGACACGTAGCTATGCATTTGTCAGATATCAATCATTTGACAGATGTCATATTCCATTAAAAAGGATGGTAAAACTAATATTTACAATGACTAATTTGTGTGTAACACTTAAAAAGTTTCATCAGGGCTCGAAATTAGTGGCAGTCCGCTAGCCCAAGGACTAAAAACTTTCATAATGTTAATAGTGTGATGGGCTAGTAAGTTTCAGTTATCAACAGTCTGTTCCCTAATAAAGATTTTTGACTTGGGCAGAAGTCATGTAGAATCAAAGCAGTAACCATTATCAACACAGTCATAAAATATTAGCATGAGAAGATGAAGTCAATATCTGCCTTGGATAGGTGTGTTTATATAACAAGAAGCCATCCAATTTGTGCATTTCCCTTAACAGCACCAATTATGCTATGGTCATAATAATTGGAAGATTGGCAATTGGTCTTAATTAATCTGGTAATGAATTAAATGAAAAATGATGTGGTATCACTTTATGCATCCAACCACTGTAATAAATAAGCTACAAAACGGTATACCACAGAAAAGAAACCCACAAAATCTACTCTAAAAATATAAAGCTTGCTTGTTTGTTTAAGGTTGTTGTATTGGTTTATTGTATACTACATGTATGACCGGTAAATTGTCACCAATGGTACAAGCCTCTGTGGTTGGTGTGGGATGCTCACTAGTCAAATAATCTTAACAGTCACAAACGTGAAAATATATATTTTAAAAATGCATCAAAATAATTATAAAAATTAGATTAATTTATTATAACTTTATTGACACATCCTTTCCATACGACTTATATGATATTAAGAATTTATTTTATATATTTTACCTTACAATAATGGACAGTTAATTGAATACACATGGAGATTTCAAGCAGAATGCTGTACATTTGTTGGGAATTAACATCTCTGAGCATGGGCATCTGAGATTTGAAAATGTTCTGCCTTATTATTTTCAACAATACACTGAGGTCAGATTAATTCGGAACAAATACCAAACTTTTGCTATTAATAATAAGACAGTAATTGGATCTGTTGTATAGAATGTACCGAGTCAGATGGGAATGCACCTTTTCTATTCTGAAACTAAAATTATCTTCTGATGCTAATACTTGGTAACAGTGTTTATAATAGCCACTAGTTTTATCATGCTGAATAACTGCTGAAGTCTTTATTAGAGAGGCAGTTGGGGGAGGCACATGTTTTGAAATGGTGTTTCTTGCTCCGACTTATATAAAGCATTGACACTCATTAACTCCTAGTGCCCTGATAACGTGTCACACTTTTCACCTCTCATCTCCTGAGGGCCTCGTTAGCAAGGCAGAGTTTACCCAGCTTGTATCCCGGGCGCTGAGTTTGAGAGGCAGTATTTGGAATGGCTAAATTCCTGTATGATGAGTTAAGTCGGCGCAAACCATTGGTTGATTTCGAGCCAATTTCTAATTATTCAGGCAATTTAACCAATAAAATTTTAGCCTATAGACAGATTGAACTCTGCTGAACAAAGGGAAAAAAATATTAATTTTAATAGCTCCAGTAATAGTGAAGTTATTTTGATTTGAAAATGGTGGAAATTGAAGAGAATCAGCCACTTGGAGCGGAATTTTACCTGACAGACTCTGACAGAGAATTTTCTGGATTCTCATAGGACGAGATCGATAGTGACATTAAAAAAGCAATTGATGATAATAGCAAGAGTGATGAGAATGATAATGTTGCAGAGAATGGAGAAGAAAATGGTGGAAGAAGTGATCGATGGATTATAAATGACAGAACACATCGACAAGAGGGAATTTATGTGACCAACACTAGGGCCAACAACAGATTTAGACCCTGATGCAAATGAATTTAATTTTTTTGAGCTTTTTTCCCAGCATTTTTGTTTCAGTTGATTGTAAGTGATACCAATCTTTATGCAAGGCGAAATCAGGTGGAGAAAGAAGACCCAAACTGAAGAGATGTTAAGGAGAAAGCATGGATAAGAGTGAGAATTTTTATGAGCATTCTTCAGCTCTCTGAGACAGCCATGTATTGGTTAACAGATGCCTTATTTAGAAACCTAAGTTTGAGAAGGATCATGAAGAGAGACAGGTTTGATAAAATATTTTCATATAAATGATAGGCGTCATAATCCTCCTCGACGTCAACCAGGTCATCACAAGTTGCATCACATGAGACCAGTGTATGATGCCATTCAAAACTGCTGCTTACAAAATTACAATCCTCATAAAAGTTTTGAAATAGGTTAGCCTTTCACCAGTATATACCAGCCAAGCCCACAAAGTATGGAATCAAGGTGTGGATGAGGGCTGATCCAGAAAATGGCTACACAAACGAATTTCAGGTGTATATAGGTAAGGATACGTGTACCAGAGAAGTGTGATTAGCCACACATTGTTATGGACCTAACAAAGATTTGGGAAATAAACCATATTGTAAATGTAGATAATCATTTCACTAGCCCAGACTTATTTGAAAAGCTTCTACAGAAAGGTACATATGCACGCGGAACTGCAAGAAACATCCTATACAGCATCTTAATAAGAGCGATATTAATGGTCAAGGGGAATTCAAAATGGCACAGCGAGGGGAATTAAGAGCATGTGTTTGGATGGACAAGAGGCACATCTACACCCTATCAACAGCAGATGATCCAGCAGCCATAGAGAAGACAGTACAGCATAAATCCAAAAATGGAGATGTGAGGAACATCAAAGCACCATCCATGATTCAAGAGTACAACATCAACATAAATGGAATGGACATAGCAGACAAGCTAAGAACACAGTACAGTACATAAGAGTAGCTAAAAAGTGGTGGTTGTACCTTTTTGGTTTTTGTTTAATGTTGCTGTCACCAATGGATTCATACAAATGAGAGAATCCGAAGATCATGTTAAGTGGAGCAGGAACAGACAGGTAAAAGCACACAGAATAATTGATTTTAAGATGAATCTGGCAAAATTGCTGATTGGTGACTACCATGAAAATGATTTAGCCACATTATCGACAAACAGGAGGCCACTTTCCTAAGAATGGTGAGAAAGGGGAAGATGTAGACAATGCAGCAAGCAAAAGTGACGCCAGGAAGTTTTGAATATGAGTATTTAATGTAATATTCATTTGTGTGTAGATTGTTTTAAGCCATATCATTTAGATCTTTTGAAGAATCATTAAATAAATGTTTGAGAATTGAAATTTGTAAGCATGAATGTTCATAATTCAAAGTTTTAAGTGCTTTATTAGCAAGGGAAATATATGCATCTTGGAACAGTATTCACAGGATATTAAGTTTACAAGAGAAATGACAAGTGGAATTTCTGTGTACATAAAATAGAATTATTTCATGTGTTCATTATTGTGTGTGAATTCCTAATGGATTTTATGGATTATTCATTGGCAAGAGAAGTAAACTGGTAAGTACATCATTTACTTTCACCTTTATGCAAGAGTATTATTTCTGCATGTAGCATGACATTTATACCATTATGTACATAATTTTATTGAGAACTGATTTGCCAAATTTCAGCGAAATTAAATGAATATAAATAAAATAATAAGAAATTTACTGCAAGTAATCCCCCTCATGGAAAAATATGCAAGCCAAGTGCTGTCAGCAGGTCACAGGGATACAGGCACTGGTAAGGCTAACACTGTTCTAGGTGGTATCTGCAAGTATGCTGCTGTAGGGGACTGCCTAGCTATTTGGCTCAGGGGCTAATGAGTTAAATAATTCACATCAGCTATACTGTAACATCTCCTATTTCCAAATGAGAGACAATTTGCTCCTTATAAGAAAGGCAAAATGTGGCATTTTATAGAACCTGTTCAGCCACTGTGAAAAAAAAGTAAAAGTTGAATAAAAATGGCATAAAAGAAAGGAACAGTTCTTATGATAGGTAAAAGTGTACTCGAGTGTTTCAAAAGACATGGACAAGAGATGGGGAATTTCTGAATTGTGAAGAAAAGAACATTATGCAGTATAACTGATGGACTGAGTTCGCAAAACAAACACAGAGAAAACTTCCATTTTTGTTGCGGGTTGCTCGAACTTTAAAATTGAATGAGCAAACGTGCATGAAAGCTTGGGCAACAAAAAGAACTGAGAGAAAAATAGCTATGCAGATACAGCCGGTATAATCAACCGCTGATATCTTGAAAAGTTTTAACAGAATGTGTTTGATCATAGGTGTTGAACAGAAGCTTGATGCTGAGGGGAAAAAAAAACAATAATCTGAAGGAAAACAATCATATAGATTACCCCTATGACTCATTCTGACATAGGACAGTCTATCATACTATTTACTAGACAAGGTCAGTAATTTCCAAATACTTCTATCTACCCATGACTCTAGATTTTCTTCTGCTATTTGCACCTTTAAGGTATATTACCATATTCTATGGCCTGTTTTACACCCAAGATATTTTTCTATTGTCAAGCCATAATTGACTTTCCTGTGTTGCACCAAACTGAAGTTAAAGGTTCCGAAACATGTGAATTCCACCTGCTGGGACAACCTTTTCGCTCAGGTGACAACTGGTGAAAAGAGCAGTGGTAAAGAACAAACTTGTATAAACAATTTCCATGCCACATTGACAGAAATACAAAATACATAAAGATTTTCTATGGTCAGACAACTGTTGTTGCACCAAGGACTAACGGACAAAAACCTGGACAAAGGAAATGAAGCATCAATGTACCTACAGTGATAATTAATGCAAAAATTCTAAACGTGAACAAGAAATTTGTCATAATGTGCTGTTTGCTATTGTATTCGGTTATGTTTCTTTTACCTTGTGTAACTTAACTTTAAGTCCAAGTTTCAAGAGGAAGAGAATCTTGAATACCAATGGATATCTTATGTAGGCAGTTAAATGTACTTATTACATTTTGCCAACACTCTCAGATAATTTTGGTACTTTGCTACTTTTCACTTTCATTCTGCATATGTAGTTCGATTCGACATTTATCATACCTATCCAATCAAGAGTAAATAATTCATATAAATTTGATTCATTTTTATTTTGCTTTTTATTTTTATTCAAACAAATACAAACAAACCAAAAGATTAATGTATGAGTTGTAATAAAGACTGCTAAAAGATCCAAACCTGATCATTGAAAACACTTCTGTAGATATTTTATCATAAACATGTTGTAGTGCTTTTAATGTGAATCAGGCAGATTATTTTTATCGGTTGGATTTATTGGCATATATCAATGAAAATAAACATGCTTAACAATAGACTTTTGACTTATTGTTTATGATACAAACACTTCTATTGGCAAAGAAGTCAACACTTTCCTCCAAAAAGCCCTTTCTCATTAAAATGCACATTGTCTACATCATAGTCTTTTGGGAATATAACATTATGTATAATTAATCCAACAAATTTAAAACCAGCTTACTTATTTTCGTGTCTTAGGGCATTCAACGAACTCATTAATTCCGGATCCTTCTTAACACCTTCTAATCAACTATCATATTAACAAAAGTAGCATATAAGTATGTTGCATTATTACCAAAAATTGGGAAACCTTTTAAACAACAATTTAATTAAATACTATTTATTTTTCACAAATTGTATCACTAAAGTTAAAGCACATATATAATCTTATGTCAGAGTACTTTTGAGTATTCACTTTATAATTCTGTTCATGTATTACTACGCTTCTGAGTTGATCATTTCTGTCGAATCAAGTACAACCTGTCGCAATTACATGAAGTTAGCAATAACAGAAAAAAAAGCAAATAATTTATCAGAATTGCTGGAATCATATTTGATTTTGGTCTGCAATATTCAAACAAAATCAAATAATTCCTGTCTGTACACCGATATATTCTCTGAGAATATGTAATAAGTGTATTGTGGTGTTTATAGTCACCTGGTAAATGTAGTCAAATATTTTGAATAGGTTTTAAGTAGCTGTAATCTGTTTCAGTGGATGGTACCTGACTACAAGAAGCAGGGGTGGATGAAGGAGTTGTTTTAAGAGAGTATTGGTTTAGAGGTGGTTCAGTGTATTAAACAGAGGGAAGGGGAATGTAACTATCTGATGGCATCCTTCCTCAACTGCATTCAGTATTGATGTGAAGTAAAGTTTCTGAAGCTATACAGACAAAAATGTGAAGATTTTCCACATATTCAAGAAAATGGTCCTGCAATATACCTCAGACTGAAGAGCTTGCCTTTCTGTGTAGCAGTCAGAATGTCTGGAATGTTTCCATAATATAATGGATATGATTCAGCTCATGTGATTTTCAAATTTTGTTCTATTGGTAATGCGAATTTTACCCATTTTGCATGTTAGAATGCACACAAGTCTAACACGAGTTAGATCGTATTTAAGAATTGTGTGTAAAAATTAGTAATTTTGGTGTAGTTGAAATTGTATCTTAGAGTAAAAGTACTCTAAAGCACATTCTTGTTTAATATGATATTTATAAACTAGTAATTTCAGCTATGCCGATACATTTGTAATCTGCACAACAGGACTTTCATTCCACAAATTTTATGATAATTTGAAATACAAAACCTGAATACAGCCATGGTCCAAGCAGTTTTAGTGTCTTGTAATTGCAGTGTATGATGTAAATTTCCTGACATGTGCTTTTCACCATACAATACCAAGAAGTAGCAGAAGCATTTTATAAGTTCATATTTGCTTAACACTATATTAATGCCTTTTACTTTTAAAATAGGCTATTTGAAGATGTGTATTTTTGCAAACAAATACTCAGAAGTAGTTGAAACTTGTTCCATATATCTCTGATTTATTTTTTATATAATCTTTTTCTAATTTAACTGCAACAATTTTATCATAAACAGTATTCTTGAATTGTTTGTAATGTCTATTTTTTTTCTGCCACAATTTTACAGAAATGAACCTTGCATCAAGATTGCTCAAGCTTGTTTATCCTCACCAGATTGTACAGTGGAACCCACTTATCTCTACCTTGCCAACCCTATTTAGTTGACATTTTTGAAGGGGAACCTTCAAATTCCCTCTTTGTCTTAGCATTTTCTCCTTACTTATGTTGATTCTTTTAGTCACTGATGTCTGATATCTGAACAAAAGAGGGCCAAATTTGCCAATTAACCTTGGTAATCTCATCTCCAGGGCTGGTGAATTTTTTTTTCCTTATTGGTGACAAAAAATGTTATTGGTTATTTGGTTTTATAATTTGCTCAAACAATCATGGCTTTTTACAGGATAAATAAAAGGGGAAGGGCTTAAAGCTACAAACTTGAGTAATGAATTGGAATCAATCAGCACACAAATAATCCTTTGTGTAGGACACCCCTTCTTAGCTGTCCATTGTTACATCATAATCTGTTTATACTGATTATGTTACCATATTTCAGAAGCAAATAGAACAGATTAAATTAATTGAATGGCTAACCCTTCTGTTTGTTGGTTGTTACAGACACTTAAACTCAGAAATAGCAAACAACAAATAACTTTTGCATAATTAAAAATAATTTTTTTTCCTCAAAATACAGGAGTGAAAGAATCCCTATATTGGGTGTTTATTTATGCTACAGTAATATATAGGGTCCAATATTGCCAGGTGTTCACTCATGTAAGTTTCAATCTTGGGAATGGAGATCCTATTTTGCAAAAATAGTCTTTCGATTTTTTAATTTACATGTACTTATTGCAATTGTTTACTTTATGCTAGCTTATGACTTGCCAATAAAATGATCATACTTGGTTAACTGCATGTGCTGAGTTCATGTAGCATGTCATGTGATGACAGTATTTTCACTCTTGTTTATCTTATCTGAAGGATAACATGCAGTAGCTATTATGTTTACAATATTTTTCTGAGCTGTCAGAGTGAAGTGACTTGCAAATTTAATTTTGACACTGGTTAGCTTTTTGTGAAAACAACTACACCCTGCACCTGCACGTTTTTTTAAACCCTTTCATCACTAAGTAACTTTGTAGGCATAGAGTCCTCAACACTAAGTAACTTTGGAGTTGTAAAGCAATAGGACTTGTGGACTTTGAAACAACATAAATTTGTCCATGTTAAAGATATCTGGCTGGATTAGATGTCAAAATCAAGGTAAAAAATCAAATTTAATGACTAATTCATTAAAATGTGCATATCTATTACAACTGTTAAAATGCAGGTGCAAACAATTAACACAACAGGTAAAAAGCAAGTAATTATTTTATTACCTCTTAGGAAACTTAGAAAGTTCTCAAAACATGTTCAATTGACCCTAGATGTACTAGTGAATAATCACAGTAACAATACAAGTCTTTCTTTCATGGTGTCCATAATATATAAAATTCTAAAAAAAATGAACCAAAATGATCTCCAAGGCGAGATCTGTCCACACACCTATATTGCCTCTGCCACGTTTGATTGTCACATTGAAGTTCGTTAAAACGGACAATTTTTCCAAAAACTTCATCTGAATAAATTATTTGAAAATATTCCAAAGCTTTCCTGGAGCCATCTTAACACTCAGGTGTGCCCAATTCTGTCAGAAAACTGAAACAAATCTCGTTGGTTTTCCAGCTTCGTCCAAACAAAACCATGTGCACACAATTCCTCTGGTTGAAAACCTTCAAAGTTTTCTTCATCGTAATCACTGTTACCCACAAGTGCATTCCATTGTCTCTCCAGACATCTTCTCTCATTTTCATTCAAATTTACCATGTTGAAATTATTCAAATCCTCTGATAACCTCCTCTGAAATTTTTTCAAATTCCACCATTTTGGATACAAATTTCAGCATTTGGAAAACACGTTAAAAGTTCGTACTTTGTTTGATATTTCTAGTTGTATACAAGCTAAACTCACGAGATCATCCAAATATAACATCTACAAGAAGGAAGTTATTAGAGGTACCCCTAAAGTTATTTAGTTGGTACTATAACGTTAAGGAAGAACACTGCCCTATACCGAAAACTCGGTCCATAGTGTTTGCGGACTTACTTCCTGGACTTACTTCCCGATTTTTCGGTCTGTAGTGATGAAGGGATTAATGTATTATTTGAGCATTATTTGCAATGTTGGAGAATATATTAAAGGTTTGTATCAAGAATTGACATGGTTTGTATTGTATATTGGTAAATCTGCTGTTAGTTGGTGCACATATGCCTTTTGTAAACAAACATGTATGTATATTTTTATAGCATGCCAATCGCTTCATCAAACATCGTAGCAATGCTGTTGTTTAAAAAACAAACATCCAAAAATATGTGCATGTACTTTCTCCTTTACTAATACACATCATGTACATAATGAAATTTCAAGCACATGTTATTATATTGGTTTTCGTTTATCTTGATCATCAGTTATCTTGATGCTTTTTGGCACACCCCTAGGCCATCGACATAACTGGGTTTGACTATATTTTAGTATTCTGCAGGCTTGCAAATACTAGCTTGCAAGATATAGTTTGCGCAAGCTTGCATGAAGAGCTTGCAATTTTGGTTTGGGTCACATTGTCCACAAATTGCCAAGATAATACCTTTTTAAGATAGTTATCAATTGTCCCTCAAAGTGCCTCCTATCACTACTTACATAAGTACAAGCTTAAATGAACTATACTGCTTCTGTATTCACTAAGTTTTAATATTAGATTGATTGTTCTACTAAAATATGTAAGAAATAGAATAATGTTTTGATTTTGTCGCTGTCGTAGATGAATCAAATTATTTTTGTAACATGTCTTTATTTCGTGATGCAAAAAATAGCATATATTCTAATGAATCATATAGGACACAGCTCTTGTCTGTCACTATAGCTAAAGAACTCATAGTACTAAAAATATAGAAAATTGGGAACCAGTATAGAAATTATGTATGTAAAATAAAGCATTTATAGTTTTGGCTGGACATGATTGGTTGATAACATAAGTAAAATTTTAGCAACAATCTTTTGAACTTACCACCAGATTCTTTGGTGTGGCATTGAAAACCCATGTTTGATGTACGTGTAGATCCCAAGCCTAAATGCTTTTTTTAAAAACAGAAGTTTGCATCAAGGACGTGTCTGTCTATACTAGTAATTATAGGTCTGAGAGTAAACATTCAGAAATTAAAATTTAACGATGTTTTCAAATAGTATTTTCCATAGATTTACTATAGGAGCTGAATTTCCGTGATAATTATAGCATTGGCATATACACTAGTCCATTTCTGAATTTTTATTGAGAGTTGTTTCATCCTGATTATTTTCATGAGTCATCTTGATAAGTTGTTATAGGTTTTAACGCCATTTTTCAGCACAAGATAGGCTATACATGGCAGCTAGTAATAATGGTGGAGGAAGAACCACTGACCAAAGAGAAGCTACTACAGGCTTTCTCACTTACCCACATTAGTTGAGTCTGGACTCGAACTCTTGCAGACAGAGGTAAGATGGTAGTGATCTGTAATGGCCAGAGCTTTGAATGACTTGGGGCCCTTATCTTGATAAGTAGATGGTATAAATGGTACCAATTGCAAAAGCTCAGGGGTGGGGGTGCTGTGCATATTGTGTACAAACATTGTATTCAGATTCAGAAATTGAAGTTTTGTTAAAGCAAAATAAAATTTGAGTTTTTTGAAAACATACAAGATTATACATAATTTATATCTTTTATTGCATTTTATATTATTTTATCTGAAAATAAATACCACACAATTAAAAATATATATTATGACTGCATATTTTGCCACTGTTTTGGCGGAGTTATCTCTTTTCATTCTTTTGGAGTATATGGGTTTGATGATATTTTTAGTTTGATTGAGGGTATGATTATTTCATCAAAAAAAATCATACTGCATTGATGTGTATGGAAAACTATGGTGATACCTGACAGTGTCTTATGTTGCAGTAATCACTTAGCAGCAACCATTGATATTCATGCATGTATCTTTGGTTGTTTACAAAAGAATATGTCATTTCTTATTACATGTATCAATCGTTTGTTTTGAGAGTTCTGCTCTACATGAAACATGAAATCTGTGTTTTCCATTGTAAGAAGTGATGTGGAGGTGTATATTATACTCTTTTCAGAATATGTTGCCCTGATGGGTGGATATATAAACCACAGGAATCTGCAGTTTTATCAATAAAGCACGACAAAATTTTTGACTACATGAAATTACTTAAACAGTATTATACAATAAATAAAGGAATGCAAGAGTGACCACAACCCTCCGCTGGATTCGAATTTTCTCACGCGTCTTTTATCCCTTTAGAATCAAACGAAGACTGAAAAACTACACATATCCATTAAAAAAAAAAACAGTAACGTACCTTCTCATCACTCTCAGACGACCATTGCATGAATGCAATCTGGCGAATTAACCTTTTTTTTCCCCATTACGGTCACAAACACTTGGAATGTGAACCAAAATGTTTAACTTGTTTTTTATTTCAGATTGCAACATTTTATAATTTTTGTATCAATTTCCATAACAGAAATGTGTAGTTAAAGTTCTGATAGTACAAATGACAGTTGATGACATCATCATATTTCAAAACTTGCATTATTAAATTAACCTAGTATTAAAGGTGGCGCTCTACAGTTTCGTATTTAGCATAGGGTTAAAATTTTAAAGAAAAAGAGTTTCCCCGGGTTGCCTCACTAGTTATACTGGTTATTTAAAAGAGACTTTGTATATCTTAGGTGTTGTTCAAAGAACCTTTAATTCCCTTTATTTTGATGTATGATTGATGGGTGTAATATGGGTTAGAGAATATACAGCTTGGCCTTACTCCAGATGTGCATCTTTCAAAAACGTGCTAGCTCTACTTGCTCATTTTCACTTCTCAAACTTCAGAGGTAAATTGTAAAAAAAAGAGCCGATAACTTTTTTTTACATTTTATGTATTTGGTAATTCAGTCATTGCACTTTTAGAAGCTGGTATTATCTAGTTTGGCAAAATTCATTTTCCATATTTTAATAGCTGCCAAGAATAGTGTACTTTAGACAAATTTAGGTTGATTTTTGGAGCACAAGGGAGCAATCATTTTAGTTAGCAGTGTCCCAAAATCATTTAAAATTTCCAAAAGTACAGTATCCAAAGAAATTTCATCCACATTACATGAAAGTAGTATATAGGTATGCCAACATTCTCTGCACTGTGCATGTTTAAAATGCAAACAACTTCACCTTACATACATCACTCTCTCAAAAGTACATAATAACTGGTGAGCGCCACCATAAAGAGAATATAGGTATTATTATAGTATGATTTAATTTTGATTGTATGACTGAAATATTTAAGTCGCAAGCATCAAAACAGTCCTTTGTAATAATTGTCATGTATTTCCCCCCTCAGAACAGCATTTATTAGAGTCAGAGTCTTAAACCGGTACAGCCCCCCCTCCTTATGATAAAAAGTGAACTATTTTAAAAATGCGCATTGCATTTTGTCAACATAGCAACCAGTGTTATGCTGATAGACAGGAACTTGAAACTAGCCATATTTATTCCTGAGATGTCATCAATAAATTTTACAGTTATAAAAGGGATATAACAGGTGAGGTTCATAAAGGTCAAAGGTCAAAGTGTAAATATTAACTAATTCTTTGATATGGAAGAAAGCAAATTTGCTTTGTTATCATTTATTTTTTAATTTCATTGCAAATAAATGAAATAAAACATTTTCACTATGGATTTCTTTTACTTAATGCAACATTTTTCAATCTAAGTTGACTTTATTCCTATATTCTAAGACTTCTAATTTCCCCATAATGAAGGTCACTACTCACCCAAACATGCCTCATATCAAATTATGTATGCTAGAGCAAAAATAAGCATAATTAGCTTTTTTCATGAATAAAATCATTGTTAATGTACCATTTTACTCAGAACATCATACATAATAATATGAAAATAAGAAAGATAATTTCATAAATGTTTATATTTGTTTTTAAGGTGGCGCTCTACAGTTTCATATTTAGCATAGGGTTAAAATTTTAAAGAAAAAGAGTTTCCCCGGGTTGCCTCACTAGTTATACTGGTTATTTAAAAGAGACTTTGTATATCTTAGGTGTTGTTCAAAGAACCTTTAAGTCCCTTTATTTTGATGTATGATTGATGGGTGTAATATGGGTTAGAGAATATACAGCTTGGCCTTACTCCAGATGTGCATCTTTCAAAAACGTGCTAGCTCTACTTGCTCATTTTCACTTCTCAAACTTCAGAGGTAAATTGTAAAAAAAAGAGCCGATAACTTTTTTTACATTTTATGTATTTGGTAATTCAGTCATTGCACTTTTAGAAGCTGGTATTATCTAGTTTGGCAAAATTCATTTTCCATATTTTAATAGCTGCCAAGAATAGCGTACTTTAGACAAATTTAGGTTGATTTTTGGAGCACAAGGGAGCAATCATTTTAGTTAGCAGTGTCCCAAAATCATTTAAAATTTCCAAAAGTACAATATCCAAAGAAATTTCATCCACATTACATGAAAGTAGTATATAGGTATGCCAACATTCTCTGCACTGTGCATGTTTAAAATGCAAACAACTTCACCTTACATACATCACTCTCTCAAAAGTACATAATAACTGGTGAGCGCCACCATTTGTACCATGGGCTAAATAACGTCATGAAATTAATTTTACAAGATAAAATGTTTAACTTGTTTTTTATTTCAGATTGCAACATTTTATAATTTTTGTATCAATTTCCATAACAGAAATGTGTAGTTAAAGTTCTGATAGTACAAATGACGGTTGATGACGTCATCATATTTCAAAACTTGCATTTTTAAATTAACCTAGTATTAAAAGAAAACAGATTCTGCGCCGTGTTCGGAACAATTATTAGACTCTACCGCATATTTACTGCAGAATAGAAGCTAGTACAAATGGGCTATTTCCCCGCATGGTTCACGTTCCCAGTGTTTGTGACCGTAATGGTGAAAATAAAGGTTAATTCGCCGGATTGCATTCATGCAATGATCGTCCGAGAGTGATGAGAAGGTACGTTACTGTTTTTTTAATGGATATGTGTAGTTTTTCAGTCTTCTTTTGATTCTAAAGGGATAAAAGACGCGTGAGAAAATTCGAATCGAGGAGGGTTGTGGTCACTCTTGCATTCCTTTATTTATTGTATAATACCGTTAAGGTAATTTCATGTAGTCAAAAATTTCGTTGTGCTTTATTGATAAAACTGCAGACTCCTGTGTATAAACAGAATGAGTAGATAATGGGTTAATACATGCATACACACTGCCATCCTTGCAGTGATCCTGTTGCCCTGATAATTAAACTATCCACTTGTTAAGTTTAATTCCTATACTAGAATTGATTTTGTCTAAACATATCAACATTTTATTTATATTATTTGATCTGCTCCACAGTAATCATTTTTATTTGAAAACGTGGATGGAATTTATGCATTTAAATTAGTATCAATAAAAGGAATAAATACTTGTATGGATATGTTCCAATCACTAAGTTGAAAAGTTTAAATGAGAAAATCAATCTTTATTCTCAGCATCAAAACAAAAAATATCCCAGAGACATAAAAAATAGAATTAAATTGGCTCATAGCATTTAGTAACTTCTTATTTATTTCTGAAGTGTTTAGAAGATTTTACAAATGAAAAAAAATTAAAAAAGCCACACTGTTCTTAATAAAATGTACATATATTTGAAATTATCCTAGTGCTGCTCTAAGTGCTGCTCTAAGTGTCTCTGACACATTACTACACATTCAACTTATTTATAAAACTAAATGTCAGCAACAATTCACACTTCAAAATCAAATATGGCTTTCAATTTTTAAAAACAAACTAACAGGAAAAAAAGAATTTTGAGCTTAAATCAGTTTCAATAAGTGTGGTTATTTAAAAGTTTAAAAGTTGTGTAATCCATGGGTTTTCAAGACAAGTTCATCAAGGTCATCTTGTACCATCAGATGTATAAAAAATCAGAATCAAGGTCACCTTGAACCATCATTTGTATCAAATATACATTCAAGGCCATCTTTTAACATCAAATAAACATTCAAGGTCATCTTGTACCATCAAATGCATCAAATACACATTCTCCATGTCATATTATTTTGTTTTCTTTTAACTCAAGGAGGAACTTTTTAGTGTTAATTGTAACAAAGAAAAGCATGATCCATCACAAAATTTAGAAAAAGCCCTCCACCCCACCATGTATTTTAAAGTTGCATGCAAAACTTAATCCCCTGGGTAAGTCCACAAGAATGATTCATGATACTTAAAGGTTATTGATAGTATTGAACAATTTTTAAAATGGAATTAGCCGGTCAATTTTCTAGTTTTTTGTGGGATGGGGGTAGGGTGGTCCAGAGAGATCTGCCCCAGCTGGAGTGGCCAGGACCTAAAATTGGATTAAATTACAATGAATATATATTTTTTTTACGTAAAAATGGTTAAAATGAATACAGGACATAGTTTAAAAAGCTAAATCATGATTTTCTGCAATAAGTTCAGCAGGTCTGAATAAAAGTACATAACTTGTAGCATGTCAATATGTCACTATAAAGCACAAAATTTGGAGTAATGGCTTATTAAACAGAAGGCACCTCTAACAGTCTTCACATTTATACTCTCAACCTCATTCCCCATTGTTGTTGTTGTATAATGAAGACTAAGTTGTAATCTAGTCATCCTAATCAAATATAATACAAATACAATGACCATCCCTTGATCAACCTTGATGAATATCATGGTTGAGGCATGTTTTAATATAAATTTTTTTATACCTCTCCAGGTAATTCTAGAAAGATATTTTTGTGCATTCTTGAAAAAGACATGCTTTTTTTCATGGAATAATTGTTAGTATGACCACTACTGTATTTAAAGACTTAGTTGTTACTAAAATGAGATCTAAAAAGGTAACAACAATAAAGACATCATTTTTAAATGGCTATTTAGTATCATATAGGTAGCTTCCATTTATATCAACAGCATCTTTTTTAGTCACTGGATTGTATTGGGTTTGGGCATTTAACTGCACTACTATTCCAGAGCAAAGAGCCATGGAAACTTTTTTTAAAATAATTCCTTATTTGGTTTGGTAGACATTGATTGCAGATTATCACGTTGCCCATTGTTACGTATTGGCTTGTTCAAAGAATCATAAAAGAAAGAGCAAAGACAACAAGCTTTGTAAATTTTATCATTAATAATTTATTTTCCTAGAAAACATGAAATAATGTAGCTAAGATGTTGTAGCCTCAGTTGTTTAGTTTCGGTTGTTGTGTCCACAAAAGGACTAAGTTACTAATAGTAGTACTAGAAATAATGTAAATAATTTAAGCAAGACTTACGGTTTACAGAAATGATCCAAATTTTGTTCAAAATAGAAATATAAGTCCCATAAAAAGTTCTAAGACAGTCTAAAGTTCCAGTACATAATGGCGGATGACTACATCAAACAAAGGCTAACATAAAATTCCAGAATTTACACAATAAAGCACAGTTTGTGTTGTCTTGTTCCAATTTAGAAGATTTTCGGGAAAATGTCCAAATCAGTAATGTTGTTCTCCAAGAAAGCAATTATTCATAAAGCCGAAGTAAAAATAGCTCCTCTAACAAAACATGTTCTACGTAGACATATGAACAGACAACTTCTTCTAGCACAAAAAAAACCTATTTTAAGGTAATAGAAGTTGTATAACTGACTCTATGACTATAACTGCCTGTCCGTGACTGTCTACTCTTGACTATGACACTCTGTCGGTGACTGTGTACAACTTACAAAAATCTCCAACATATAAAAAAAGCTAACGTGTTGTTTGAATTGCACACGCACAAGGAAGGTGCAAATTTGCACAAGGAAGGTGCAAATTTCGTTATACATTAGGAAAGCCTTACCCAGTATCAGCCAATCGTTTTCATGGCTATTCCTGAATGTTTACTTGTAATGAATTTGTTATCATACACAGCACGTGCTCACATTAGTCACATCTATGACTCAAGTAAGCAGTTTTTCAAAAACATGTTAGACTGATATTAATAAAATTATTTTAATAATTACATTTAATGAAATAAAATGAAATAAAAAGATTTATACAATATTGATTCCTTAACACACATACTTTAACTACAGGGTCATAACATCTAAGCCCCATAAAGAAAAAAGAAAGATTTATGTAATAAAACTTTCTTTTCATTGCAGATATAAATTCTACACAAGGTATAAAATTGAAATAAGAAAAACTTATGCATTAATAAAAATAACATTTCTATTGACAGGCACTGGAAATTCTTAAATAGCCCTGATCTTAGCATCTATAGTTTTAATCTATGTCCCACAATATGCCCTAGAAAGGTAACAAATGCATGCCAGAACTCACTGTTAGATAAATTAATAGATTTGCATCCGTGAGTCTGTCAAAGAACTTCGAATCATAGTTAGATATTCTTTCTATGTGTTGTTGTAAATGATGACATCATCAATATATGCATTGCAGTTGTATAGACCAGAATAAATATTCATAAGGGGTTGAAAAGTACTCAAAAAAATCCTTCATCCGAAAAGACACCACATTGAACTGGTAGAGTCCATCTGGAGTCACATATGCCAAAATTTCTTTTGTTTTGCTCTTTCCATTATGGGAATTTGCCAAACAGTTCTTCAAAAAGGTCGAATTTAGTGACATATTTGGCATTTCCAATTTCGATGCTACAATAATGATTCTTGGCAGTGGAAAGTCACACTATTCACCTTCCTATAATCCGTACTCCTTCTGAAAGTTTTATCCTGTTTTAGAATAAGAATGCACAGTGAACTCCAGTCACTCTTACTGGGTTATATAAAATCATTTTCCAGTAAATACTGAATCATTTTTCATATATTGCTGTTTAAAAGGATTCATCCTGTATGGGTGTTGTTTCGTGAATTTCAAATTAACTATTTCAACGTCATGAAAAATTGTTTGTTCCTTGTAGGTATTTCTGGAAAAAGGTGCTTATATTCAGACAACAATTGTTTAAGTTCAGTTTTTTCTTGATCTTGCAAATGAAAACAGTTTCTGGTCTAGATTTTTCACAACTTCCAAATTCTGCAGACTTGTTTTTCCAAGATTAGTAGAATTCAGCTGAATTTCTTCCTGCAAATCTTCTTTTAGTGGGACAGGTACAACTAAATTACATGATTCTTTTGGCTATTTCTTTAAAAACAGTGGTACTCCATTAATTTACTTAGATTTGAGTGCTAATGTTATAATCTAATGCATTTTCTTCTTTACTTTGTAAGGGCCATAGAATCTTAATTGCAGAAAATTGTGCAGAATACATGAGAGAATGGACTTTATTATAGGACTCAAAAATTCTCTCTAGTACGCATTGGTGAAACCATAGTTTCACTTTCTACTTGAACTGCTGCTGAATGCCAAATTCAAGTGTAACAAGCTGGAACACACCAGACTTTAACTTTGACTTTTGACCAAATTGATCAAACTTGAGAAGGCCAAATTGAGCAAAATTCCTCAAAGGAATTACTTTTGAAATACTTGTTGACACACTTGATTGTCAACAAATTTTGTTTACATGGCATGATCTCTGGTAAGGGATCAATACAATCTACCACAACTCAGCTGAATGGTTTGTCAAATGCAGGAATTGGTTTTCAATGAGCTCTAGTTTTTTTATTTGGTTTTCCTACAATTTGACACACATGACAAGATCTGTAAAACTTGGAAATATCACTTTTAATTTTTGGCCAATAAAATTGAGTCCAGATCTTGTGATTAGTTTTATTGATCCCTAGATGACCAGCTAAAGGAGTTTCATGGGCCAAACAAAGTATTTCCTGTCTAAGGTATCAGAACCACAATTATTTCCTGTCTAAGGTATCAGAACCACAATTTGATATTTTACTGACCATTCGTCACTGGCAGGTACCTTGGGAGGTCTTCATTTTCTCATAAGAACTCCATTTTTAATGAAGTAACAGACAGGTACTTCAGTTGCTTTAATTTCACTAACAGCCTGCCGAAACAAACAGATCTCAGGATCATTCTCCTGTTCAACAACAAGTGATTGTCATTTATCACCCTAATCAGATAAGAGAAGGAGTATTCAAAAGAGGATCACTATGATCAATACCTTTTGACTGATCCAAATTAGAAGTGAAAGTGACCTCATCGAACCCCTGACTAATACATGTGTCAGCTAAAGGAACATAGTCCTTATCAAAGTCATTCTCCAGAGCTTTCTTTGCCCAAGCTCTGGTAACTGAACAAGCTGAACATAAATCAGGGATATCTAATTTAATAGGATCAATTTTCTGATCCAAAGAAGGTGTGTCAGTTACAAGTGTCAGTTACAAGTGGATTAACCACAACCTTGTCTCCAGCTAAGTCATTGCCTAGCAACAAATGAATGCCCTGGATGGGTAGAGTACACACTACAGGGAGGGTCACAGGTCCTAAAACTAAGTCTGAGGACAAGTTGACAAAATGGAGAGGAACAATAACAAAGCTGCACTCTACTCCCTGAATGAGAACACTCATAAGAACAGGTCTTATCAGAAGAAGGCAAAACACCTGAAGCTAAAAGACTCTGAGAAGCTCTTGTATCCCTTAAAATTTTAATAGAGATAGGATTGGCCAAATCACCCAAGAGTGATATAGAACCCTTCGACATGAATGGTTTAAAATTCTCCAAAACACAATCAGACTGAGGTTTATCAAACCCAACAAATGTATTGTTTTTAATACTTGACCTTGACCTCCTAGAAATAAGAGCATTTGGGACAGGTCTATCTTGATTCTGGTGTCTATATTTCAGTTTGAAGTACTCAGAAATGATGTGTCCTTTTTTCTTATAAAAGGTACATGTAGGTAGAGACAAGGACTTAGAATCAAGTCTCTCAGAGGCTTGATATTTAGAATTTGTGCCAGATTGATTTTTACTGAGCCGTATTTGTTTGAAACACCTTTCTATCAGTAGACTGCCGAGAGAAAGATGTTTAAAGCAGGAGCTTTATGAGTTAAGGAATACCTATCAGCAGCCAGAGCAGCATTTTCCAAGGTCTGAACATCATGATCTTCAATGTGATTTTTGATATCACTAGGAATTCAGTTTTAAGTCTTTCATAATCATGTTCAATTTTCTCAGACAGACACCATCTCTTGAACAACTGTTCTTTTTCCCTAGCAAATTCAATATAAGTTTGTCTAATTTTTTTTGTGTGTTATCTTCTGAACTTTTGTCAACAAGCCTCAGTTACTAACTCTAACCTTTCAAAATGCATTCCTTAACCAAATCGGAATCAGAACTTTGTTGTACTGATAGAGATGTAGAGATATTTCTGGCCTTGCCATGAAGTACACTGCAAAAATTGAGTCCAGTACTCTCTTGGCTATTTTGAATTCTCGACTACTTTCTCAAACATTATAAAATACTTGTCTACTTCCTTTTCACTTAAAGAGGGAACTAATTTGATATTTCCTAAAATGTTAAACTTTGAATTTGCATGAGGTGTGGAATCATGCCTGTCACTTGCCAGATCCAATTCTTTCATTTTAATTTGATATTCTTTTTCATCCTTTTCTTTTTGCATCTGTCTCTTTCTCCATTCTATTTGTCTTTGTTTTCCTTTCTTCTATTTGTATTTGTCCTTCTTTTTCCCTTTCTTCTATGTCTTTGTTTTTCTCTTTCTTCAAATTGAAATCTCATTTCTTCATTTTTTTAGTTCAAGTTGTTCTTTTTGTAATTGTATTTGTCTTTTTCTTTTTCTTCTAATTTTATTCGCATTTGTTCTTTTTGTAATTCTATTTGCCTATCCTTTTCTTTCTCTTCTTTTTTTAATTGTACCCTCTGAAATTCAAATTTATTTCAACTTTAGTTCTGCAATTTTAACGTCAGCATTGGTTAAAGTCCTACTGACAGATGCCAAAACACTTTTGTCCAAAATATTCTTCTCTACCAAATGTTGAACTATAATTTTTTGATTTCTTGTTTAAAGAAGATTTTGCTTCAGATAGTTAATACTTTCTGGCAAGTTCAAGCAATTCATCCTTCCTAAAACTCTCCAACTGTTCTTTGGATGGAGTAGAAATAAAGCTCTCCACTCTTGACATTTTTAAGAAAGCCTGTTGTTTTTACTAAAATTTGAAATAAAATGGAACTAGGGGAATTTAAATTTCAAACTTTAGCCAATTTCAAATATCCTGGATGCTCACTCTATTATTTTTATGTTACATAATGGCTCGTTCAAAGTAACATAAAAGAAATAGTGAAGACATCAAGCTTTGTAAATTTTAACATTAATAATTTATTTTCCTAGAAAACATGAAATGCAAATAATTTAAGCAAGACTTATGGTTTACAGAAATGATTCAAATTTTGTTCAAAATAGAAATAAAAGTCCTGTAAAAAGTTCTAAACACAGTCTGACGTTCCAGTCTAAAATGGTAGATGACCACGTCAGACGAAGGCTAACAGAAAATTCCAGAATTTAAACAATAAAGCAGTTTGTGTTGTCCCTTCCAATTTAGAATATTATCAGGAAAATGTCCAAATCAGTAATGTTGTTCTCCAGGAAAACAATTATTCATAAAGACAAGTAAAAATAGCTTTTCTAACTAGACATGTTGTTCTACATAGACATATGAACAGACAACTTCTAGTACAAAAAATACCTATTTTAAAGTAGTAGAAGTTGTATAACTGACTTGACTTTGATAGCTCTATGACCTGTCTGTGACTGTCTACTTTCTACTATGACTGTCTGTCCATGACTGTGTACAACTTACAAAAATCTCCAACATATAAATAAAGCTAATGTGTTGTTTGAATTGCACACAAACAAGGATGCATGCAATTTATTAGGAAAGCCTGATCCTGTATCAGCCAATTGTTTTCATGGCTATTCCTGAATGTTTACTTGTAATGAATTTGTTATCATACACAGCACATGCTCAATGAGTCACACCTATGACTGGAGTAAACAATTTTTTCAGTCCATGATAGGTTATTATCTACCAAAACACCAACCAGTCTATTACAACATACCATTTGCAAATTGTTATCCTTCCATGTCAGACATAGTTCATCACTATCAAGATTTGTTCTCCTTTGCTGTTTGTTATTGAAAGTAATATTTTATTTTTACTAGTATTTACCATGCCACTGCATGTGCACCAGTTGTCCAGTTTGTTTTGGGCATCCTGTAAAGAAATTCCCAGTTTATGCTTTGTGTTTTGAATGTCTGACAATATTGTGTCATCTGCATTGAGATCTGAAGATGATACTGTGTCCCTTAGAAAATGTGGTAAGTCAACAGTATAATCAATAATGGACCTAGAAATGAGACTTGTGATACTCCATATCTAATTGCTCCAGGTTCAGTCTGAACATTACTTACATAAACATGCTGTGTTCTCTCACTTAAGTATGAAATAAACCATCTAATTGTCCTTTCATCACACTGGTAACTGTTCAGTTCCTTCAAAAGGATTCCATGATCAATCATGTCAAAAGCTTTCCTAAAAACTACAAATACAGATACTAATTTTCTACTTTAATCAAGTGCTTGATCCCATTTATCAGTTACTGAGACCATGGCAGTCTCATATGAATATTTCTGTCCAAAGCCTGATTGATTAGGGTGTAACAGCAAGTGTTTGGTCAAATACACATGAATTAATCATGGACATGTTTTTCCATCAATTCTGACAAGTCTAGTGGTACAGGTAAACCACAGATTTTCCAGCACCCTTGGTTGCAAAGCCTTGCTGGATTAACAATTGTGCCAGACCAACAGAGATGCATAGCAAATATAATGTAGTTTCATCTGCATTGTACACCTGCTCAGGACTGAAGTGCACATCAACTCCAAGCTTCTGAACTTTGTCCACATACTCAGCAGCTCAATCATGGTCTGCTGACTGTTTTTCTCTACACACTTAATGCATTGAAATTCCAAGAAGCTTCTTCAACCTATCAAGCCATCCTTCACTACAGCCACACATGTTCTAATTTTAGTTCTTTATGAAACAACTGAGCTGGTCCATTACCATCTTGCCAGGCAAGTTCACTCCATCATTCCTATGTTGTCTAAACCATTCCATCATCACTTGATCATGCTCTGTACTCTAACCATCTTTCATAGTTTTCTAATGCTCCTTTGCTTCTTGGAATCACTTTGAATAGAATTTCAATATTTTGTCCCTCTTCTTTTTTATGAGGTCAACAGTTGGACCAATACCAAATTGTGTCACTCATCTTTTGTATGGAAACACAGTTCTACTTTATCTTGTATCCACCACTGACACTTGCATCTTTGTTAGAAGCCATAGCTAAGTTAAATATAAATAAAATAAGCATAGAATTACACAAAATACAAGTATCATCACCACCAAATGCAGTGTAAACAATACAAGTGAGTGTGTGCCCATTTAACTAATTTGGCGGTGTTGATAATTTCAAATGCCCTCTCATAATTTTAACCAGACTAAAAGAGGTACCTGACCAACTGTTAACCTTTCTTGTCAAAAAGTAGGATAGTGGTCACAAAGCCCAACATTCAGACTACTTTAAAATAAGCCACATTGTCTGGAAAGTTGGTATAGATGTGATCAATAAGATTAAGAGTGTTTGATATTTCTGTTACCCTGGTGGGCTCATTTACCAGTTTTGGACTAGGATTAATGATTCAATAGATTCTATCCAGTCTGTGCCTATAAACAATGAAATTCACTGAAAAAAAATGAAATACACTTACAATTACATGTTCTCTGTGAAAATAGTCCTACCCACTTATGTGGACATCTGTCTATGTCAACAATATTTCCTCAGGCCCAAGCATGTCAGCATGAGTGGGTAGGACTGTATTTCAGTGTACAAACAGGAATTATAATTTGTCTGCTTTTGCTTGAATAGAATTAGAGAGCAAAATAAAATATGACTGGAGCAATTTGACTCTAATTATTTACCTTTTTCCTCGCTATGTCAGTGGTTAAATGGTTGTTCTTGATTAACAATTGAACGTTCTGTTATGATAAAGTCTTGGAATGGAGTTATGAAAACAAACATGCCTAAGGACAGACTTTCGGTTTATTATTTATTATACAAACACTTATTATTCCCAAAGAAGTCAACACTTTCCCCCAAAAGCCCCTTTTCATTAAAATGCATCATTGTCTTTTAGGTATCTAACATTGGGTCTAATGAATCCAACATTCAACTTCAAAGCCAGTTTGCTTATTTTTGTGTCTTTAGGGCATTAAATGAACTCATCAATTTTTGATCATTTGTAACACCTTTACAATCAACTGTCATATTAACAAAAGTAGTATACAAGTATGTTGCAGTATTGCCAAAAACTGGGAAAGCTTCTAAACAACAATTTAATCAAATATTATTTTTCACAAATAGTAGCTATAAAGTTAAAAAACATAAAATTTTATGTCGAAGAGTACTCTTGATTCTATTCACTTTAATTCTGTGTATGTATTACTATGATTCTCAGTTAATTATTTCTGTTGAATCAAATATGACCAAATGACGTGATTACATGGAGTTAGCCATAACAAGGAAAATAGCAAAAAATCTGTATCAGAATTTTATTATTATTTATCATATTTTATTTTGCTCAATAATGCTATTCAAATAAATCATTCCTGTTTGGACATGAATATATTCACCGAGAATATGTAATTATAGTAGAACCTGTCCTGAGAGACCACCCTTTCTACCAGAAAATAATGGTCTCTCAAGACAGTTGGTCTCATAAAAGGGAAAAACACTATATAATCAACAAATCAGTTCATGGAGAGACTGGTCTCTCAAAAAAGGTGGTCTCATAGCAGTGTTCTCAAGTTAGGTTTTACTGTATAAGTGTATTTCGGTGAGTATTTAAGTATATTTGGGTTTTTCAGTGTATTTTGGCGTTTATAGGCACCCCTATCCAGTTCTTGTTTTGAGTAGGTCACATAAGTGAAAACATGAGGCCTTTGTTACTGATCAAACTATACATACTATAGTGAAAACATGAGGCCTTTGTTACTGATCAAACTATTCATACTTTAGTAAAAACACAAGGCCTTTGTTATTGATCAAACTATTCATACTATAGAGAAAACATGAGGCCTTTGTTATTGATCAAACTATACATACAATAGTGAAAATGTAATGCCTTAGTTATTAATCAACTGTACATACTATAGTGAAAACATGAGGCCTTTGCTATTGGTCAAACTATACATTCTATAGTAAAAACATGAGGCCTTTGTTATTGAACAAACTATACATTCTATAGTAAAAACATGAGGCCTTTGTTATTGAACAAACTATACATTCTATAGTGAAAACTCCAGGCCTTAATTATTAATCAATTATTCAAAACTGATTAAAAAATGAGGCTTTTGTTAGTAATCAAGCTATGCATACTATAGTGAAAGCATGAGGCCTCAAGCTATGCATACTATAGTGAAAGCATGAGGCCTCTGCTACTGATCAACTATACATACTGTAGTAAAAACATAAGGCCTTTTGTTATTAATCAAAATATACAATATGTAGCAAATGCATGCAAAATTTGTTAATTTTTGACTGGTAAACAATACACACTATTGAAAGCATGAGGCCATTGTTATTATTTCACTGATAAATGATACATAAGTGAAAACAAAGCCTTTCTTAATTGTAAACTGATGTTATGAGATAATAAGATAACTGATGCTTGTTCATTGTGTATAGATCCACAATTTCCATGATCAATACTAGTATATATATATATATATATATATATATATATATATATATATATATATATATATATATATATATATATAATTTTAGCTTTGAATAAGGCAGTGTTTGTTAGACTTGGTAAAGTAAAACAGCACATGGGGCCAATCACTTTTGGATAGGGATGTAACTCTGCAAAACACAAATATGGAACAGAAAATAAATAATACTAGAGTGTAAAAGACTAACCTTACTCATCAAAACAGCATAGTTTCTGCGTTTATCAATTATACCTCTATCATTTAAAATGCAGTGATATCTGCTCAATTTGAGATTTTTTTCTACTGTGATGTAATTTCTAAATAAATAATGGAATGCATACAGCAAAAACGTTTGCTACCTTGTCTTGATGTAAAGTATAAAAAATGGTCATTCTCGTCAGTTACGATTCTGTATTCAAGTAGGATACCTTTTGTCTAGATACAGCAATCTTGAGATACTAACAAATCTTTCTCTCGATAATTGTTTTTCCTTAAAAGAACATTTAGTACAAAATCCTGTTACTGGAAGCTCTGAAAATGCCTCTGTTCGTCCGTCCGTCTGCAGCCGGCGTTCTGAGAGGGTCTCTTCTTGAATGCCAGGGTATAATGACTACATCTAAACTGGTCCTAATACTGTCCATTAGCTCAGTTAGAATCCGACTCATCGTCAGCACCAGTGGTAACAATTTCAACGATCTCACCGTAGAGTTCTCGCCTTATATTCACTATATCGTTGGCCTTTCTGTTTGCATATTCATAATACACATTTCGCACTCCTTCAATTATGGCTAAACGAAGACGAAGTTTATATCTGAATATCCTAAAATTTGTTTCTTTCGCTCTGTTATACCTCTTTTGAACACTCTCCATTTTCTTATTTAAAATGATGATTTGGTCACATGCTTTTCTGAATTTTATTTCGGTTTCGGTGAGCTCTTTCTTTAATTGTCGCTTTGTCTTCCTGCGAGGCCTGTCTGCAATGGCGGCCTGGCGTGATTCGTCTGTGGTTCGCCTTGTATTTACCATTCTGGATGTAAATTTTTACCAGTTTATTATATTTATTCTTTCAAACAAAAATATTTAAAACCTATCTCCACACAATCTTTTGCCATCTGTATAAAAATAACAATGTTAACAATACACAATCTGAGAACCCACCTTCCATTTTCTTAATAATGACTTTTAGAATTATATAGTGCTTCGAGTAATTGATAAGAGGGATTTCCGGTATGTGTTTTACGGTAGCATGATGCCTGTCACGTGACGTCTACGGTAAACATTGGAAAAAGTTTATTCGAAATGTTCTGTGGTGTACATTATATATTAAATTGTTATTTCATTATAATTCAGTATAAATGAATCAGAGTCGATGACAAAAGGGATGATGATAACGAGAGTAACAGTGATTTGGACGGCGACAATGATTATGAAAATATTAAGTAAATGGTGGAATAATCATCATCAGTGGCGTATATAGGCATACACACTTGGCTAAAATAATAATAATAATAATAATAATAATAATAATAATAATAATAATAATCAGCATCATCAACGTTTTGGTAGACGATGACATGACTATGTTCGAGTACGTGACGCATTCATTATGACAAAAAAACAACAAAAAGCAATATAAGTTACAACTCTTTTGTGGTGTAATTTGATGCTGTACTATCTTTGCATTATTATTATTATTATTATTATTATTATTATTATTATTATTATTATTATTATTTTATAGTTACATTCTCTGCTTACACGAACATTGTCTGGTCTTCACCGTCGAAATAACTCTTGCGTTTTCAAATCAACGTCTTAACTAACGGGTCCAGATATCGAAAACTGATGGCGAATCGGAAGTGTTGTTTTCCTAACAATTACAAACAACAAAAAAAAAAACAAAAACAAAAAACAAAAAACAAACAAACAAACAATTAAGATCCTAATTACCAAAGCTATATATTATCGTCCTGCTCGTTTTTCGCGCCATTTACCATCGTAAATGTGCAAAAGAAAAAAATTATTAATACAATAGACTAATTTTGAGTATGGAGTCAAAGAGAGTATGACCCTGGTGGAATCAAGTTGACAGATTCACGTTGAATTTGTTCCGCACAGCGTATTATTTGATGACGATGTTGCTAATGTATAGAACCCTAACAACCTTGACATTCATTCTGATAATTAACATATACGGATAACAAACCTATTTCAATTTCTGAAATACATTTTTAATTGTAATGACCTCCCGAGCAAGAGGCAGTCAGATAATTGTAGTCTCACATTTGAAAATGCAACTTAATTTAAGTTACGGCTTAAAAAACTGAGCAATTATTATTTGGCAGATTAAAATTTAAATAAAACATTAATAACTGGTTTGTATCAATAATGGTGAAATTTTTGTCGAAAAGGCTGTTTAAAGGACCACATTTTTAAGGTCAATCTTTGGTTATTATAGTTAATTGTGGTAGAACACATTATGTCGAATGCATGTACTATTAATGAGATTTATGGGAAATGGCCGCATTTTACACGTCACAAAGTACGGATTGGTTCGGTGAACGGAGTTCAAGTTTTGGTTCTGCAAGGAAACTGACAGTCGGAGATAACCCAGGACCAGTTAGTAGCCATTTGTTGAAAGAGGTAACGCAGTGCTTTGGTGTCGGAAGAAAAAGCGGGAATTTTTTTTTTTTTAATTTTGATTGGTCACGCTGTGAAGGGGGCTTGGTTTCACACGGAAAACATACATGTACAGGAGTGGACTTTTAAATTGAGTCTGCTAAGCCAGAGGAGGGGAGAGAGAGAGCGCTCCTAGTACTAATATTAGTACCTTAGTCCTTTTGTGGACACGGTACTAACATGAGTCCATGTTTGTTACTGGAGCAGCCGGGTGTGATTCACACCCGGCCCTTTTTTAGCCTAATATTAAAAGCCTAATATTAAAAATTCTTAACATGTTTTTTGATCTATTATGAAATAAATTGAGTAGTCCTCTTATTTAATACTGGAATAATCCCAAATCATTGTAGAAATAGTGGTAAAATCTCGTTTACCTTTCTTATCCAATATTTTCGTTTTGATCGTCCGCCATATTAATCCAAATATTGCCTACTTCCGTTCTCAGCCTTGTTCGTTTTTTTGTGCCATAGAAGGACCCCAATGCCTAATTTGAAACGTAAAAAGATCGTAGTAAAAACTATGGCGCGGTTTGAGTCTCAAATCCTGCGCATTAAAAGTAAATACGGTTTACCAGTTACTTTCAAATTGCACCAAGAAATTATTTTCTCAACAAAATCGTATTTCGCAATTTATGCAAGGATCCATTCTCCATCTCGCGTTATGTCATTGAACAACTAATACCATAGCGTAGAATATCCATATATAGTCTTTCAAGCCTTATGTAGAAAAGGGGTCACGGCGAGAGTCTCGCGTTATCTGTCATGGTGGACAGGTTGAGGATAGCATAACTAATAATAAATTGAACATAAGCCAAACTTCTTTGACAAAATGATAAAACTTATTTAGTAGATTTCTAAACTATTTGTATTTCTGACTTAGGTCAGGATTTTTTGTGCTCCATTTCATGTTCGTAGCCTCAACCACAACAAAACAAGTTGAGGCTACGACATCTTAGCTAGAAAGCTCCTAGAATTTTAATGAGTTGTTATCCAAGAGGCAGTTGCCTGAAAAACAAGATAATTGCATAAATCTCATGTACATCGTTTATGTTATGATTTAATTGCTTGTAAGTGCACGTATTGGCAGAAATTTATTTGCTGAGTCGTACATTAGTTTTCTTAATATGGTATGCTTGTGTTGAGTCGGTTTATCAGAGTACGCACAACGATATTTCTTTTACATGTACGTTGGCGGCTCTTATTCTATATAAGGAATTATGTAGCTACCATAACTGGTGATTACATTTAGCTGAACTCGAACAATGATATTGTATTAATATT
This sequence comes from Potamilus streckersoni, assembly GCA_016746295.1. Lineage (NCBI taxonomy): Eukaryota > Metazoa > Mollusca > Bivalvia > Unionida > Unionidae > Potamilus > Potamilus streckersoni. Next base: position 487,166 of record JAEAOA010001867.1, read on the forward strand.
CATGGATTCAGTGATGAAATGTTGATATTACGGAAGTTGTTGAAACTATCCGAACGAATTATGTATAATGGTAATCTTAAAGTAGGGCAAGAAATTTCATTCATTTACAGGTAATGAAACCGAGTGAGGGATTAATACCTCATGTTGCGTAAATGGCCATTCGCAGACCATTAGTATGGGAACTAAGTCGTAAGGTCTGATAAGTAGCAATATCCCAGCTAATAATTCCATGTTACAGTAAGGTTGTGGCAACGTGATTTTGGTGAACAAGCTGGAATGTTGCTACAACTTTGTTGTTATAAAATAACCTACAACATTTTCACAACATTGGAAATTTATATGGAAATCATTTGAAAGCTGGTTGTGTTTCTGAAACTCACATTCCCCACTGCTGGCAAGAATGTCCAAATCGAAAACACTGCAAAAATGTGAATATTGTCATCCATCTAGGAGTTGCAATAGAAGGAATTTCAAGACTGCCATTGTCATCTATCAGCTCTCAGTTCTGAATAACTTTATATTCGACAAACGAAACATCACCAGTCATTTGACAATAATAATAATAATAATAATAATAATAATAATAATAATAATAATATGCCAGGGTACACTAATTGTTCCAACATTGTACGAATTGGCACTCTACATGTAATGATATATGTCAGCTATCAAAAATTATTTTAAGTATCACATATAATAATGCACTATGCACAATATAGTCAAGAATTTTTATTTATCTGTACAAACACTGAAAAAGAATAATAAAATTAGGAACAATACATATTTAATAAAAATATATATGTCCATTATGAGGTATGCAATCAGTTTCAGTGCAAGTGGGAAGGTTTTCTAACATGGTTTATATACAAGCATTGCTTTTTGTTCATAGTATCAAATCCTCTTGCTGGTTACTTTTCCTGACAAGATTTACAGCAGGGCCTTCCATTATATTTAAAGGGACAGTTGAGTTGACAAAGTAGGCCAAGGTTTTGAGATACCTATCCCAATGAGGATAATTTATTAAAAAGAAGTACTGGGTGTAAAGTAAAAGTAGACAGTTAAATCACACGACTTTTGCCTCATAAGGAATAACCCTGAATTTACACACTGAGGGTTCAGACAGTAGTTTTTAAGAGACAAAAATGAAAAAAAAAAGAAATAATACAATATACATTTTAATATCACTTTTTGTTTATTTTCAAGATTTAATTATGATTAAGAATCAGAATCAGTCTCCACCTCCACTCTAAAGTTTGTTTCTTCTCCTCAGGTACCTGCAAATTATAAAATAATTTTAATGCTTAAACAAAGTCAAATATCATCTCGGCACTGCTTACATATTTAAAAGTCACATTAACCAGCGTTTAAGGATTATCCATAAAGGATGTCTGTATAGATGGGGAAAAGGAAAGGTCAAATGCAGACAAGGAGGAATGGTGTAAAGGACCATGGAAATGTCAGCAGGCTAGTATATTCTGTTATGGTATTCTGTGTCGAACAGCTGCTTTAGGACTACTGTTTGTATTCCAGTATGTTTTGCGGACATCCTTTATGGGTAATCTTTAAATATAAATTATTTGTTAATTTCAATTTGTACAATTCTTTCCACAGCATATACATGAATTGGTTGGCATTAATACATAGGTCATTGGTTAGGTGCATATTTTAAGGTCTCCTATATGACCTCTTCAATATCTTTTTTTTTTTTTTTGCTTTGCCATTATTTTTCAAGCTGGATTCTGCAAGAGTAACACAATGTTTTAAAAGGAGTTTCACAACAAAGGACACATTTCTATGTTCTAAATACCAGCAATAATTAATGGAGTATTTATAAAACAGACTTTGAAATGTGGTCTCAAGTTACTTCAAATAAAAGTAATTGCAGTATGTATGTGAAGAAACGTGTAATTTATCCATTAATTTACAAATCTCTGGCAAGTCACATGAAAAACGGACAACTGAAAACCATGTCATAATACTTATCAAAAGCCTTCATATCAGAAACTCTTGAAATGGTTTTTCCTTTTACGTCCCTTTAGGCTATATTCTGAACAGTCTTTTTGTTCCTAGCTTTTTCATTATCCTGCAGACACTATCCCCAATATTATACACATCAAAGGAGCTCCAATACTATAATAATAATAATAATAATAATAATAATAATAATAATAATAATAATAATAATAATAATGTGACATCAAATGGTATAATAGTTTTTTTTAACATGGGTTTTGCATGCAAATGTGTTTGCTCAAACCTGAAACAGTTTGACAACAGCAACTATGCAACACAATGCACTAAAAGCAATTATAAAACAAATTAACCACCACGAATCATTTAACTTCATACATAACATTCACTCTAAGCCAAAAAATATGTATCAGTTTATATGTACTAAAACCTTTTACATGTTTACCTCTAAACGTGTTTTGGCCTTGATCTGTAAAACCACATGTTCTGCCCCACCCCTTAAAAATAATTCTGTAGGTGCCCCAGTACTTGTAGTTTGCATTTTGAGGTTTACAACAGTAAGTAAGGGTTATATACCCGATAACAGTTTGATATGAGAAAATAAGGCCCCAAATTACCGTCATCTTGGCGAATTCTGGATTAATCTTCTCGCCCACTAGTTCCTCCACTGAATCACATGGCATTACAAGCATTTCTTCGGTACATTCTGTGTCTGTGTCATGTGTGTTAACTAAAACTTTCCATAGGAGGGTCAGCAGTGTCTGTTGATTCTCAATAATTGTGTCCAGTTTCATTAGTACACTGAGTCGGAAATCTGTAAGAGATTTATGATACTAGAAGCATCTTTTTTGAAAGATCAAAATCATTGCTATTAACTCCTTGTAAAGACCTGTATAGTAAACAGGTTTGACAATGAAAACTATTTATGAAGTGAAAAATTTTTTTTTTTTTTTTTTATTAAAATTTATTTGAAAAAAAAAATTATTGTCAGTGGAATTCTGTATTTTGTTACTCCCTGGATGTCTTGTTTCATTACTGGTATCTGTAATGTTGCATTCAATGAGGATGGTTTTGGCATCAGACTTAGAGATGACACTAGTATACCTATGAAAGAAAAATAAAAAAATCCAGTGGATTCATGAACGGAGTAGACACATCAGTGAAAAAAAGAACCTATTGTAAATATTGTTTACATGCACAAGTCTTGTACAGTACATTTTATGACCTATAATTTAACTAATGTTTACAAAGGTCAGAAATAAGTGTCTGAGCAAAAGAAACTTATGCTTTCATGTCATAATCTTCCATTTCCAAAATTTGGTGTTGGCTCAATGTTCATGAAGTTAGTACTGAACACTAACATTTATAATGTCTACAAGATGACAAGACTATTATCAACTGAAGTGATGAATCTGATGTGCATTGAACAAATGTTTTTAAATGCTGCGAAATGCCTTTTTTGTACTGCCTCAAATTACCCAACATTTTGTAACATAAAACAGTTATACTACCTTAGATTAGAATTAAATTCATGAATACAGTATATAACTGACTTACTAATATTTAGAGAGTTGTAAATGAAATAAAAGATTATATTTAAAGTCTAATCCCCAATCGCACAAATGACCTAGACCCATCAATTTCCAATGAAAATAAGTTATCCCATTTTCTGAATTAATAAATATACTTCATAGCTGATGACATGTTATTCACGTGCTGTGTTTATTAATTGCAAAAAGTTTATGTACATAATTATCCCTGAAAACATGCCAATATTGCATTGACAACTGTAATTCATGTCAGTAATTATCAAAATTTAATTACCTTTAAGATGCATTTTTTTCCACATCTAAGTAAATCAGCATATGTTTAACATCAATTAATTTAAATTTCAGTTGTGATTGATTTCTATTTGTATTACTTGCTATTTAAAAAAAAATGTTTAAGGACAATAAATCTTACGCTCTTTTCCCCTAGAGCGCGTGATTTGAAATGTTAGCCTAACAGACGGCATTTTACCACACAAACCTATACTATCTCGATAGTTTTCTTTCAAAAAATGTACCAGTGTAACAATATAATTTACTTAATGCGAGTCGGATAAAAGTCACAGAAATATGCCAAACAGTTATATCGACCCATTTTCTTTCTTTAAAAATGCGTTTGTGGTCATGGAATGACACTGCCACGCGCCTAGCTCGTAGCAATATACATGTGCACAATGGTATCAACAGACATCAACCAATAACCTAAAATTTTTTTGCAACAAAAAAAATGTGAATTTATATTACCTATTTAAAGTTCATACCTTCGTAGTTCAAAATAGCTTGAAACGGGCGATTCGTCTCTCCAACAACTACTGTACCAGATAAGCTAGACCTCGGTTCGTAGATACGTAGAATATTGTCAAGGCAATGACATTATCTCGTGTTTGTAATTGAGAAAAACTGACGAGTAAAATATTTTGCTGCAAAAGATGCAACCCTCTTATATTTATTAGTTTTGAAAATAAAAATGAATAAACTACGAAACTACGATTGGTACCCCTGACACTGAAAAGTTAACCACAACGTTAGTACAACGTTGAAAACTCGTTATATTTACCATTGTAAAAAATGTTATTTCTTGTCAATATTATCAGGATCAATGCATGTACATACTTTTTGTAATTGATAATATATTTTAGATCAGATGGCTACTTTCGATCATGTTCATGGGTGACGTTGTATTATCGTTGCCAAAACGTTAATTTCCCACGTAACCAAAATACAACCAAACAGCAACGTTGTGAAAACGTGTGTAAGCTGGGACAGCCCATTTCACACCGGATTTAACCGAGTTGCTTCGTAATTATCCGAAAAACCTCCCTAGTTATTTTATGCTCCAGCCAATCAAACGATGGTGGGCACATTTACATAACAAAATGGCGATAGAGATCACCTCTGACCTGGAAAGGTCTGACTAATGATGTATTCCCATATAAAGTCACTGAAGATTTAGGTTGCTTTGTTTATATTTTTATAAGGTGAGATAGTCTGGAAAAGACATATTTACAACCCAAGCAGTGAAAAGGAAAAAGGGGCTGTGTAGAATGAAAATGCCAGACACCTATAATTTTTGGGGAAAAAAAGAAAAGTGGAGCGAAAGACTTACTGATGCAAAGGAACCAAAAGTACAGTCTAAGTGGACCCGTGGAACGGAATTGGACACTATGTTATGAATTGATGCAAGGCAGAGTTATTCGATCTTACACTCTAACTCGTAATGATGATTTTGATTCTATCGTAAACAGAATCGGCTAATTTAATAATTTTATTCTGCATTTTTGAAATTCCTTAATTAACGTAAGGAAAGGGGTGTATCTTTTGAATTGTAACTTTCATATCATTCGCTTGTGGAATTTTATTGTTTTGAAATTTTATTAAATTTTGTCTTTATTTGTAACCGGGGCTCGCCTTATTTGTTCTATATATATTACATATTTATTCCATTTATAGTAACTTTATTTGATAACGGACAAAATACATCGTGGCGGTCACCTCTAGATGCGAAGCCAAAACCAGTAAACATGCTACAAATAAGTTGAGGAGGGATTTACCACAGAATGCTTAGCATATATATGAAGTTGGGAGTATGTGGGGATGGTGGTGGGCTTGATTGTGGTTTTGGGAGTGGGGGACAAATTTGAAGAAAAACTATTGATAGTATATGTATCTGAATATGTACAAAACTGACCTCACAATAGGTCAGTTTTTTAGGTTTGTGAGAGTATATTTCAGTTTTATCCTTTTGAAAACCTCATCGTGTATATATCTTTGTATGTATGTATGTATGTATGTATGTATGTATGTATGTATGTATGTATGTATGTATGTATGTATGTATGTATGTATGTATTCGTGTGTGTGCATTGTTCGTTACTTAGTATTTTAATAGTAAACATGTTAAAATAAACCGTAATAATTGCTATCTTTCATATAAGGGACGTTGTTATACTCTCTTTAAGAGGGCCTCAAAGGAGAAGAGTCCTTTACTAATTAGTCACCCTCTGTCAATAAAATATTATTATTATTATTATTATTATTATTATTATTATTATTATTATTATTATTATTATTATTATTATTATTGGTGGCGCTCTCCAGTTTCGTATTTTGCATAGGGGGCTAGAATTTTAAACAAAAAAAGAATCTCTTCGGGTTTCCTCACTAGTTTTACTGGCTGTTTAAAAAAGACCTTGTATATCTTAGGTATTATTTAAAAAAAACCTTTAATTCCCTTTTCTTTTGGTGTACAATTGATGGGTGTAATATTGGTTATAGAGTATACAGCTTCGCCTTAATCCAGATGTATATCTTTCAAAAAAGTGCCAGCTCCACTTGATCATTTTTACTTTCTGAATTTTAGAGGTAAATTGTAGAAAAAAGAACAAATAAGTTTTATATCTTATACATTTGATAATTCATTCGTTACACTTTCAGAAGTTGGTATTGTCTTGTTTGGCAAAATTCATTTTCCCTATTTTAATAGCTGGTAAGGATAGTGTACTTTAGACAAATTCAGGTTGATTTTTGAAGCAAAAGGTAGCAGTCATTTTAGGTATCAGTGTGCTATGATTATTTAAAAATTTCCAAAAGTACAATATCCAAAGAAATGTCAGTCACATTACATCAAAGTATAAAGATATGCCAACATTCTCTCCACTGTGTATGTTTTGAATGCAAACTTCACCTTACGTACGTCACTGTCTCAAATGTATATAATAACTGGTGAGCGCCCCCTATTGCAAAGCTTTGATATACCTGGTCGGATTGAGTGGGGTAGGTGGAAGTTGTGGATGGTATTCAGGATTTCAGGACCTTTATCAGCTAAAAAAAAAAAATCCCCAACCTATCCACATACAAAAGCAGTCTTTGGTCACTTTAAATTGACAGTCGTTTTATTTTTCCGCACGTTTATTGGGTATTATGCACACGTTAAGGAAAGAGACATATCATTTTGCTTTGGTGTCCTTTTTTTGGAAGTCAGGGCCCGTTTGAAATTTTGTAGCTTACCCCCTTTTTTTCCCCACCACAACCATTTGACCTGAATTGGCTTTGGGTGCGGAGGAATAACATCGTAATTCATCTGAAAAGCAAAACAAAACAAACTTCTAAATAGGACATCATACTCTTCCCCCTGACAAAGACACACTTGAATATATATATATATATATATATATATATATATATATATATATATATATATATATATATATATATATATATATATATATATATAATCATGCAGTGGTAAACGCCGTCAAAACTACACATTGGATATAATTTTATCCTGACCAAGAATAGGGCTCGGCAGGACATCATGTCAGGGCCGGATTAAGGTCTGCGGGGGCTCTGGGAACTGCCAACATAGGCGCCCATAGCTATCCCGCCATTTCCGTAGATATGGTTACAGTACTATTAACAAGACTGCCTGTGAAATCAGACGATCCTATACAAAGTCCTTTGAGCCTCGGAAGCCTTGGGCAAGCTGCCCACTTTGCCCTACGGATAATCCGGCTATGCGTCGTGTTGATTCCTTCGTATGTGCTAATTTATATTAGTACCGGTTGGTGAACTATGGAAATACCAAATCCTAAATGATGTTATCTGTCTACCTAAGACCCAAAGTTGATTCTTTGATTGAAGAAATCTCCAGATACGATATTGTGTTGTTAAAGAATGGTTTGCGTATTGGGTGTTTGTCATTTGATTAAAATACTTCTAGGTCCCCAAAGCGCAAAGGCTAACAACAACGTCTTGATTTGATTTGCACTGGGTGTTTGTGTCATATATAGTTTACTTGCATAAGATTGTTTTTTTATTGGGTTTTCTTCTTGTTGTTTTAAAGTTTAGAAAAAATTTTAGGAAGTAAAGTTCGCAGTAAAATACCGTAATTAAATCTTATTATAATATATAATTAGACATTTGGTTTAGTAAAGGTAAAATAGTAGTCAATTACGTTAACAATTTAAAGAACGACAACCTACACAGAGAAGAAAACGCTGCTAAGTTTCTGTAAAGACCAAAAGAGTTATTGTTCTTAATCATAGCGTTATTCTTTCTGCTCTTCATTCAGCAAATGTCATGACGTATCCCACCCGGTAATAAAGACTCCTAAAGCCACTCATTTGGTTCCTTACCTGTTACTTTTGTTTCTATTTTTTTAAAAAAATATATATAGCTTTATCCAAATTGATACAATCAACCGTAGATACGGTAATTTAAATAAACCCTAGGTACTCGAAGCGAGCTTTATTCAAGAAAACTAAACAAAACAATAATCTGAAGGAAAAAAAAATCATACAGTGACTAAAATACCTCAGATTACTCCCATGACCCGTTCTGATACCGGACCTTCTTTATTTCAATGGGTGTTTTTTTTTATTGTACACACGACTTCTTAATATGGCATGTAAATCTGGCTTTATCGTGTGTTAAAGAAAGCGTTGAAACTAATTGTCATTTATACCTGTAATTATATTTCAATATACGTGGGAGCGGGGATGGGAAGGTGAGAAAAGCGCTAGTGTAACCCTTTATAACCAATTAATCTGTTTATATTTTTTCAGTCTTTTCTTCTGCAGCTGTAAGCCAAACGTTGAAAAGATTTTCGTTTGTTTTCTTTTATTTAACTGAACTTTAAGTTTCACTTAATGTATATATGTAGACTTTGTATGTACTGGCTTAAATTCTGTGTTTATTTTCACTTAAAGGGGACAAACACCCTAACCTGCCAAATTTTATTGTAAAAAGGAAGGATATGTAGTAGTTTGTGTATATAATCTATCCTGACTATTTTTTCTTTGCATTTATTATATTTGCACAAACATTTAATAATAAAAATGCGTTGAATTCCGAGATCAAATGGAAAGAACCTACCCGTCTAGTTATCTCCCTTTCATACAAGCAGGATGTGACCTCATTTGAGACGATTCCCGTACAACAGGCATATAAATACTCAGTGTCAAGTAGAAACGATGTTTCAATGTGCAGCTCTGAATTGTGTGAATAAAAACAGTTTCCGACAAATTTTTTTTTCTTCACATTTCTATAGGACCCTAAAGGGTGATTTGTATGGGCGATCAAATTAAAGAGAGAAGAGATTTATGACCGAGACATTTCGAGCATGAAAGTTTTTCAAAAAATCAGAGACTCTTCAAACAATTGGGTCTGTGCCAAAACGTTAGCGTTTGAAGCCTGATGCAGTGCCGACTCTTTTTTTTTTAAAAAAAAATATTTTTCTACTCTGATAACAAAACAGAAGACGGGAAGCACGCTGGCGAGTTGTAGTCGACATAAGCCAGGGAACATCACAGGAGTCTGCAGTTTTATCAATAAAGCACGACGGAATTTGCAGACTCCTGTGGGAGCATTAAGGACTCAATAATTCAGGAGCACCGTCAACGTTTCAATACCTGAACGTGTAATTTCAGCAATTAAAGTTTAAAACCTCAGCAGCTTCTGATATTTTATTTTGCTATTATACACATACATTCACACATATTTCTAGAACTGTCATAAGTTTTCAGAAGCGAGAATACATTAATCATGTGAATGTTTCAGATGAGAAGGTCTTGCGAATCGTGCTCACTACACATGATGGTAATATTTATATATTTTTTTTACCTAGTATATTCTACACCCTACGGAAAAATCGTCTATATATGTATCGGTAGAGTCTAAAAGAACAAAATAATTTACTGAAAAGTAAAGTAATTACATATTTCACAACAATTCAATCACTTTATACATGGCTACGTGGTATTTATTTTTTAACAGATTGGTTTATGGAGCCTTGGAAGAGGTGCGGGTGTAACATAAGCTCTCTCTCTCACTTTCTCTCTCTCTCTCTCTCTCTCTCTCTCTCTCTCTCTCTCTCTCTCTCTCTCTCTCTCTCTCTTTCACACACACACACACACACACACACACACACACACACATTTTTTCTTCCGAGAGCCACTGAGATTGGCAACAAATATTCCATTCTTTGTTGGACATTGGAACACATTTACTACACAAGCACCTGTGTGGGAAAAAAGGCTAAAATTATTTGAAAAAACTGTTGCCTGTTTGATATTTTGAATGTCCATTTCTTTGACGAGCATTCATCCAATTATGACATTACAAGTCCATATCAATAGCTGTTGGATTAATCCAGGCTATAGAAAGTGAAAACCAATTTCCAGCCTATCCCCCCAAAAAAAACTGGCAAGAAAAACTCTGATCTGCAATATTAAATTGTTTTGACTTCACAGAAAATGAAAAAAAGAAGAAGAATTAATGAAAAAAAAAATGAATTGTGAAAGAAATCGTAATCGGTAGAAAATTATAGCCCTTTCCCTAACCGGTTTATTGATTATATTTTGTACTGCTATTTAGTTTGGTATTTAAAATTAAAGGTAGTTTATAATCATCGTCATTGTCAGAACCTGACGATTCCTGTACATCTTTGTCACACGAATTTGTCTCGGGGTCATACACATAAGGTTGGATGTTCATGAAATATTTTACTTCTGGATTGTCATCCACATCACTGACAGTCGACATAATTTAAACATTCAAGTACAGCCAACTTATAGAATGATTGACTGTATTTATCATAGGAGTCTGCAGTTTTATCAAAAAAGCAGGACGAAATTTCTGACTACATGAAATTACCTTAACGGTAATATAAAATAATTATTTTATAATACCGTTAGGTGATTTCATGTAGTCAAAAATTTCGTCGTGCTTTATTGATAAAACTGCAGACTTCTGTGCTATTATCAACAATGCCAGCGTGTACAGGGTCTCAAATGACGTCACATCCGTTAATTGTTCAGGGGGAGGTAAGTGCGTTAGTTTATTCAAGACGGATCGAGAGAGATGATCGGTTTTTCATAAATTTCTTCGTAACGAGTAAAAAAGAAAGGTACAAATTTTCAGGAAATGAAATATATATATATATATATATATATATATATATATATATATATATATATATATATATATATATATATATATATGAGTTTGCGCGAATTTCAGTTTTGCATATTTGTCCCCTTTAAGTTCGTATTTTTAAAAATTTTTCTTTCAGCATATAATGTAGCGCAAACGAGATTTTTTTTTATTACGTTGCATCTATCTTAAACAGCAGGTATATATTAAATGTCTTCTTGAATATGAAATTTTGGATATGAAGTATGTTGTTCCAGAAATTTGCTTTCAGTAGTGTCTTTGGTATGAAAAAAAAAATAATGTAACGAGGAAACCCCATGGACTTCAATTATTTTCGTTTCGTTGTATAATATTCGTTTCGTTAAAGTTTATATTGTTATTTTGAATGTTTGGCGGTCTTTGTAGTGCCATCTATCGTCTTAGTTTTGGTTAACGTGATTCCGCCTGGGTATATATACGGAGCAACTGTGGCTGCTAGGGTGGTGTGTAAATAACCAGCATAGAGAGAAGACATCCCCTGCAGTGTAGCAGTATAACCACCCCGCCAGGGCAAGCACACTTGGTCGTAATCCTTGGGTAGGAAGAAGCAAGCCAGGAATCGGAAAAGGGTAGGGACAAGGTCTTTCATCGACCAGCAGCCCGGCGCTACAAGGTTCGTCCAAGTAATGCAGAAGTCTTGCGACAATACACATTTAGACCGAGGATAGTTCTTCTTTCGTTATTTCGCCATGTCGTCTCTCTCTATCGATCTCAAGCGGATAACGGCGACCAAGATTGCGACAGTCGGCGACTCTGCTACCTTTCGGTGACCCTGTGACCAGTCGGCGACTCTGGTGGCGCTCTACAGTTTCGTATTTAGCATAGGGTTAAAATTTTAAAGAAAAAGAGTTTCCCCGGGTTGCCTCACTAGTTATACTGGTTATTTAAAAGAGACTTTGTATATCTTAGGTGTTGTTCAAAGAACCTTTAATTCCCTTTATTTTGATGTATGATTGATGGGTGTAATATGGGTTAGAGAATATACAGCTTGGCCTTACTCCAGATGTGCATCTTTCAAAAACGTGCTAGCTCTACTTGCTCATTTTCACTTCTCAAACTTCAGAGGTAAATTGTAAAAAAAAGAGCCGATAACTTTTTTTACATTTTATGTACTTGGTAATTCAGTCATTGCACTTTTAGAAGCTGGTATTATCTAGTTTGGCAAAATTCATTTTCCATATTTTAATAGCTGCCAAGAATAGTGTACTTTAGACAAATTTAGGTTGATTTTTGGAGCACAAGGGAGCAATCATTTTAGTTAGCAGTGTCCCAAAATCATTTAAATTTCCAAAAGTACAATATCCAAAGAAATTTCATCCACATTACATGAAAGTAGTATATAGGTATGCCAACATTCTCTCCACTGTGCATGTTTAAAATGCAAACAACTTCACCTTACATACATCACTCTCTCAAAAGTACATAATAACTGGTGAGCGCCACCATAAAGAGAATATAGGTATTATTATTGTGTGATTTAATTTTGATTGTACGACTGAAATATTTAAGTCGCAAGCATCAAAACAGTCCTTTGTAATAATTGTCATGTATTTCCCCCCTCAGAACAGCATTTATTAGAGTCAAGAGTCTTAAACCGGTACAGCCCCCCCTCCTTATGATAAAAAGTGAACTATTTTAAAAATGCGCATTGCATTTTGTCAACATAGCAACCAGTGTTATGCTGATAGACAGGAACATGAAACTAGCCATATTTATTCCTGAGATGTCATCAATAAATTTTACAGTTATAAAAGGGATATAACAGGTGAGGTTCATAAAGGTCAAAGGTCAAAGGGTAAATATTAACTAATTCTTTGATATGGAAGAAAGCAAATTTGCTTTGTTATCATTTATTTTTTAATTTGATTGCAAAAAAATGAAATAAAACATTTTCACTATGGATTTCTTTTACTTAATGCAACATTTTTCAATTTAAGTTGACTTTATTCCTATATTCTAAGACTTCTAATTTCCCCATAATGAAGGTCACTACTCACCCAAACATGCCTCATATCAAATTATGTATGCTAGAGCAAAAATAAGCATAATTAGCTTATTTTCATGAATAAAATCATTGTTAATGTACCATTTTACTCAGAACATCATACATAATAATATGAAAATAAGAAAAATAATTTCATAAATGTTTATATTTGTTTTTAAGGTGGCGCTCTACAGTTTCGTATTTAGCATAGGGTTAAAATTTTAAAGAAAAAGAGTTTCCCCGGGTTGCCTCACTAGTTATACTGGTTATTTAAAAGAGACTTTGTATATCTTAGGTGTTGTTCAAAGAACCTTTAATTCCCTTTATTTTGATGTATGATTGATGGGTGTAATATGGGTTAGAGAATATACAGCTTGGCCTTACTCCAGATGTGCATCTTTCAAAAACGTGCTAGCTCTACTTGCTCATTTTCACTTCTCAAACTTCAGAGGTAAATTGTAAAAAAAAGAGCCGATAACTTTTTTTACATTTTATGTACTTGGTAATTCAGTCATTGCACTTTTAGAAGCTGGTATTATCTAGTTTGGCAAAATTCATTTTCCATATTTTAATAGCTGCCAAGAATAGTGTACTTTAGACAAATTTAGGTTGATTTTTGGAGCACAAGGGAGCAATCATTTTAGTTAGCAGTGTCCCAAAATCATTTAAATTTCCAAAAGTACAATATCCAAAGAAATTTCATCCACATTACATGAAAGTAGTATATAGGTATGCCAACATTCTCTCCACTGTGCATGTTTAAAATGCAAACAACTTCACCTTACATACATCACTCTCTCAAAAGTACATAATAACTGGTGAGCGCCACCTCTGCGACAGTCGGTTACTCTGCGACCAAGTCGGCGACTGCGACCAGTCGGCGACTCTGCGACCTGTTGGCGACCCTGTGACCAGTCGGCGACCGAGACAGCGACACAGTCGGCGACCCTGCGACTAGATGTGACCAAGTCGGCGACTGCGACCAGTCAGCTACCAAGACTGCGACAGTCGGCGACTCTGTGAACAAGTCGGCGGCGCCAAAGAAGCCAGAAATAAGCCGGTATCCCGCTGAGGTGGAAATCTGTCACACTCTAGAGTGCCAGCCCTAACATCTTGAAAAATTAATGCATTGTGGATTCTAGGTACCTCTTCAATATAGCAATTGAAGATTGTGGATAAATTGCCAGGGTGAAAATATATAAAGAAAAAATGTTTAATTTTTAGGTGAAAACTAAATGGAGAAATGTTGCCAATTAATTTTTGTACTTTTGTGCTTTTGTTTTTTTAAATTCTAGAGGTTTTTGTGTTCTATTTTACAAATATGATACCCCTACTGCACAGATTCAAAATAAAGTTATTAAAGCAACCATTTGATTCTACATATTAGCACAAAAGAAACGAGTTAACATTAATCCAGTCAAATTTTTACAGAAAGATGGAATAGAAAATTAACGATTTTAAGAATATTTAATGTTGGTGATTAGATTTTACTGTTTAAGAAATACACGAGTGTCATAATTTGTAATGTCATGAAACCTGTTTTGAAATTAACAGAAGACGAACTTTCTTATTTTGAGAAACTGTTATGAAAGTGAACGGCTCTATGCATGAAGAAATAATCTTAAAACAGAAAGCAAGATTCTAATTTTTTTATATCTGATAACGTTGTACATTACTTCTGGTACATATACACTGTGATAGGATAAATATATGATTCGGCAATTGTTTTAAAATTTAAATTACATGTCCAAGAAAGGCTACTGGTTTTTGACTATTGAATAATTCTCATTTAAAGATACATAACACAGCAGGTTATGTCAGATCAACTTAAAAAGATATACACATAAAAAAGATGCTTAAAATGATAATAATATTGATGGAATTTCATTTCAAGATGATTTAAAATTTTAAAATTGACTTTAAATATATTGATGGACTTTCATTTCAAGATCGCTTTAAAACGATACCGATATATTTTCATTTTAAAATTGCCTTAAATGAGCTTGATGGACTTTCATTTCAACATGGATTGTAAATTATATTGATGACTTTCATTTTAAAATGGACTTTTATTGATATGAATGGACTTTAATTTCAAAATCGACATAAAACGATACTGATGGACTTTCATTTCAAAATGAATTTAAATGATATTCCTGCACTTTCATTTCAAAATGAATTTTAAATATTTATGGATTATAATGTCAAAATGAATTTTAAATGGTGTTGATGGAATTTCATCTCAAAATATATTTAAACGATATTTAGGAATTATCAGACCGTGCGACACATTTGTTTTGTGAATCATTATGGTTGAACTGGTATTAAAGAAAGGTTAATGTATGGTACTGTGTTGTTGGTTGCTTGTTACCACTTTTAAGATCATATTCTTAATCCGACCGATCAAACTTGGAATATGGGCTTCGGTTAGATTACTGCATCTGGAGTCACACAAACAATGTACACCACTAGATTTCAATTGGGAATATGGAATGACAGGGACACTCATGCATTTCCGACATGAATTCACAAAAATAAACCAAAGCATCATGAAAACTCATTAACACTTCACAGCAGGTTAGGTGCGCCGAGATAAGATTAATATAAGTGGATTTCACTCATTGTACTAATCCGAGATTTTCATATTTAATGTTTATTTATTAAATTTGATGAAAATCAGATCAGAAAGTTGTTGGGAAGCAAGCAAAAAGCAGGCAAGATGATCTCATTAATATGCGCTGTTCACGCGCAGATTTCATGTGATGTCTTTGTCGTACATAGTCTAATATAGAGCGTTAAAATGAGAGAGAGAGAGAGAGAGAGAGAGAGAGAGAGAGAGAGAGAGAGAGAGAGAGAGAGAGAGAGAGAGAGAGAGAGAGAGAGAGAGAGAGAGAGACTGATTGGCTGACTGTATTGTCGATTACATAGAGTAATCAAGGAGAGAAACATATACCGAAAAATAGACAGATAAATAGAGAGCTTTTATTGGATAAATAAAGTAGTAGTAGAGCACTCAATAACGTAAATGGCCGTTCGAATCCACATGTTGAGGGCAGAAAACACTTGAATAATCTCGTTTGCCTCAATAATTAATTTATTTTGAGTACTGAATGCGAAAAGCATTCTTTGAAGCGTCCAATTAAAAAATATATATAATATATATATATTGAAACTGTATGTAAAGTGTAAAGTTTTGTTTGTGAGTGAATATTCGTTCTATCCAGAGGCTTAGCTACTATATAGCCAGATTATGCAATGCATAGGGAACCACGAATGTTTTTTTTTTTCTTCTTCGCTTTAGATTAGGCTTGGGCCCGTCGGCAAGCTTTGCATACGGGCCTGCATAGGGAGTCCACATGTCCTAGCTACGCCAGTGGTTCTTTCTTTTATCTCGTTTTGCATTGGGTTGGGGCAGTGCGACAAACTCCATTTGTTTACAGTCATGTTTACTTCCATAAAATGGTTGTAGAAGCCATTTTGTTTCAATGATTGCACACAGATGTGAAGTAGATGATACGAAGCTTGCTTAAAAGACTTGTACGTGATGTAAAGTAGTCGGGTTCTTGTATATCAATGCATTTTTATATCAAACGTTAGAATGAATATTGCATATATAAAGTGTAAAAAATAATTAATGGAGTCACAGACGAAGATTATTATTCATGTATGAATGTACTGCACTGTATAGTATTCGTACATCATTCCATTTGTTTGTAACCCCACCAAATATTTTAAAGCAAAAAGGGTCAAGGATATAAAAAACATAATGCACATCACGTAATCACTTCATTCACTGATTAATAATTTCTAACTTGACATTTACCAAGAGGCTCCTAACACAATTGACTTACTGTCATTCAAAGCAAATACATGCTCTCGGTGTAAACAGGCTGGCAGACCGCTCATTTTTTTTTTCTTCTGGTTTCTAGAAAAGTCCATATAAATAAAAACTGCATCGTTTGCGTCCTATATTTAAAATGTCTAGTTTTAGTATTTCTAAAACAAACTGAAAGTGTAAACAGAAAGAACTCTTGTATTAATGTGTTGAAGGAAACGTAACTCACACATTTCTGGAATTACTGTGATTATCAAAGAAGGTGAACTCAACATGTCTGTTGCTTGAAAACAGTCTCGTATGCAAATATGGCTACCGCGTTGCTAGAAAAACTCTTTTAATTCGAAACACCAACCTATTGACAGTTTATTCTACCACCTGGCGAGGTTAGAAATTATAATAATAATGTATAAAAGGACTAAGTTTTGTGTATTTTCTTATATTATTGAAGCTTTTTTTTTTAAATCGGTAAGGGACACACACACACACACACACACACACACACACACACACATATATATATATATATATATATATATATATATATATATATATATAATTAGGGTCAAACATTCTATTAGTAATGATTTAATTATATAACATATTGAAGTTTATTGGTTAAGACATATGTGCAATGTTAGGATTAAAGCTTAATTTTAAAAGATTTATATACTAGAGAGTTTGTTGTCTTCAATGTGTGAGCCAGTATATTACAAAGACAAACGTATTATGTTTTATATCAGTTCCGGACCTTCGCAAAGTAACGAATTCAGTCTGGATCATCATTTATACGTTATCAGGGTGACATACCGGCACACTATTTAATAAATTATTACACATTCTCTCTTTTATATCCCCAACTCCACTGTAAATTATTTGCACAGGATATTCTAATCGAAATGTGATTGTTCTGGTATTCCGATTCTACAAAAGCTGGCACGCGCAGGAATCAGCTGGGTTAACAAGAGGTACTTTCTCTCCTTTCGACGCCATTTGCACCGCGTTGACCACCTGCAATAATGAATTACATCTGCAAGAAAAAGTTTTTCTATGCTCTGATATATAGAACAACCCAGACTAGACTATTGCACCATATATATGACAATGATACACAAGTCTACAACAGAAAATGCACGCCATGAAAAATAATACGTTATTTGACGAAATTGTATTGTCAAAATCGTATTTAGCTAGAAGCAAAAGCTTCATCTGTAAATCCTACTCATATTCAGATATGATAGTTGGAATATATTTACTTTACTGAAATATAGCAAACAAAGACTCGAGTTAAGAAACAAAATTCAGTGGCAAAATGTTTGAACTTTAAGGACGAGCTTGAATTTTTCTTATGAAAAAGGGTTTCAAGAAACCGGTGCCATTACTTTACGACAATAAATCATATCAAACGAATAGATAGAACAACCTCATATATATATATATATATATATATATATATATATATATATATATATATATATATATATATATATATATATATATATATATATATATATAAAGGTAAATGATGAATAAAGAGGAATCCAAATATTGGAAAACCTTAAGGAGATCTTAAAACAAGAAGTATGTATACAATATTTTAATAATAGCAAACATTATCTGATAAGCTTTCATAGCAGAAATATATTTCTGTGTACTTAAAAGGCAATGGATAAAGAACTGGTTAACGTTGGAGATGGTGGTGCGTGATGTAAGTAATAAAATATTAATTTTAACTCAGGTATTATGCAATAATTAGATACATATTAGAGATACATCAGGTGGGTTTGAATATATAAATAATGCTTATGCAATTCTCATAGTTGTTACTATGTACGCTTCGATCGTCTTACAAAAGTGCTGATCTCGAGCAACTGCCACGGGTTACTCACTTTAATGATGAAATTGTTAGGGGGAAAATTTTTCCATTATGTTTCTGATAGCAATATATTTTGAACACTTTATAGTTCACCACACAAAGACCTATGTATAATTGATACGTTCATAAAAATACCGTCCTTTAATAAGCCACAACCTACCTGAAGTCTTGTTTACATAATCTGTGTTAATCTCTCAACTTGATTGTAATAGAATCTTTTCTAGAGTGTAACGATGGGTTGTTCCAAATTTACAAAGGAAGGATATTCCATTCCATAACTTACTTTGATGAAAATGAATGTTAGTATTCTATTATCTGCTGGATATTTGGTGGAATCAAATACCCCATAGGTTATGACCCATGATGTCATGCATTTTGAAAGAGTAGTATCATACTATGTTTGCAGGTGTTTTTAGTGTTCTCATTTTGTCTGCTCCAATTCTAGCACATGCTATAAATTATCTTGCGCTATAAATGATTCTACCTGCTTCAGCTTGTATTTGTTTCATTTAGTCATGTTCTTAATGGGTGCAGTGATCCAAATAATATTATGTACTCCAAAATAGATCTTACGGAGAGGAAATAATATCCTTTTTTAATTTTCTACCTGATTTTGAATGTCACATTTTGACGGACATTTAACTTTCTCCATGCTCTTATAGTTATTTCCTGTACAATGTATATTTGTATACCAGGAAAATGTTTCATCCCGTGCTAGGCATTCTTGATAATCGCTTCATTCATCAAAAGTTATTGATGTTCCTTTCGATATTTTCTGAATGTGGCCATTAATTATACAGAATTTATACCTAAGTACATATTATATTCAAATGGCGTTACTTCAAGAAGAAAAGCAATGCATGCACTTAACAATTAGGCAAAGTATTTAAAGGTAACATAAGAAAATTAATTAACCAGTCGAATCACATTCATTGATATTGAAACTCGAGAAAGAAAAACGTCCGTCTTAGACGACTCAACTTTTGTCGTCTGCATTCGCCATACCTCTCAGGCATAATTTGAAAGTTTCCTTTACCATTTTTATTGACTTAACATTGCGTTGTGCGTCTGATAGATTAGTATCCATGAAATAAATGTAATATCTAGTCGGTAAAATTTTGTATGCCCCTCTTAATATCAATTTTTATAACAAACTTTGTTCCTGTTTCCAAATGCATATAATGTCGATTCTCGTGAGAACAATGTTGTACGATTTCACCTAAGGTAAAAGAAGAAATATGAATTTCGATCGCTTATAAACAAAGCAAGGAGTCGATGAAAATAGAAGACGTTGTCATGAAGAAACATTTCAATCTGGAACGTGGACAAGAAAGCGCCTTTAATGTCAACGACTCGGAACGTGATCAAGGCATAGTTTTTAACACCAGCCAGACGAGTCACCGATTTTAATATGCTGATATGACTGTGCGGGCATGAATCCCAATGTTGATATTTAGGTAAATACATGAGAATGTTTAAAGCGTCACGGTCGTAACAAGCTATATATTTAAGATATTTGTTCAAGTTGACGTTTCTATATCAACAAGAGGAACCATCAATTATAATGTGTTGACACAATTATGTAGATACAACAGCAAATTAATATCTTATGTGTATTTAATTTAACTTTTTATGTTAGTTTGATTTTTTTTTAAAAATCCATTACTTGTTATTGTAATGTAACATTGTTTGCTAGACTTCACCTTGTCCAACAGTGAGTTCATTTCTGTTTTACCTGACTTTTTATATTTGTTTAAATTTCATTTATGTAAACAACTAATAATAGGTTGTTTATCTGTTAGTTTGAATTTTTTTTAATCCATTACTTGTTATTGTAATGTAACACTGTTTGCTGGACTTGACCTTGTCCAAAACTGAGTTCATTTCTGTTTGACCTGACTTTTTATATTTGTTTATATTTCATTTATGGCAACAACAAACAATAGATTCATATTTTCTATGTGTATGACCTCATTGATTGAATTATTATTAGAGTAAACAAGAAGGTGCGAAAATGATCAGGGTTATGTTTTTGGAGATTCCCTAGTGAATTTCATGGGTTATTGTGTTTAAGTAAACAAGGCTCATTAGATCATGCTATAAAGTTATTTACCATTAGGTAATGGTTGCTTTGAGAAAATACTAATTTGTGATCTGAGGTCAAACATAGAACAATATTATCTTGTGTCAGTGAAGATTTTACCAGTTGTGCTTTAACATCTAGTACTTTAATTTGTATTGTGTTGTGACCTGTTTGTGCTGAATTTTATATTCTTCACATTATTGAATTAAAATGATTATTTTATCTGGAAATACAAAAGTGATCTGATAAAATTCTTGGATAAGACATTCATTGGAATTTATACTGAATTCAAACCTGGAATAATATTTCTGTTATTAAACAGTGGACTTTTGAGATATTAGTAGATCGCAGGCTAAAATAGACACACATTAGCCCTCGATTTTGGATGTCTTCGGTTTTGAACTGATATTTATTCTGGAGTTTTTATTACTAGGACTTGTGTTTTTAATTGAATTATTTTTTGGATTTAATTCGCAATATCACAAGTTCTTTTATCTCATCTTTTTCACTCTGTATTCTAAGTAAATAAACTCTTTTGTTAAATTTTACAAAGCTTGTTGTATTCACTCTTCTCTCTTACTTATTTTAAGAGCATAAACTCGTAACAATATCTAAGTTTTCTTGCTGTCTTGTTGCCACCACACCACATCTAAGATATTTGAATTTATTGTCTACACGTTGAACTCAACATATTACAAATTATATCACGTCAAAATACCGTTAAAGACGCATGCTATATGCATATATTTTGTTGGCATAAAGTTATGAACTTGATCGGGTATTAAAAAGATTTTTTTTTTTATCACATAACAACGTACATGCTTTGCAATAATGGATGCTGTGGAAGGGAGGTCATATTTACAGATTGGATGCGTTTACCGAAAAAAATTGATTACCGAAATATACATTAACATATTTCTGATATAAAACAAAGAAACTATATACACTACTGTAAGATACATATGTCCCAGTATGTCAGATGCAGCCTCCTATTAATTAAACGAAATAAGAGGAAAAGCTCACCTCTTCTTCAACAGGATAGAAACCAGTTCTCCGCTTGGAAAAGACCATTCTGTCATCGATATAGATTTCGAATGACCCTGTATGCATATAAAATAGTAACGCCATTACATAAATTGAGAATATAAATATTTTCATCTCAGTGTGTGTGTGTGTATATATATATATATATATATATATATATATATATATATATATATATATATATATATATATATATATATATATATATATATATATATATATATATAATCTTTCCTCATATTTGTGCGCAATGTAAGTACGTACTAGTGTATGCACCTGCGCGCTAAGCGAGCACGTATGTATGTATGTATGTATGTATGTATGTATGTATGTATGTATGTATGTATGAATGAATGTATGTATGCATGCGTGTTTGCAGACAAATTTGGTTGTGAGGATTGAAGCAACTAATCCAATTTATAAATATCAGGCTCGAAACTAGTTTAAAAATGACTAAAATAAATAACTTTATTATAAGCGTTAATGCTGGCCGTCGACGCAAATCAAATAGAAGGACTGATACAAAATTTCATTATTTCGCTTTCATTACTGCCAACATCTTATACGACTCTGAGACTCTTCATCACAAACGTTTGATGATATATGTAATTAAAATGTTTGTATATATATATATATATATATATATATATATATATATATATATATATATATATATATATATATATATATATATATATATATGTGTGTGTGTGTGTGTGTGTGTGTTGAGGGTGTGGTCGGGGCGTACGTACTTGGACGGCCTATCTTTTCTTTGACCTTGGTTCCAGGGCAATAGGTGTGTATGGCATAGCGGAGATTGTCAAACACACCCTGATTTATTCATCCTAACCTAAAATGAAAATGTTATGGCTATATTTGTCACATGTATATTTCAACCTAGTACAGTTGACACACAGATTTTATAAATCATGCACTCATGCCTGAAATAATGTTTATTTGCTTTACCAATATCATTGAAAAATATGATTTTTACTATCATAATTACGAAAATTTCGTTACAAGAATAAAACAATGATCATAACGGAATGCTACTGTCGTGTCTCAGTTGTGATGTATCCTTGTATCTTTCGCACATTTTTAAATAAATAGTATCCCTTATGCGGTCATGGATCAAAAGTAAAAAAAACGACTTAAAAGAATAGCCATTGTTAATGACACAAAATGAGCCCTCTTTGTGTGTGTGTGTGTGTGTGTGTGTGTGTGTGTGAGAGAGAGAGAGAGAGAGAGAGAGAGAGAGAGAGAGAGAGAGAGAGAGAGAGAGAGAGAGAGAGAACGTACCCATGTTCAATTTCCACAAAAACTCTTTTTGAACCCCAAGACATTACTTTTCTTCTCTGATATATTACTAAATCAGAACCAGTTTCAAGAAGAGACCTATATAAGCAAACTAAAATGTCTTACACAATGCATTATATACAGAGCACATTGACGGAAATAATTGTATAGACTCGTTCTCAAAAGATACAAATTATTTTAGAGTATCCATGCATTGGACCTGTATGAATTATGAATTAGCATTGCGTAGGATATTTCATCTTGAAGTGTATAACACAATTCCACAAAATGTAATGAATGTTACCTATGATTTAGCGTCTTCAAGCTTTGAGTAACCCAGTTCTTGTACCATTGTTTTTTTTTTTTTTCTCTCTTGCTGCAGGGTGATTCAACCTCGCGTATGGAAGCCTGTTTGTAAGTTCAATACCTTTCCCTCAAAGGGATTTACTTTCTGCTGCATTAAAGTCATTTCCATAAAATCAGGATAACATAATGTCTTCTTTATGAATGATGAATGCTGATATCATCGCTGATATTCTTGAAAGAAAAGATTTTTAAAAATTAGCTGCTGTGGCAATGATATCCGATGATATGTAAGATTGCTATCATTTTCATCCTGAAGAACTAGACATGATAAGAAGTGTTCTGGCAAACCTCCATATCGATATGGCTTGCCGTAGCGACAAGAATTTCAAGATGGCTTCCATGGCAGCGATATTTGAGTTCAGATCGGCAATATTTTCATTCAAGACCAAGTGGATATCATAATTTTTTTGATAGCTCATGTCGACATGACTTTCCATCAAGGAGGAGCAGCGATAAGATTTAAAGATGGCCACTGGGGCTTGCCACTCAATTTTCATTTATTCCCAACATTAAATCATCAGAAGTCCCCTGGGGAAAAACTGATATTCATCCGCTCAGGAGGAGTGTCAATAACAAGATTTTCAAGATGGCTGCTATGTGGCCATAGTGATACTTGATCGACACCCATTTTTATTTATGACTATCTAGGCAACATAAGAGGGGGCCCCGAGTGGCCGTGTGGTCTAAAGCGCTGTCCGTTACGGATCACTGCCATCTCACCTCTGTCTTCGTGTGTTCGAGTCTAGGATACGGCTAATGTAGATATGTGAGAAAGCTTGCCAGTAGCTTCTCGTGGGTCGGTGGTTCTTTCCGGTGATTTCCCGGTTTCTTCCTCCACCATTAATACTGGCCGCCATGAATAGCCTATCGTGTGCTGAAAAATGGCGTTAAGCCCAACAACAAACAAACAAACAAGCAACATAAGTCTTTAGCAAAACCCACAAGTTAGTATGACTATTTACTCAGCTTGAGTTGCGACAAATTTTTTTTTTCCAAAGACCAACTATACCTAGGGAGTGGTCTTCTAGTAAAAAAGTACAGGTTGATACAAGTTTCCAGTCAGAGTACGGATAGCAAGACGTTCAAAATAGCTATTGGTGCCATATTGATGTCCGATTGGCAAAATTTTCGTTAAGGGCCAACTATGTGTTGGGATAAAAGCGTGTACAAAGTTTCATGGTAATCCAGACCTGTCTTCACGGACGGCATCAAACAGGCCGTCCCATAATGTCTTCTTTTGACACGTAGAGTTAAGAGTGGGTATGACCTATACTTTGTGCATCTGTAACAGCCTAAATTTCCTATAAAAAAAAAAAAAAAAAAAAAAAAAAGGATGGTGAAGTATTAGCTTTCTATGAAAATGTCTACTTAAAATACGAAATTTCCTTAGCAAAAACTTCAATATGTGACCTACACTAAAATATACACGAGTTTATATCAGTGTAGTAAAGGTTAAAAAAACCCTAAGGTAAATTTCAAATATATTTTGATTTTATTTCCGATTAAAAGAATGTTATAATGTTGATTTTAGTCAGATAATTTTGAGAGTTAAACAAGATGGATAATGCGCACCTTTTGGCCAGCAGTATATAATCTTTCATGATTGTTCTGTAAACTGAAAAGAAAAATCTAACCGTGCTCTACCTCGTCTATAGAAAGCCAGTAGATTTGCTTACATACCGATGCGAACATCGAATAAAGGATCCAGTACAATAAGTATGTTGGATAGATTTTAGAAAGTCAATATCGTATTAAGATCCCTTTGAAATAAAATGTGTGAAAGCCGGAATTACTGGACCATTTCCATGATCGCATATAAGCCAAGGTACGCATAATCTATTGGTAATTTAACCCATCGTGGTGTTGATTTTTATATAATGATTTCTGAAATAAATAGAAGCGAGATCGGTATATTACAGATAAAAGATCGTCCACGGGGACCAAATGAGATTGTTCACTTTAAGTCAATCTAACATCTTAATGGATCGTTCGTTTACTTTTAGGTGCGAGTCTAACAATGGAATCTTGTTGGGTATTGTATAGAATCGTACCATACAAATAAAAACAGGTTAAAGTGGTTGATTATTTACAAGATTTAAGTGTCTACCGATCCCTTCTCAAATTATTGATTTTTGGTATAATTCAATATATATATATATATATATATATATATATATATATATATATATATATATATATATATATATATATATATATATATATATATAAAGAATACAAATCATATGGCGAATAACAACCCTCTCAAGCGTACTGGATCCACCAAGGGATCACGTTTGTCAGGGATTAATTAAAATAGATGCAATAAACTGACGACGAACAGTACGAAACTAGTAACTAACTAGCCTAAGCGCTTTCGACTCTTAATGAGTCTTTTTCAAAGGCAAATACAAAACATAGTTACGACAAACAAATTTTGTAAAGTTTGTCGTAACTATGTTTTGTATTTGCCTTTGAAAAAGACTCATTAAGAGTCGAAAGCGCTTAGGCTAGTTAGTTACTAGTTTCGTACTGTTCGTCGTCAGTTTATTGCATCTATATATATATATATATATATATATATATATATATATATATATATATATATATATATATATATATATATATATATATATATATATATATAATCATTCTTGTCTTCGTTTACATATTTTAAGGAGCTGATGTAGCCGAGTGGTTAAGACGTTGTACTCGTGAGAACATAGTCTGTGTTCGATTACCACTATCGGAACAGCTTTTTTAAAGTAAACTTGAACTGAAGCGGTCAAATCTGTCCTGCGCACATTATCGGTATCTGCCCATAAAATGTCTACTATTAACTGTGGTTCTATTCTGGTTCTTGTGTAGTCAAACTGCCGTTCTTCTATCATTTCTCGCGATTAAGATACCTCAAAGTAATGAGCGACTGGGTTGTTATAGGAAGAAACAGATATTCTACGAATCAAGAAAGGAGTCGTTAAACAACCCACATAACTGCTGGAAGACTCGAACTTGGGCTACAAAGGTACAAAGCAAGAATATCAAAGACATCGCTATGCAAAAGTCTTGGAACGTTATTGACGATCAATACAAACACTACTAAGTACTACCTAGTATTTCAAAACTAATCCTCAGTAGAGAGATATTAGACTTAATGTTGAATCCGATTTAAACAAATAAATAAGGAAAATAATAATCTAGTGGCATTCATTTGTCTGACTAAGAGCACGGAGATGACGAGGATGTGTTCTTTTTTCTTCCTTTAAAAATGTAATTACTCCCCGTACCATTATATATATATATATATATATATATATATATATATATATATATATATATATATATATATATATATATATGAATATGAACTTAGATTGATTTGCGATATTAAAGTTTGTCCAAATGTCTATACAATTCGTGCAAGATCTATAAAGATGTCATAGATACTAATGCTACAAAGAAACATTTTTTTAAAACAACATTGCAAGAGAAATCCGAATCAGTCTTGAAATCGAAGAACAATATTTACCGTATTTGACCGTCTATTACACTTCTAATCTGCATATGCCGCAGACATGCAGCACTAAGTCCCACCCAGTCACATTATCCTGACAACAGGCCAACCAGTCCAAAACCTAACCTCTTAATGCTGAGCGCCTAGCGGGACAGCTGTTAGTACAATTTTAACAAGTCTTTGGTATAACTCGACAGACGTTCGAACCCGCGACCTCCCACATCCGAGACGGTCTGAAATTAGATTGGTCCCACGATCAGGGACTATTACTCCGCCAAAGGAGTCGGCAATTGTCAAGCAAACTAGGCATAGGCCTTATCAATGTCAAAGCTGCGCAAAAAATGTTTTTTAATCCAATAATTAAACTTACTGTGCAAATTTGAATGCGATTTGGTCTGACTATCACGTGCTGTAACTTTGTTATGTGGTGACTTAGAATGTTGACTATCTAACGCAGCCAAGACCTCATCTTATCAAACTACATTCAAATTATGGTAGAAATTTAATAATAAAAAAAGAAGTTTTATTTTGTAGAATGAAAGCGAAAGGGATTTACAACCAGGTGCTACACTCCGCCAAAAGCTAACATTAAAGTTTGTCAAGATTTAATCAGAATCAAGTTGTGTACCAAATTTGCTTGAAAATCAATTAATAATGAAAGGAGTTATAGTAGGGAAACGAAAATGTGAGCATAACAATCGGGTACACAGATATACAATGCTGACAATCAAGCTCAGTCAAGATCTTATAATTATCAAACAGTATATCGAATCACTTGAACCAAATAATAACAAAAATACCATAAAACAGTACATTTTACAACCACCATGAGGTGAATAGTATAATGATCCTTCCATCAAGAAAAACTATTTATTTGTCATATGTCAATACTCGGCAATCCCGTTCAACTTATGCACAATGTAACTGTCGCAGTGACCTTTATTATTTTTATTCCTTGACCACAAGATCAACGTTTTCTTTCATCTTCAAATTATTCAAAACTGTTACCAAAATATGCAAGATTCTAGTAAACTTTTGACTAAGTACATTACATAGAAACGATTATCTTGTAGTCCTAGTGACCAGGACATTTTACTGCTCTGATTCCAAAAGCAGTTTGATTCATCTTAAATGCAAATCAACAACTGAATGTTGTCACGGTAGAAGGCACAGACACCATCTTTCTTTGTTAACTACAGACCTTGTCCTTCTACCCATTGACCCAATGACTGACAGATGCCTTTCTTGTCTCGAATGTTAGGAATCTACAAAGGTTAGTCAAGGCTTGTGCTATAGACCTTTATTTCGTGAAACTGTTTTCCGTCTTGGAGTTCCAATGACCATGACCTTTTAACCATAAAATCAATAGGTGTTTCCTTTTATCATATGTAACCCATCTGCATTAGTCTAAGTTTCCTCTGACCCATGCCACCCCATTTTTTTATATTTGGACATCTATATTGGGGTGTAGGGTCAGAGACAACTGCCTATTGAAAAGTGATGCTGAATTCCAACTTTTCGATAGGGAATGGACTCTGACCCTATACCCCAACATAAATGTCCAAATATCAAAAATAGGGTAGTAAGGGTCAGAGGAAACTCGGACTAGTTTAAACTCTGTAATAACAGATGTCTTTCTTATCTCATGTCATTCACAAAGTTTGATCAAGGTATATTATACCAATAATTGTTTGACAAGTTTTCCTTCTTTTAGTCCTCATGACCTTGACTTATGAGCGCACCATCGCTAAGTCTCCTACTTGCCAAAGTGCAATTAGTTTAAAAGTTTGGTAGCAAGAGACAATGAGATACTAGAGTTATTGTGCAGTAATAAAAGAGAACAGATGGATGGAAGGACAGCTAGATACGAATGGCAATATATGTTCTGCTGCATGCTGGACACAGAATTTTAGGCTTTATTGTGCAGAAATGAAAATGGGCATGGCTGACATCTGCAGCTATACAAAGCAAATAACAAAGGTCTCAATGTACTACAATTATTTGATGTTAGTACCACATTGGTTTTGTCTTTGAAAGTTTTCCTTTAGTGGTCACTTCAGTAACAAATGCACATTTCATCAAAGGAAGTCAGAACCAAACTTAATAAAATGATCATGCTTATTATCATGGCATAAAAAGCAAGTTAAATTTCAAATCTTTGAAACCACAGATATTTTGCTGCAATGATGTTTGTTCATGTTTTCAAATGTATTCATATGTTTTCATTACCCTATTATTAACAGCTTGTTGTATCTCATTTGAATGATATATTAAATTTCACAATATATCGCAGCACATTAATTTTCAAGGAAAAGATATAACAGCAGTCATTGAAAGTGCAGGATCCCTGCCATGATGTGAATTTTAATTAAACCTATTCTTAAATTTATCTTAAGAAAATACTGATTTTGTACTTCTAAAACTAAATCAATCAACTTCAAAGTGAACATTTATTTATGCCAGTATAGAACAGGAAAAAAGTCTACAAGTCCTAAACTTCCAGATTTTTTTCCCCCGTGTTTTTCAATTGGATTAATGGTGCATCCAGCGTAATTATTTTCACTTCTATCATTATCAATTCCTTACAAAGAAAATGATGCAAATATGATCTATGCTTTTTTGTATAAGTACAGATTACTGGCATTTCATGTGACATTAACCCAACCACCCAAAACTCTCAAACACTCACATCATGAGGCACATCCTTTTACTGCAAAAAAACAACCGAACATTCATGTTATAAGGACCTATTTATTTTATTTTTTTTCTCAAAATAAAAAAGAAAATTTTGTAATAAATATACTATTCTGAAACAAAACATTTACATCAATATACGGTAGACCCAACTTACAAGAAATCTTCAAGGTTTTCGAGCCTTTCAAGAATTAACTGTCACAATTTCAATCACAATTGTTTTGGTATAATATTTTATCATATAAAAACTGAATTTGATGCCGACACATTACACCTGGCAACATCACACAGAACCTGCATCAAAGCAATTTTTAATATTGTGATATAACAGAATCTCCAACCTGTGTTCAATTGATGAATGATACAATATGCCACTACTTACAAAGAGCTTGAGACAAAATTTTATTCAACTTCTTAAATATCATATCAAATGAACACCAAATGTGAAATCCTCCATGCGTTTCCATAAGCGTTTCAT
The DNA here is from genome assembly GCA_016746295.1 of Potamilus streckersoni. NCBI lineage: Eukaryota > Metazoa > Mollusca > Bivalvia > Unionida > Unionidae > Potamilus > Potamilus streckersoni. The sequence continues at coordinate 517,321 of JAEAOA010001867.1, forward strand.
ACATTTTTTTCAAGTTCTACCATATATATATATATATATATATATATATATATATATATATATATATATATATATATATATATATATATATATATATATATATAATCTTGAGCATACAAAAAAATGCCAAATATCCAAAGTGAAAAATAATTATTACAGAAATATTGAAATAGAACGTTACTGATCATTGGTATATTGAATTGTTTGCATGACATGATGCTGTATTTGCCAAATTTCATCAAAACGCATCAATAAATTCAGTGTCACTGCCAAAGTAACATCAGACAGACAATTAAGCAGCATGTACTTTTGGATTGTATGTCATCATAAGGGAAGTAACTCTTCATTCATAGACATGTTAGTGATGAAACTTGAGGAAAAAAAAACCCTCCAGAAACACAATTCTCAATACTGTTACTATCTGTCCACCCACAGGACACTGTATGCTGTAATGATTCTTACCATCAATTTTGAGATATGTACAACAAAATCTGGCCTTTGCAACATGTAAAAACTGACCTCTATAATTGGATCTTTATATTATACAAATAAATTATAAATGGGACCTTTTGTATCTAATGTGTATACAGATAGCTTTTACTTGGAGAAGACACATCAAAATATTTGACTGTATGACCATAAGGTTGCTATAAAAACTATCCTGACTGAAGCAGTGCTCTTATCATTTCAAACAATAAGTGCTGAACATATTAGAATGTAGGCTTTTCTAAAAAATATTAGACAAAAATGCTTTCAATAACTTTAACTTTCTTAACTAACTTCAATTGATTCCTCATTTTCTCTATTATCAACAATATTAACTTGGGAGCTATTTCCTTCTGCAAGTATTAGTTCAAATTTTGTTTACATATCCATCATATTACTAATAAGAACAGATGCAATAATATTAAGAACTGTCCTACATGAGACAGTCTCAAAATACTAATCAACATAAACACATCTGAATTAAGTATACTTTTCTGCCATATATACTTTGCTTGCCTGGAACAATATGATATCTTCAAAGCTGACACTGAAATCAAGCAGGAAATTTTTCTCTGGAAAAAGGTACATCTCAATTTCTAATTGACTAACATCATTCCAAGTGACAAATCTGAGAGCAAAACATTAGCTTATGACTGAGTTGACAGTCAATACAATTATATTTTTAATCATGTTCAAGTAGGAAAATAGAAAAGAAAATTTCCAACTTTTGTATAACCATTAAACTAATCACTAGCTAATGCACAAGCTATAACTTTGGTTCATTCTGTGCTTCTGGAGTTGCATCCCTTGGGTCATGGGTAGTATTACAAGAGGTTACATCCAGGACTTTCTGAATCAGTTATCTCATCTGCTTTCCCTCCAGCAGCAACTTTCCTGACCTCTTCCACTACCTATAAAAAAGTATTTGAAATGATAAGCATTCAACTAAGTATAAAGAAAGATGACAGACAAGAATAGTTAATTAACTTGTATAATCATGTGACTGAAGACCAGTACCATGTTTGTTTTCTGCTGCATCATTTGTGTATATTTTCTATATGTACATCCACCCAATATATTGTACTGCATGAAATATATTTATTTTAATGTTTAGTCTTGTGTGTCAAAATATTTATTTATTATACATAGCAAACAATAGTCAAAATAATCTTGGTGACAATATCATTCACAATAAACTCAAATATTTGGGGGAAATGTTTCATTTTCCATCTAGAATTAGGAGAAAATGGAAAAAAGTATGGAAAAGTCAGTGCAGAAATTAAAAAAATGTATACAGCTCCAAACAGTCACTTTAAACTTCTGATTATGTGTAATTCTGCCATATGCAGGGCTTGTTTAAAAACTAGGCAAACAAGGTGGCCACCTAGGGCACAAAGATTGGGATGAGGTGGGATGGGGCCCAAAAAGTGGTATTTGAAAATAATTTAAGATCCATGCTATGTTGTGCAAAACGAGAATCAAAACAATGTTAATACTGCCAAGTTATTCATTTATAATCATTACATATGTAGACTAAATAATGAACTTAATAAATCATCAATCTGACTGTGAATACCAATAAACAATCTACATAATGCAGTATTCAATTTCTTTTGTTTTTAGTAAGCAATGCCCTGGAATGGGTGGGGACAGGTGGAAGGTTAAACTAGGATGCATAATACCACTGCACTGGTTGTAGGCATATTACTAAAAATTTGCAAAACGCTATTAAAACATTATGAAAATATGAAAACTGTTTTAGTTTTCTTCACTAAAATTGTTGTATAACATAAAACTGCAACTCAAAAATAGGTTATTGTTCAAAATCATCAGGTTTCCATATACGAAGCCCTCTTTTCATACATATGAAGGATGAAATATTGGATAAAATTTCTACTGATATTAGTACTAGAGCTCGGTGTATCCACTAAGTCATAGTTTGCTTCTTACTGCGATACAAAAATGAATTTTTTTCAATCCTTTTTTTTCGAGATCATTGGCATATATTTGGCAGAATTCCTTAGATAGCAATTAAATTTCAGGTGTTAAACGACCATCAAATTAATCCCATGTCATTACAGCGCATAAAACTGGTTTCTCTAACTTTCCAGCATTTTCTTTGAAGGGAAAATAGATACAAACATTATCATGTTTTTTTTTGATTATTAATGCATTAATTAATTATTAACTGAAATAAAAGGCTGTTTGGGAATGTTTTGAAAGCAATCCAAGGCAAAGAAAACTTCATTTTTGGGTCTTTTTCAAGGAAACAACAAACTTGATGCCAACTATTTTGTCTGAATTTACCCCATAACACTGATCCTGGGCTATCAATTTATTTTAATGTTAAAAATTCTTTTCTTCATCAATCTGTATGAATTACAAGTCTAAAACAAATTTCAGGGTGTCCCAATTTGATCCACTTTACATAGAAAAACTTGCTAATTCCATGATCATTGAACCTCTTTTTAAAAATGGCAGAAAAATCCCAGTACATTAAATTACAAAGTGTACTGTTAGACTGCTGGGGATTCCAACCTTTAAAACTGAAGAAAATAAAAACACTGATACCTCTAATTTGTCAGATATATTCTTCAATGTCATACTTAAGACCCATAGGGGTAAAGATAAATATTAATACTTTTCATCCCCATACTTCAAGCTGCTTTGGAGTAGAAAGAAAGAAAAAAAAAAATTCTTGACCTGCAAATTTAACCTCAATGTATGACCCACTAAATGTAATAGAAGGCATACCTTTTAATAACTTTTGTTATAGGTCGAAAAGAAAGTGATGCTGTGGTAAGCAGATAAATGAATGTAAAACTGGAAGGTCATACAATTAAAAATGTAGAGAACAATAAAGCAAAGTTCTTGCCACAAATGTAAGAAAGATTACAGGCCTTTTCCAGGCGATACAACAATTTCCAGCCCCCCAAAAGAGCTCTGAATCCATGTACTAAAACAAGTCCCAAATACAAACGAGCAATTGTGTTACCAGTTTCCAATTAAGACAGTTGTAATTAAAAAAAATTAAGACTTTCTAGTCATTTTCATTTTTCTATATATTTTTCAAAACCTAGAAAAGCAATTTTCAAAATCCAGACCTTTTCTGGATTTCTATACTGATGCAGGATAAAGTAATGTAACAATAAAAAACTAAAGCAGCTCCTCCAATGAAACCCATTTAATCATGCAACAATTTTGAAGTCTCCTCAAAACATATCAGGAAAAGACTTGTATATATAGCAGACCAGAATAGTGTCTTAGTTATGGGTCAATACGCACAAGTCTAATGATGTAACTCATTTTGTTGAATGATCAGACAATTATGCCCTGGGAAACACAAATTCATCTGACTAGCATTAAAATAAATTTTTTAACAAACGTGGCGATAAATGACGCATATTTTGGTGTGAATTTATAAAAAAAATACAAGCAAAGATAGGAAAGTTATTCTGTTAACTGAATTTGTAGATTGTATAGTGTATACAGTGTAATCACTTATAGTGCTGCTAAAAGGTCAAAGTCTTGGATAAGCTTGGATGCAACAGCTTGTCTTCATCTCAAGATGACAAGACAAATTTGTATGCACCAGTTGTCACTGTGCTAAAAGGTTAAACAAATTTTCATGCAAGTCTGGTTGCCAAAATGCCAAACTTACATAAACAGTGTGTCATGCTGTCAAAAGGCCAGACAAACTTGGACATATCAGCTTATCCTGCTGCCTAATGGCTCTATATACAAAACTACATACATAACTAACTAGTGGAAAGTAAGAGTGTGACATGGTGTAGGGATACATTGAAAACAACAGGTCAGAACACTTTTTATAAGCCATATCAAATGGGTTCTTTATCCAAACTGGAACAAACAATTAAATCATGCAACCATATATGTTATGTGTATGCTGTTTGCAGTCAGTGCGCACTAGGCATGGTTAGATATAATATTTAAGCACATATTTGGTATGGTCATCACATCATATACTTAATGCCTACTTTCTTGGAATCTGGAAATCCATGAAGCTTCAGCTTGGAAAAGATGAGGTGGCCATTGACAGAAATTTCAAAAGAAGCTGAAAGAAAGAAAACAAAATGAAAAAGGAATCAGTTGCAGATTACAAATATGTAGTAATGTTCAATACTTTGAAATACATGCAGAAGCTCTAGTTTAAAAAGTCTCAGAACATGTTAAAAGTATTGCCTTGTCTTCCGTGGTCACAATGATGAATGACAAGTTATACCAACATCCAACATTGGTGGCTGGTAAATAATATGAGCACACCACATTAATATGAACATTCCACATTGGTGGCTTAGAAGTTTACGAACATCCCACCAAGGTGGCTGGTAAATTATATGAACATCTCACATTGGTGGCTGACAAGTTATACCATTATCTAACATTTGTTGCTCGTAAATAATATGAGCATACCACAGTGGTGGGTGGTAAGATATTTTAACATTCCTTAAGTCATATGAGCATGCTACAAATAAACTGGTATTATTTTCATTGCAAAACTGTTCCAACTATAAAACTCAAGTTTATTACTGCTTTTAATCCTCATTATGCACCACACAAAACATTAGGTGTGAAGTACTTATCTTGCTTCATTTTGTTTTTAATCTAATCTTTACATACATATATACATACATACATATATACATGCATGCATGCATACATACATAAATGCATACATACATACATATATACATGCATGCATGCATACATACATACATACATACATACATACATACATACATACATACATACATACATACATAAATACATACATACATACATACATGTAAACCTATCTACCAGAACTAGATCATTAACTTTAATTTTACTGGCTTTCTAAAATGAAATTCAATGGCAAAGTGTCCTAGAGATGAAATTTTATCAACAAGTCATGCTATTATGAAGACCAAATGTGGTATCAAAATTTGTGTGATTAGAAATGGTGAACATGATTTCCCAAAATCCAGATATAGATACTCTTGTGTTATAAAATGTTAATTTCTATTAAGATTTATCAGGTAATGATAATATTGAAGCCATGTATAAAACAAGTTCAGCACAGGAGTTAGTAGATGGTTGATCAAAACTAACATTTATTGGGTGGAATAAAACATGACTCCTTAACTTGCTAAATTTTTTTCAAGATACAATTCTAATAAAAAATATTTTATGAGTATAAAGATATTCACTTGCAGTGATAATAAATATGTATGTATTATTGCCTTAAAGCATGCAACTAAACTACAATGTACATCTTCTCCAGCCCCAAAGTTAAACCAACAGACATGACCTTGAACTTTGTTTAGTCCCAAGCTGTATTTTATATCCTATGGTGCATGGCAGTTTGTAATGTTAATTCATGCATGGAAGAAACTATCAGATAAAATCAATTAAATGTCTGACCATCAACTTGAAATTGAAACAAGTGTCTCACATACATGCCAATCCTGAGAGAGGTATAGGCATAATTTTTGCTAATAGTGGCACAGTGTAATCTAAGCATAAAAAGTGGAATATATGTATTACATGCTATAATTACAGTAGAATATGAAATATGTACATTTATTTTTGCTACTATCCTGCATCTCAAGGTTAAAGTTCTTGGTAAATTGTCAAGCTCCATGTGAACTAGAACCAGAATACAAACACAATACAAGGACAAATTATTTATATTCAACTTAAATACTATATGTCTTATTTTTGCTGAATGATCATGAAGCCATCCACACTATTCTTTTGCACTCAATGTAAGTGTTGTTTTATTTAAACCATATACAGGTGAGCATAAGAAGTAATTGCGTGAAAAAAATGCATAATGATTGTGCCAAACGAAGAATGGTTGGCATGTATGTAACTGTAACTGACCTCTAAGATGTTACTCTTGTCCCATTATACTTGTGGGCCAAGTCTGATAATAATTAAGTGATGCAAACAGAAGATATTACCCTTTAAAAAACTAAACAAGAACAAAAAAACTTTAACCAAGAGTCAAATCTGGCCGGCTGACTGGATATTGTGGATGCTCTCATTTTCATTTCTAGATTTTAGCAGCAGAATGGAAAAAGGTGAATCTTAAAGCCAAATGTTTGATACATGGTTCTTTTCCTTCTGGTATGGTAGGCTTAATCAACTAGATACTAGCAAGACTACTACATATAACTTACTTCCCCGCCCTACCTCTCCTGAGACCTCTGCACTCGGCACAGCCGATACAATTTCTTGCATCAAGGCTTCGTACCGAGGATAGTAACCTCATTTGCCACTGAAATAATATAGAAAAAATACAGCTATATTAAAATAAGCATTATTACACATAAAGTACACACAGTAAAGATCATATCTTTCACTGCATATTTCTTGTTCAACACCATTTACATACAACGGAAAGTAGAATGAAAAGAACAATTTAATTGTATCCTGCCAAATTGAGAGTCAAAAGTGCGGGGAACTAGACTAACAGTCAATAAACCACTGAACAAGATTCCTTTTTTCTCAAAAACAAGCAGAATTTATTTGGGGAGACAATTGACTACATCAAATCTCAATTTTTATATTGCTCAATTAGTACAGTATTGATGTCATGATTTCAATGGAAGTAATAATGAAACTTCTTATCATCCATGAGGAAAACTCTTTAAGTGCCAGTTCAAGAATTCAGTGAAACTCGCTCACCCACTATGGTCCCTATCTGTGAAACCATGCTCCTTATTTTATGAAGCATTAATTTCGCTTGGTTTCCTTGCTATCTTTGATCACAGTTACCAATGAGTCGATCAATTTAAGATAGTTTATGTTACATACACAATAACATTTATAACACTGATTAATCAAATGAAGTGAGTTCTTCCGACATACGATGGGGTCCGCTAGATTTAAAGTTTGTAGGATTTTTGTGCCTTTTAACTTTTCTTTTTTTAGGCTCCTTTTCTTTGATTCAAAGGGGTGTTTGTTTTTGTGCTATGTCTTACAACCCAACGGCTTTGCATAGAGTATTCCGATTTCCAATGTAGGAGTCAAAGTTTCAGGAATATCTCACATTTTTGCATCCTTAATTGACACTCTTCCACTAATTTATGCATAATTAATATACTTATTGTGCTGTCTTTATCCTGTTGGAATCAAAATATGACACTACCAAATGGATGCATTTTCATGTTCTGCCAAAATACTTTTTAATTTGTTGCAATGCGATGGTAGTCGAGATATTTTCAAGTAGGTCATGTGGAGAAGATGTTGTAAGGCTTAATGCCATTTTTCAGCACATGATAGGCTATACATGGCAGCCAGTATTAATGGTGGAGAAAGAAACCGGTAAATCACAAGAAATAACCACCGACCCATGAGAAGCTACTAGCAAGCTTTCTCACTTATCTACATTCGCCAAATCCTAGACTCAAACCCATGCAGACAGGTGAGATGGCAGTGATCCAAAACGGACAGCGCTTTAGACCACTGGGCCTCTGTCAGGTGGAGAATGTTTTTTGAATGAAATGAAACTTTGCTTATAGAACCTTTCGTTAAAGAATAATATTTCAACCTAACAAGATTTTGACATCCTCTGCTTTCATTGGTTTTCAGCCAACGGAAATGTAGGTGAACCAAACTTGAAAACAGGTCCATTTCTTTTGTAATAATTTGAATTTCATAGAGAAAAGATCAGGGTAAGTCTGACAAAAATATAACATAATTTGTAGAAAAGCGTCATTATTAGTTGCCAGATGTGTGTGATATTCCTGAAAATTTGACTTTAGTTACACTATTAATCAACCTAAAAACAAGCTACAGAGCGCCATTAGTCAGGCAGTCACCCATCACCCACCATGAATAAAAATATCGTGGTGATGGGGCTTACGTTGTAGGACTTAACTATTACTTTAATTTTTAGCCATTTCTTCACAGATTACCATCCTCCACCTACAAGGGCACGTATCGTTGCTTACAATTTACCGTCATACATGCACTATACAATATAGTACATGTATAACATGTGAATTAAAAGCAAAGATACGAGCATAGTTGTACATCAACCAAGAGTACACAATTATGTTGAAATTTGAACTGAGAAAAAGTGGGCGTAATTACGTTACAGAAACTTTTGTTCTTAGTTAGGAATAGAGAGAACACTGAACGCTCCCAAAGCCTTCATCTTAGACTAAGAAGCTGTTCACCGCCTTATTTTTATTCTCACATGACTCGGCTCTGGCTACCAGTCATGTGAGAGAAAAATTAAAAAAGGCGAACAACTGGTTTATCTCGCTTCATCTATACACATAATTTTCCCAGCGTTTACAATTTAAAGAAATATCATCAAACATACGAGGACAATAAGGATGTACAAATTATATTACTGCTGTCAATTATAATAATACTCACCAATATTCTACATGCACCTTCACCGCCGCCATATTGCATAAATTACAGGGTAAACATGGTAAACATGACAAAGCAAGTCTTTATGGTATAACGGTACCAATTATACAACCACAGGTGGGCGGAGCTTAAGGTGTAGGAACATTGCATTCAGAAATAAACGACAAAACTAGCTGTGATTGGTGCATAAGTAAGAGTTGTACTTTCTGTTAGGCTTTAAAAAAAAGTTAAGCCTCTTGGCAACATGAAAAATTATTTTAATTCATATCTAGATCACATTTTGTATTTTCTAAGATTTTTTTTTTTAAAAAATGTGGTACACATGACTGAAAATTTGTCCGGTGTAACTAGATAACTCTTACCCCTGTCTAGTTCCAGTAGAGTTATCTCTCTTAAATGCAATGAAGTACCTATTTTCGATGTTATCAAATTAACAATCTAACATTGTTCTCTGTGACAGTGTGTGACATGCATGCTGAGGTAGGATAGAAAGTATATTTATTTCGCAAAACATTAGCATTGCGGTCTATGGAAAAGCAATTGGTACCGTGATACCTTATATACAAATCAGAGGACACCCCAAAGCAAGAACTAAAAACCACCACCCGAGAGAGAAGCTGGTGTCAACAACGTAAAGAATAGGACGGTATCAATATTGTATATTGATTGCAGTCCTTCTTTTAAAAAAAAAATGTTGTCTTTATTTTTATTATCTTAAAGAACGTAAGAAACTCGTGTGTGTGTGTGTGTGTGTGCATATATATATATATATATATATATATATATATATATATATATATATATATATATATATAGTTTAATACAAACAATACTATCATACAGGTTAGAGAAATTAAATTCGTACTCTACCGAGTTTCGAACCCAGATCCGCGAGTAAATGGCACCCATCGCCTTGCCTGCACGCACCAACCCATATACCGTCACGACTAAGCACGCATCACCAAAAAATGATGGCACTGAATCGTTGTTATATAAGCTCGTGCGTAGCAGACACACTCGCATGACGACCTAGTAATTAATTCTCATATATACACACAGTCGTTCCAGATTCCTCTGAAAGAAATCAAGGTATATAGGAGTTTTGTTTTACAAAGAATTATAAATATATACCAGACAGAACAGACTGTGCTATCCCTGGATTCTGTAGTAGAATCTTGATAATAGTGGGCAGAAATAATAGTTTAATACAAACAATACTATCATACAGGTTAGAGAAATTAAATTCGTACTCTACCGAGTTTCGAACCCAGATCCGCGAGTAAATGGCACCCATCGCCTTGCCTGCACGCACCAACCCATATATATATATATATATAATTATTGCATTTCAGCTCGACATATTACAGCAGCAGTTATTAAATGTCAGAGCCATTTCAACAAAGGTAGCTCACTAAAAATGAACACGATTTTGCTTTTGAAAGATCGAAATATATAGAAAGTAACAACGACGTTGCTAAAAGAACACATGCCATACGCAAACGTAATTTAAAAAAAAAATAAGGAAGATTCCTGATTTAACCGCAACAACCATTTTTTAAATATATATTAATATAATGATCACAACATTACATCACTGGCATGACCCGCTATGACATTCTACCACTGTATAAAGAAACAATCTTGGCTGACGAAGACAGGGCTATGTATTCTATCGCATTTAAGAGGCTAATGAAAGAAAACTTCGAGGTACATAAAAGTGACTGTTTTGTTGATTAAATCATCTGACCTGATGTTAGAAAGGAACTAAATAGGAATTATAAGGATTAAATGATCATGGTTGGGTATTTATCGATGTGTAAATTTTTACCTAATCACTCACAAAGTAAATAAAGTATGAATGACTTTATGCTAACTTTATGAGTGATTAGGCAAAATTTACATTTACAAAAATAAAGTCAGTCACAGCACTTTCTTCAATTGTAATAGTTCTAACCAAAGAAGGGAACCATATAAATTTGTGCGTCGTGAAAAATGTTGTTATTTAGCTTGAAGAGATAATAACTATTTTATCATATAATAATGCCTTACACTAGCATTGTTTACCTCTGCCTTATTAGCATCCCATTTAACCTTCATATGAAATTGCGTCAATAAATTATCGGGTGCAATCATGATATTTTGGCTGCGTTTGTTTGGGTTTAATGTATCCAGTTATGTAACTAAAGCAATATGTGGATTTGGGGCAGTTGACTCAATAATCACGCTGCAAGGAAGTTTGTATTTTCCTAATGTACACACCTTGTTATAAGCCACAAATGATATGCAATCAGCCTGCACATTAATACTCACTACAGTGAAATTAATATTTCTGTTCTTTGGCTTGTTCACCAGAAAGTGGCAAAACTCATTTATTTTAAGTTATCCTTCTTTTCTAGTTATGAGTTTAAATCACACTTATTATTTTTGAACAGACGCGTAAATAGAAAATGCATCTTCTAAGTTGTTTAAGTATTGATCAAAGCAACCAATGCTTTCTCAATCTTTCATCATCCAAAATACCTAAGTCTTTGTTGTGATTTTTTTAATTATGAAGTTTTGTTAGGTGCTCATTGCTCCTAATTTCCCTTGGTTTTGGGATCAACCATATTTTATGAAATGCCCAATCATTAACTAGTGCTCATTGAAACACATTTTGTTGATATTGCAATTTTTTATCTGACACTCAGACTGAATGCATCATATTTTACATTTCGGTACAATCATAAATACCTTGTTCTTTTTAACAGATATATGTGTGAGGAGAGGGGGGAGCGCTTATGCATCTTAAATATTGGACATATATTCTTGTTATCTTCTAGTGGGTGAATATAATGTTGCCAATAATGAAGCCTCAAAATATTTTAATTGTGTGTTCAATATGCTAGCGGATAAAATATTGTACATAAGCCTTGTTTGTTGATTTTGATGGACACGATGGTCTACTTCTTAGAATATGTACAACTTATGTCACATTCCGATTTCATAATGTATTTGATAAAAAAAATCCATTCCCCACAGGTGTTTTAGTTGCTTTTCCCAACGTCTCTCGTGGCTTGCATAATCTTCGCAATCTGTTTTAATTAGGTCCAATATTTTAAATTTCCTAACACAATAACTTTGACTTGCAGGCGTGGGGGCTGAGGCGGCCTGGTAGGGCCAAGTGGTATAAACCGCCTGCCTTAACCGATCACTGCCTCATCACCTATTTCCGCGTGGTTCTGAGGAGTTTTGCGCTCAGCCAATGTACGTATGTGAGAACACTTGCCAGTGGCATCCCATGGGTCGGTGGTTTTTACTATGGTTTTACGATTTTTCATCCACCGGTTATATTGACCGCTATGTATAGTCCATCATGCCCTAAAAATGGCGTTAAACTGAAAACAACCACAATAACTTTGGTTTGAACCTCGACCAATTATCCATGTTGCCTAAGGTAATTTTTAAGACCGATCCTTTTAAGCTTATTTAGCTTATCGTCTGTGAAGACAAATCCTCTACTTTGGCGGGTAATGTATCGCGTATCCTTATCATCGTCTGCAAAGCCACTGGCACTAAGGTGAAAAGTAAAAAATTTGGCGAGGGTTAAAGCTAAGTCAATGATTGTTCGCAGTCTCTCCGCAGTTAGAGCCAACGAAATTCACGGGTAAATCCAATAAATTTATTTCTAAAAGTTCAGAAAAAAATCACGTATTTGTTCATTCTAATGGATGCAACTGAAGATTGATATAAAAGTAAATATATCAATGGTAGGGACGAAGACATGCCACGATACCTGCAGATTGCTGTGTAGAATTTTGAAAGCGACATTAATATAAAATTCAGATTTATGGACGCAGAAAAATGTAGACTAAATTTTGAAATTATCATCCATGGAACATAAACTGTAGGTTCTCAATGTAAGGAGATAGGAAGCAAAATGTATTTCCAATTTTGAAATATGTTTGATATTCATAACATTGTGGATCATATCTATGGAATTTGTTTTCATAGCTATTTTGGATAAGCATGCTTGTATGTATAATCCATACTTGAATGCACCCATCTCCCCACACGAATACATACAAGTTTAATACAGATTTTTTTTTTCTAAACTTTCCGAGACACTGACATTAGTTGTAAGAAAACGACAATCTGCTTTTGATATAAATTAACTATAATAAATACACGGTTTTGTATTTAGCACCGCCACATTTCTCATTTCTTAACAAACACTGGGCTTTTAAAGATAACATCCTTTCTTTCTAACGATCTTATCAAGAACGCTGGCAGGTGCAAAGTGATAGTAATTCTGTAAGCGATAGATTGTAACCATTGTGACGCCTCTTCATAGTTTGCCCATCTCTAACTGTAAATAAGCTTATCGAACACACCAAGTTTTAGGATATCAAATGTTTAGAGGGTGTACGGGGTTTTAAATACCAATAGCAGCCTAACTAAATCCGACTAATTCATTTATACACCGTTATTTATGCTCAGGTTCCGACACCTAAACTCAGGGGCGGAATGCTTCCCTCCACCGCGGCTAAAAATCGCCGTTCACACACAAACGTACAGTCACTTTACACTTGACCATTCTTTCATTCATGAGCACCCTTATTGGGTATTATGCACACTGTGAGTAAATAAACACGCAGACTTGTGTTTTGGTGCCCTTACGAGGAAAGTCGAAGCCCTTTTGAAATTTTGGACTCCACACTGACACTTAAAGTCGAAGCCCTTTTGAAATTTTGGACTCCACCCTGACACTTAACCTGAACCAGCCGTGAAAGTAATGTTCAATATTTCAGCCGAAGTCATGAAGCTATATTCGACGTATTTGGTGTATAATTATTGTATCAGGATAATATGCTACGTCGTAATGTTTGATATTGATGACCAGAAAAAGAACCGTCAATACTTTGAAGCTTGTAAAGAAGAATGAAGTATTGATCCATGCATATAAAGTACGGCATGGATCGTTTTGAGTTTGTAAAGAATTAATGCAATTATAAAACAAAAACCATACCACTACCAGCAATATAGGACCATTGGGAGTTCAAGAGTTGGACATGCTGTTTCAATATGTACCTATCATATCTATTTGCACTGATTTAAACCTGAATACCAATCAAGATGTCTGTCCGCATGCATGTATGTATGTAGGAGTGCTTGCATTTATGCATATTTTTAGACGTGGTGAGGTATTCAAGGGTATTACAAAAAAACATGTAACATGGTTTCTGTCTTTGGATTTTCAGGGCAAATTTTCTGCACGATATGTAGAGATAAATAATCGCAACATATTTTTCCCACGCCAGAAACAAACCAATAATAAATAAATAAATAAATAAATAAATAAATAAATAAATAAATAAATAAATACAAGGAAACTTCATTTGAATAATTTATCCAACATGAATAACGAACTGTAAATGCGATTGAATAGGCTTAATTTCCTTTTTTTTCTTTATAATCCATTGCCTGTTCGGAAGCTCGTCGCTTGTTTAAACTTTTTTTTTATTTCCGTATATCGAGGAAGTTCTGCAAACGTGTACGATACACTCTCCACCCCACGGCTCAGATGTTGGAGTACAAGTCTTTGGAGGTGAAGGAAAGTAGAGTACTTGTAGAAAAGCACCGATCAAAACTGTCGGAACTGAGGGCCATACAGTGACTATTAATATATCGTTTATGAGCATTTGATTCCCCCTTCTAATGCCACTTCTTTTTCTCTTAATTGCTGAACTTGAGCGAAATTCTAATGTTTCATGTTACAATACTAAATCAATGATATGCATAGTTCTTCATGTCTTTGGCATATTATTATATATTATGTTCATATCAATGGCAAAATATTGCATGTCTTTTTCTTGTAAATGGCAAAATATTGCATGGTATTTTCACGTAAATGGCATAATATTGCATGATATTTTTATGTCTTTGGCATATTAGTGGATGTTAGTTTCATGTATTCGGCATGGTATTGCATAGCATTCTCGTGTCGTTGGAATATTATTTTCAAATCTTTGGTGTAGACTTTGATACTATTTTCATGTCGTTGGCACAATATAGTACACCAACTATTTTCTTAATGTTTCTTTTTTAATTTAGAGAACTCTATAATAAAAATTTGACAAGACAAAGATACTCGAACATATCGGTCACTAAAAATGGCTCATATCGCCATGATATCATTTTATCAAAGGGTTGACGAATAATGACGAAATTCGATAAGATTAAGCCCCGTAAAGAAAAACTCTTTGTTTGGAGAAACAACAAAAGGCAATGAAGCCATTGGATACAAAATGTATCATTTGTAGCTAGAAACGGAATTTGTTACAGAACGATAGTATTTCCATTTCAACCAGAGCATTCTAATGATAAAAACGTGCACATGTCTTCAGTTTTACGTATTCCATGGATCTTTGTGATGTACAGCTAGTATTCCAGGAATAACAAAAGTACAATAACTAAAACAATTTCAGTTATTTAAAAGAGAAGTACTGAAACGTTTGGTGTTTGTTTGCATGAGAGATGAAAATTAAGTGATAGAACACAACAATGTGACAATAACTTAAATTTAAGTCCTTAGACAATGCGGAACTTTGTTGTAATATTTCAAGTGTATATCATGCTGAAAACGCTGATGCCATTGCAAGGTAAGATTTTGTTAAAGTGTATATATTTAATTCTACATTATTTTTTTATGTAGTATAAATGTTTGTAGTGAATATTTTCGTCACAGTCGTCTACAACTTTTAGATGTATGAGACGTAAGCCTTCTATCTGTTAATTATGTCTTGTGGGGGTTATGGATAGATGAGGGTCACATCTTAACAATATGTATCGGTTCTCAGAAACATGTACGTTAGAAAAACGTATAACCTTGCGTTAATAAGTTTTATACGATAGCAAAATTGTTTCTCACATCCAGTTGTAAATAGCTGTAATATTGCCTAATGAATTTTCCATACGATTTAAAATTTTGTTTTGCTGGGAAAACTGAATAAATTTTTTTTTTCAAGTTTGATATCAACTTATATTTGGATGTGTCGCCAAGAATTAAATAATCAGAAGAAAATCAGAAGACAATGCAAAATATAAACTGGCTTTGTCTGAATTATATTGTCATGTAACGTTACAACACATTTGTTTTATCCACAGAATGAAACATATAGCACATTTTTTAGGACCATGCCAGACCTGAAGTGTATTAGAATATTTTTGAAAAAGTGGTAAACATTTGTGACCATGACAGACATGAATGTCATCACAATAGTTTTGAAAAAGTGGTAAAAATTTGTGATTATGTCTTATGCTTCACTAAACTCCTAATATGACAATGTGTGTAAAAGATTTTGAATCTACTTCACCTGTTGGCTTTTGTTAATTAATATTATTTAATAGTTCGCCCAAAATTTAACTATTTAAAAATAAATAACGAAAGATTTCACTGACTAGCTTACCATGAGAACTGATTTTTTTTCCGATGTCCTAACGGTTTAAGCGTCTCGGATGGATGGGTGAGGTCGCGGGTACGAACCCTGGCCAAGTCATACCAAAGATTGATAAAAATAGTGCTAGCAGCTTTTTCGCTTGGCGCTCGGCATTGAGAGGTTAGTGCTAGGACTGCTTGGCCTGGTGTCAGAATAACGTGGATAGACATGATGTTACATGTCTGCGGCATGATGCCTGGTGCTATAAACTATAAACTATAACACTATTAACTGTCATACTGCAGACATCGTAGCGATATGACCGAATAATTGTTAAAGCTGCTTAAAAAATCAAAATCTGACACATAATTACTATCTATTATACAGATATGCAACATAAAAGCGATTGATGCTCTGGCCATAGTTTCACCAACATATTTTAAATAAAGAAACTTGCATACGACATTGTATTCGTCAGTTTTTATTCAGAAATAAATATCAGACTCAGTGCCTGACGACAGATTATGTTGTTTGAAATACACGTCTGATGTACGGATGACAAACAACAACGGTCCGCGATCATTACCAATTTGAAATGCGACAGATTCTGTTTTTTGAAATACACGTCTGATGTACGGATGACAAACAACAACGGTCTGCGATCATTAACAATTTGAAATGCCGTTTTTCTGAAATATATACTTGAAAACTTTACGTTTGCAATGATGACCTATTGAACGCATCAACATTCCATAGTTCCTACTCTCATATTGTTATGACACTATGGTCTTAAATTAAGTAACAAAAATGACTGAAAACCAACAAGTTTTGTAAAATTCAACAATTAATTTATTTCTCTATAATAGTGAAAAATTAAAAAGAACTTAAAATATTGTAAATGAATCGCAATTATTCCTTAAAGTTCTATTACAAGTAAAAATGTAAAGTCTTTCGAATGAATTCAGCGATGTTCCGAATAAATTTTAATATTGAAAGTGCTGATGTACCAATGACATTGAATGTTTTAATTTGATAACTGGTTTGATGTATGACAATGATATAATCCAAAATATCCTTGAATGAATTTACAATAATCCCAAAATAGTTATTTAGTCCAAAACGTATTAATTAACAACAATAAATCCTCTCAAATATTAACTGAAATACAACAAAACTGACTTTACTAAAGAATGACGTTGAAATTGGAATGAATAATTTGTTTACTTATCCCTTATATTAAAACAAAAGCATCAATATGAGGACCAGAATGAGGGCCGAAAGTTCTTTTCTTGAACATTGTCATTATGATTAGGAATTTTCCAGGTGGTAAACTAACGCACTATACTACGATACAAATAAACACGTTTACTGCCAGCGTACTTATCTTAATATGTAATCTAAAACATTGAGAAATATTAGCTTTGTAATATAAAGATTTTCTGCTAGGTAGTCCCTAAACTCGCTTAATGACTAAGTTCAATTACCGGATATAGGTGTATACCTTACATATAATCAGAGAAAAAAAAAAACCGACACAAAATAGAATTTAAATATTAATTACCATATTACTTCATTAAAAAGTGCCATGTAATCTAGCCTATGATCGTTCTTTAAAACTTGTTTATATTCCTAAAAATTGATTCTATTTATAATACTTTGTGATAAAAGGCTTAAACATACTAGGAAATAAGTCCATAAAGTCTTGGAAAAAGATAGTCGAGCAGGATATCCTAGGCTTATGCCCCTTAGTGTTCCGTATAAGCAAATATTTCACACTGTGGTGTTTTTCACTTGCTCTTCTTGATAGTAAAATATGCTCGTCTTTCAGAACTCCACATAGCTAAGGGAAATCAAATTGCTCCTTGGTCAGGTAGATAAACAACGTCACTGCAGGTACAGGTTATTATACCGTGGGTGTAGCCTCGTTTTCAGCAGTAATCTCGGTCATTTTGGTATTGAGTTTTCAATTTAAAAAAAATGGAAAAGAAGGAAAGTTCTGTATTTTCGCTACTTTTTGAGAATGTTTTGAACACTGAGAAGAGTAAACAGGATGATGCACTACTGTAAGAAACTGAGAGGGTTAAATATATGGTCAGTACAACATTTTGAGAAAAGCGAGAGCGCCACCTTTGGATCAGTTTGCTGAGAAAACAATTCAATGATTTGGGCAGCGCAAAAAGGTAACAACTGTGTAAAGAAACATAGCTAATTTACATTTGCATAGATCTCTTAATAGCGATGTGGCATATTCGAGTTGGTGAACAATTCCAGTTACTCAAAAAATGAAGTTTAACAAATTAAAATTAATAAATACAAGTCTTAACAATGCCAAGAACTCAGTTATTTCGAGGACTTAATGTATTTAAATTTCAGTTAGGGGTTGTCCATAAAGGACGTCCGGAGATAATACCTGTTTTCATAACCCCCTCTTCCCATATCCGCTTTTGTCCGCATGTGGCTTCCCTTCCCCTGTCTGTGGACATCACAATTTAGCAAGACTGATAAGTGTGCCATGTTACATACCCCAGGCACTGGTAGCCATACCTATGTACACAGGTACGCATTCAACACACCACATATACTATCCACACAAATGCACAAAATACACCCATATATACTATCCATACAAAGGAACACGAATGCATAAAACACCTACTATCCACACAAACCGGAAGAGAAAGAAAACACAGACCATATCTTCTATCCACACAAACGCACGCGAACGCATGCAAAACACAGACGATATCTACTATGAACACAAAACGAACGTGAATGTATTCAAACACATACACACGCATCAGCAAAGGAGTGAATCGTTAGTATTTATTTTGCCTGAACTAATGAAGACTCAAGATCCATTTGTTTAACCGATGATGTATGCGTGTGAGTGCATGAGTGTAGGCAAATTATCGTTCTAAAATATCACAATTAGGAAACACGTTTTCTCTGTCTGGTCAGTTCTCTTGCAAATTTTACAATCCAATGTCACAACACAACACAACTTTAAAATGTTCATAGACTTCTTCTGTGTCTTTTTATTTCTCACTATCTCTGTTTTCTGAATTTCTTCAGTTACAGCTTTTTCCATCTTCTTCCACACTGTATTATGCATGCGTTCGCCAGGCGTTTCTGTGGATAGTAGAATGTGTTATATGTGTTCGCCTAGCGTTTATGTGGATAGTATATGTGGTATTTTCTACGTGTTCACGTAGCGTTTAATTGTATAATATATGTGGTGTGTTTAATGTGTTCGCGTCCGTTTGTGTGGATAGTAGATGTAAGCATTTTATGCGTTGGCGTCCGTTTGTGTGGATAATACATATGTGTATGTTTTATGCTTTCTCATTCGTTTATGTGGATATTATATGTTTGTGTGTTTTATGCGATCTCGTTCGTTCGTAAGGATAGCATATATGGGTGTATTATACGTTCGCGTCCTTTTGTGCGTATAGTAGATGTGTGGTCTTTTTTGCGTTCGCGTAGCGTTTGTGTGGTTAGTATATGTGGTTTGTTTTATGAGTTCTCGACCGTTGATGTGGATAGTAGATATTGGTTTGTATCTTTCCCCTTTGTTTTGTGTGTATTAATCATAATTTTTCCCTATAAAATTAACTCCATCCCTATCAAATCCATTTCACCTACCTACCCACCTACAGTTTCGCGTATTTAGGTCAGCCAGTTCATTGACGTCACTGAAGCTAGATATTTTGAGGCCATAAATATAGACTTGGGGATTTTCACAGGTTGTAGTCATTAGTAGATTCTAGGATTTTTAAACAGGAACGTCACACAAGTTGATGCTATAAATAGATAGTGTTTTCCTAGAAATTTCCGACAAATTGTATCTATAAATAAATAGTGGCTTTTTCCTAAGAATTTACAATAGATGGTGGGTTTTTCCTAGGAATTTACCGAGTGGTCCTTTATTCAGTGGGATTTACAACAATTAAAAAAAAGCGTAAGAGAATATGAAGAAAGTAAAGGAAGAAGAGGTAGAGAAAATCAAAGACATATGGAAAAAATGAGAGAAAGGAGTAGGAAAACCTTTCCAAATAAAGAGTACTTTGACAGACTGAATAAGAACTGGATGAAAATACAGAAAAGATTGAGAAAGATGGGACATCCAGACTGGATACAACAAGAAGAAAAGGAAAAGAAGAATGGATTCATCGGAAAAGTGAATAACTGGTGGAAATAATGGAGACAATAAAATAAAAAAAAACAAGGACATTTTCGGGCCACTTTCTATGTCTCGAAAAGATATTAATTTTCGCTTTGCCATATATATGTGTTATCTATGTATTTATCTATGTTTCTGTTTCTCTACTATATTTGTCCCTACCTAGAGTAGCTGCGTTTATTTAGGTCAGCCACTTGCCCCATTGTTGCAAAGTGTCCAGTTCCATGACGTCATGGCACCTGTGCCATTCCACTTGTCCCATAATTAATCTTGGGGCCATATAATCCCAGGCTGTGCCATTTGGGCCTATAAATTTTGGGGCCATAACAGCTCAGGCTGTGCCATTTGGCCTATAAATTTAGGTGCCATATCGTCGCACGCTATGCAATTTGGGCCTATAAATTTTTTGGGCCATATCATCTCAGGCTGTGCCATTTGGCCTATAAATTTTGGGGCCATATCATCCCAGGCTGTGCCATTTGGGCCTATAAATTTTGGGGCCATATCGTGGCAGGCTGTGCCATTTGGGTCTATAAATTTTGGGGCCATATCGTCGCAGGCTGTTTTTAACATTACAGTCTCCATGGGGATATATCGTCTCCATAGCTACTGACGTTAGCAAGGTCCTTTGACCCTTTCTATCCCTTGTCCGCAATTGAACAAACTCCCTCCCCCATCTTTGCGGACGTCTTTTATGGATGATCCATTTGGTCAATAAATTGTGGCAGACATGATAAACATAACTTCTATAAAAAAATAGGCAATTTATATTGTTGGTAATTTTCTGCGATGTAATATTATACATTGAAAATTGATTTTATTATGTCACTATAGACTTTCCAAATCTTGCTTCCATTTGTCTGGATACCGACAATGAACAATAATTGAAAGTTTAAGTCTCCGTATTCCTATTCCAAAGAAGGGATGGGAGGGCGGAGAGTTGTTAGTGTGAGACAAAATCTCTCGAAAGTGATCGGATCAGTTTATCATATACCTCACTGTAAGATATTGAATTATATCAGTGGGAGAGAAAAAAATGATAGCACCACAGTGGCAATATTACCTTTTCTCCATAGTGGCGATATCATTTTTAAAACTTTGTTTTCATTTATGAAGTATTTCTGCCTTTATGTATGCTATTTAGACCTGTATTTAGGTGTTTAGGCTCCTCCTCCTCCTCCTCCTCCTTCTTCTTCTTCTTCTTCTTCTTCTTCTTCTTCTTCTTCTTCTTCTTCTTCTTCTTCTTCTTCTTCTTCTTCTTTTCTCTTTCTCTCCCGACTCCACATCAGGATTTACATATCTTAAAATGTGTTAGTTGTAGGTTTCTTAGTATATATTCATGCAGTCGATATGCAATTAATGAAGTATTTCTGCCTTTATGTATGCTATTTAGACCTGTATTTAGGTGTTTAGGCTCATTCTTCTTCTTCTTCTTCTTCTTCTTCTTCTTCTTCTTCTTCTTCTTCTTCTTCTTCTTCTTCTTCTTCTTCTTCTTCTTCTTCTCTCTCGACTCCACATCAGGATTTACATATATTAACATGTGTTAGTTGTAGGTTTCTAGTATATATTCATGCAGTCGATATGGTGCCAACAAGAAATACATCAAAACGAACTCAACATAGCAAAATGTAGACTTGAAGTATTATTTTTCTATAGTTAGGTTTCTACATGAAAATCTGTAATTCTCTATGATCAGGGACGTCCGCAGATTTATTTTCGGTGTGTGTTTCTGTGTAACAAACATATAATGGTCATCTATTAAGTTTTACGGATGGAGGAAAAAAACGTGTCTAGAGGTGAAAACAGGGTAGGGTGGGGCGTATTTGTCATTATTTATGGCTGTTGTGTGAACTCCTCAGCAACAAAGAAAGCATAAGGGCCCCTCCCCAACCCAAGAACAAAAACAAGCAAACATAAATCGAATATCTAAACGACTTCATTGGAATGTTCGCCCAGCACAATTATACAACCAAATTTAACATAAAATATTATGGCATACAGAGTTGTAGAACTTGTTTAAATTATTCTTTTCGAGATCCACTATAGCCGACAATACTAAAACAATAAAGTCATTAAATAACGTCTTCTCAACAATAATGTAGCTTTAACTAAATTAGAAGGAAAACATTTAGCCATAGACGGTTTTCAAGCTTTCATTCATGATAGAGGTTAGTAACAAAAATGGTTACCGGCACTAACAGTAGACATATCTATAAATGACTTAAAACGAAACAGAACAACAACAAAAAAAAGAACAAAAGCAAACGAAAACAAACAAAAACAGAAAGAAGAATAAATTGCTCAATAGAATTTGAACAAATATCACAGACTACATTTTGGCATAGGAAACAACTATATTTTGTACAAATGATCATGAGATGTCTTTTAATATGGACGAAGATACTAAAAATAGAGAAAGTTTGAAATAATGATATTGATAATGCATACAATGCCAATATTGGGAAACAGCCTACTGACTCAGTGTCTGGAGAATATTGGCAGATATCGGTGAGGCGAACGATCTCATGACTACTTGAATCTCTTGTTTTATACGTAATTACTGTATCCGTGAATGAAGTATATTATTTGGTCATTACAGGCATATCTTGATATCGCTCACTGTTTACACAATTGACACCAAAGTTTGAAATGATGCTTAAAAAAATGATGACGTAGTCACGAGATATAAAAATTGAAAAACTGTCTGAAATGAATTGGAGTTTTATAAACCCTAAAACTTTCGCTGACAACAAAGTCTATCATTGTAGTCGTCTTGATAAATATATATATATATATATATATATATATATATATATATATATATATATATATATATATATATATATATATATATATATATATGTATACACACACACACACACACATATATATATATATATATATATATTTTTTTATATATATATATATATATATATATATATATATATATATATATATATATATCTACATGTATACACACACACACACACACATATATATATATATATATATATATATATATATATATATATATATATATATATATATATATATATATATATATATGTATATATATGTGTGTATATATATGTGTGTGTATACATATATATATGTATATATATATATATATATATATATATATATATATATATATATATATATATATATATATATATATATATATATATATATATATATATATATAGTTATTCAATCTATAGGTGGCCCTGGGTGACTAAGTTGTCAAGACATTTGCCTTAAAGTTAATTAACATGAGGTGATCTCTGTCCGAGTGGGTTCGCTTCTCCGCTAAGTCAACGTGGGAATGTAAGAAATCTTGTCCGTAGCTTCCCGTGGGTACGTGGTTTCCCCCGTTTTCTTCCTAGGTTCTTCCTCCGCCAAAAATATTGCCCTCCATGTATAGCCTATCATGTACTGAAAAATGACGTTAAACCCCATAAAACCAAACCAATCGATCTTGTTGCTTTTGTCTTAATCGTCCTTTATGTGTTTATTTGGTATTGGTCCTGCAGTTTTTGCTGCTTTGAGTTTGTTGTTTGCGATTCATGTCATCACAATTAAATTTGTCTCTTTCCTCAGGTGAAGCCGTCCCATCATCTCCAAGAAATGTTACCATTCAGGTAAAACCACATCATTTGCTAGTCACATGGGATCCACCAATCGAAACATATGGCGAAGTCACGATGTATATTGTGTCATATTCCATTTTGCCCGATTCGAGAATCACGACGAATAACGTAGGAGGTGGTTCGTCTTTTTCACTGATACCTGTTGAAGGGCAAGATGGGAGGTTGTTAAAGATTCAAGTACAAGCCCAAAACCAAGTTGGAATAGGAAATATGTCTACCACCAGATATGTACGGATAGGTAATTCGATTAATCTCTCTATGTATGTATGTATGTATGTATGTATGTATGTATGTATGTATGTATGTATGTATGTATGTATGTATGTATGTATGTATGTATGTATGTATGTATGTATGTATGTATGTATGTATGTATGTATGTATGTATGTATGTTCGGTATGTTTGTATATCGACAAAATCCGTAGTCATAAGAACGTCAAATTTGTCATTTATGTAGCTGTTTAATGCTTCATAAAAAAATAAGCTTACCTTTTTAGAATTGTTCCCTAACAAATGAGCAAGATCCACCTCCCCGTTCTTGTAAAAATAATTATATATGCGATCAGCTATTTAAAATTGAGAAGACCGAAATTTCTTCTGCTATGACGACCTAATCACTGACAACTACTTGTGTTGCTTTGCCTCTAAATGTAAGGCCGAAAATGACGATGTCTGAATGTAAAGCACTAATCGAACACATCTGAATGTAAGGCTATGCACGAACACATCTGAATGTAAGGTTATGCACGAACACGTCTGAATGTATGGCCCCAAACGAGCTCATCTGAATGTTAAGCTATGCACAAATACATCTGAGTGTAAGAATATGCACGAATATATCTGAATGTAAAGGTAAGCACGAACACATCGTAATGATAGGCTATGCAGGAACACGTCTGAATGTTAAACTATGGACGAACACATCTGAATGTAAGACTTTTAACGAACAAATGGTAATGCTATCCACGAACATATCTGAATGTAAGGCTATGTATGAACACATCTGAGTGTAAGGCTATGCACGAACAAATCTGAAAGTAAGGCTATGCACTAACAGATCTGAATGTAAGGCTATGCACGAACAGATCTGAATGTAAGGCTATGCACGAACATATCTGAATGTAAGGCTATGCACAAAAATATCCGAATGTAAGAATTATACAAACATATCTCAATGTTAGGCTATGCACGATCATGTTTGAATGTAAGGCTATGTTGGAACACATCTGAAGGTAAGACTATGCATAAACACACCGATTTGAAAGTCTATGAAACAACAAACCTGAATGTAATACTATGTACGAACATATCTGAATGTATGAATATGCACGAAAACACTGCACAAACATATCTCAATTCTAGGCTATAAAAGAACACATCTAAATGTTAGGCTGTGCACGAACACATACAAATGTTTGGCTATGCACGAATACACCTGACTGTTAGGCTATGCACGAACACACCTGAATGTAAGGCTATGCACGAACACGTCTGAATGTAAGGCCCCACACGAACACATCTGAATGTAAGACTATGCACCAACACATCTGAATGTAAGATAATACACGAACACGTCTGAATATAAGACTATGCATGACCACATCTGAATGTAAGACTATGCACAAACACGTCTGAATAAAAGACTATGCAAGAACAAAACTGAATCTAAGGCTATGCACGAACACATCTGAATATACGACTATCCACGATCACATCTGAATGTAAGAATATGCACCAACACATCTGACTGTAAGACTATACATGAACACATCTGAATAGAAGACTATGTACGAACACATCTCAATTTTGGGCTACGCATGAACACATATGAATGTTAGGCTATGCACGAACACACCTGGATGTATACACGATCACATCTGAAAGAAAGGCCATTCAGGAATGCATCTGAATTAAAACTCTGAACCAACACATCTGAATGTAAGGCTAAGTACGAACACATTTGAATATAAGATTATGCGCTAACACATCGAAATATAAGGCTATGCACGAAAACTTCTGAATG
Source organism: Potamilus streckersoni (assembly GCA_016746295.1). NCBI lineage: Eukaryota > Metazoa > Mollusca > Bivalvia > Unionida > Unionidae > Potamilus > Potamilus streckersoni. Next base: position 543,467 of record JAEAOA010001867.1, read on the forward strand.
TAAAGCCATCTGAATGTAAGACTATACACGAGCCCATCTGAATGTAAGACTGTACACGAACACATCCTAATGAAAGACTATGCACTAATACATCTCAATTTGGGATATGCACGAACAGATATGAATGTTAGGCTATTCACGAACACATCTGAATGTAAAGCTCTGAGCAGACACGTTTAAATGTAAAGCTATGATCAAACATGTCTGATTGCAAATCTCTGAAGAAACACGTCTGAATGTAAGGCTCTTAACGAACACTTCAGAATTGTCTCATTCTTCATCAATGCTCTATACTATTTTATTGTCAGCTCGAACATGATTTTGAGTTTGACTCTGCTACGTTTTCCACGGTCTGATCAACCACCGATTCACATTTTGTCGATATGTAGGAAATTGAAACGGTCTCTAAATAATTCGGTTTTCTCCGTTTCTTCACAAACTTGTGGAATTTAATATTTTTCAGGTTGTGGTAGAACATTTTGGCTGGATCCCTCAGCATCAACATCATTATTGTATCCGGAAATGGGAACTACGTACAGTGCTGGTGTCCTTTGCAAATGGACATTATCAACCAATGACACATACTCACTGACATTCATGTTTGCAACCATTCAGCTGGGTGAATACAGTAATGAGCTCTGCATTGATGCTTACGTCCGCATAGGTAATGAGGGCCGCTTTTGTCATGCGCAGGAACAGGGCAAATATATAGTCTCGCGTGACAGTAATGTGACTGTGATATTTACTAGCGGCACAGGGGCTACCGGGACAGGGTTTTATTTAAATATAATGTCAAGAGGTAAGTGGTACAGTACAAAATGTTTAATTTAGAAGCACTTCTCTTGCTTGAATTTTAGGTATTCCAATGATGTTAAGAAATTTCATTCTCATAATCATTTATTTGAACATAGTTCTGCATATTGCAAGGAGACAATCTAACACGACTTTTTAATATTCAAAGTTGCCCTAAAGAGAAGAAAATGATTATGAGAACAATGTAAGCTGAATTAATCAATCAAAATCTATATGTATATATCAGGTTCATATTGTTAACTCGAATAGACGTGTTATCAGTAGTATTTACCAGCGGAATTATATTCTTAAATTTGATACCTTTCAGTGAAAATACCAGGTCCCCCATCATCGATTACTATGAAATCCAGTGTCAAAGCCATTTTATTGACTTGGGCACCACCAGCAGAGTTAACCTTGCCAATCACATCCTACGTCATCCACTATTCAGTTCTTCCAGATGGTCCGGCGCTCAGTATAGTTCTAGGACCAAATAAATTTTATTTTGCAATTGGCACGACACGTTTTGAAGGCAAACTCCTGGTGATCAGTATCACTGCTAGAACTGAGAGCATACAGGGCGATGCTTCAAAACCACTGTACGTCAGAGCTGGTAAGTATCTTTAAGTCAGAGCCCGTAATTAACTTTAAATCAGAGCCGGTAAGTAACTTTAAGTCAGAGCCCGTAATTAACTTTAAGACAGAGCCAGTAATTAACTATAAATATAAGCCAGTAATTAACTTTAAGGCAGTGATAATACTTAACATTAAGTCAGAGTCAGTAATTAACATGAAATCAGAGCCGGAAAATAACTTTATGTCAGAGCCAATAATTAATTTCAAGTCAGAGCCCGTAATAGACTTTATCTCAAAGCCCATAAGTAAATTAAAGTCAGAGCCCATAATTAACTTTGTCAGATCCCGTAACTTTTTATGTCTTGCTTTTAGTCATCTGAATCATTTCAGTTTATTTGGTAAATGGCCACCAAAAGGCGTGTTCAACTATTGCGATATAATTATATTTGATCCTAGAAGGAATAGTAAACAGCAAAGGTTGTGGGAATCATTGTGATGATATTAACTAGTCCAATATTAAGATTTACGTGGAGGGACGTAACCTTCAAACCTTTCAACATGCCTAACAAATATTTTATTAGTTTTTGATTACACAGGAAGGGGTATTCTTTTTCAGGATCTCATCAATACTCATACGATTGAATTTACGAAATAACATTTTATTTTAAAACGAATCTCACAAATTAAGATGAATTGAGATTGATTAATAATCATTGCGGATGATCATTTAATTGTACTAATAATTCATTCATATGGAAAGGTTTGATTTGCATCTTAGCTACTACTACTACTACTTTAATCTAATTACCAGCTTGTATAATTTCAGCGTGTCACAGAACTATAGATGTTGATCCAGGAGTTGCGACAAACATATCTTCCCCTAATTATCCCAGTCAGTATCCAGCTGGTATTATTTGCACATGGAGTATTCGAACAAATATGGAAGCAACCGTATCGGCTAAATTCTTGGATTTTCAGTTGCAGGACAGTTCTTTTTGCAGCAGTGACTATATTACATTATCGATAAACCCGGATCAAAGATTATGCGGTGTTATTACGCCTTCTGGAACATTCGAAACCGGATCAACATTGGATATAAAATTTGTTTCTGATGGTGAGAAGCAGGAAAGAGGATTTCTTCTACAGATACAATCTAAAGGTAAGTCTCAACAGGATCTTTAGAATAACCGTTGTTAAAATGAGAAGCTAGGAAATAAAGTAATAAGGACAAGAACCTAATTTTAGATAAACAAAATCACTCACCACTGCCATCTATCATTAACCTTTCTTCAGTCTAGACAGAACGGAAATCCGTGATACAGAATGCTGCCTCTTGGCCACTTTTATATATCAGTGGTTTGTTTATAAAGCATTACCTTTACCTGAGATTATCTTAGCGGTTTCTATTAATGTTAAACAAGGCAACCAGATCATAATAATACTGAAACGGACTTTACATGACCGAAAGTAATAACAGATTACGAAACTGTTAATAAATTTATCGGATACTAAAATAATGCTCGTTTGAGTACGATGTTGGAGACTAAACGTAAAAGTAAAATTTCGATGTTAATACCAATTGTAGCGAAATAACCATAGAAAAAAAATCGCCAAATCTGCATCATTATGTTGATAAATATCTTGCTATGAATATCTATATTGTGTGTTTAAATTTTTATCAATGTTTGGTAGATTGTAAGGGTCATTTTATAAACAACATATTTGATAGCTAATATGCTTTTATAGGATTGTAGATTATATTTTAAGATACTATATCACATGTAAATAAATATACTTACTTGGATCTGAGTTCAGGACATTGTTTTTTCTTTTTTGAAATTCATGGTCTACCTGATTTTTAGGTTAATTCGTTAAAGTTTAAGTTAAAGGCCTGGTCCTATTTACATCATATAATAGTCTGGAAATGAACGGTTGACCTTCATCATGGTCTACAATTTGTGTCTTACGTTTTAATATTAAGATTGTTTACCTTTGAATTATTCATTCCTGTCTTTATCTTCGGTTGTATTCAGCTTTCATTTGAGAGGAATCTTTTATTTAAATTATTCATAGAAATTATAAAGTACTCATTGACATTTCGGACTGATTATTTTGGAAATATTGCGAGTACATTCAAGGACAACGAATTATTATTCTCGCAGTTGTTTAATAATACTTTTGTCATTATAGGAAGTCAAAGGGTATCGATCAGAGGTAATAATGGGAGTGAACAACTGTTTTCATCAACACAAATTCTCACAACATCGCCTGCGCCCAAACTTCAAACGACAAAAACTACGAAAGCGACAAACGACGATTTCACAGCGATGGGAAAGGCTATCTTGACCTCATCCACACTATTGATACCAATTTCTGCAATAACCTCTCCTTTATTGTCTACACCACAACCAGTTTCAAAACCTTTATCACCGTCAACATCATCTGTTGCTCTTATTACATCTCAGACCAATAATTATCAACCAGATCCAGCAGTACTTTCAACTAGGACTCCTCTACTATCGTTTGAAATTATAACTGAAAGTACAGAGGTCAGTTCTTCAGAATCTACAATATACAGCCTCGTGAACTTGTCTATTAACACGAAGGGACTGCAGGGTAATGGACAATCCACATCATCAAGATCAGGTTAAGAAAACATTTTAGCAAAGTGTACTACGCTAGTGCATATTTCTGAACCATACTATTGCAACTTAGGAGTAAATTGAAAACAATTCAAGAATTGACTTTAAGATATTTATTTTTGTTAATGTAAAATTGCTTATGAGAGAGAGAGAGAGAGAGAGAGAGAGAGAGAGAGAGAGAGAGAGAGAGAGAGAGAGAGAGAGAGAGAGAGAGAGAGAGAGAGAGAGAGAGAGAGAGAGGGCTTGATCCTAAAATTGCCAAAATGGAGAGTTTCTAATAAGGAATATGTATCTAACAGGTACAATTGACCCATTTTAACATAAGATAATCACGTTTAATATATTCTAATTATTATGCATGTTCACTTAATAAAAAGAGTGCAACTTTTTTGTTGCTGAAAATGTATAGTGTCAATATTCCATTTGCTAATAAAAATGATGATTCATACAGGATATGGAAACTATGCACTGCTGCATGGACATATTGTTGTATACCATTAAATGATGCAATAATTTCAGAGCCAGTATGATCAATATTTTCTTATGATTATCTATTCCAAAATCAACTGAAGAATTGGGGGGGGGGGCATTAAATAAGGGAGTACAAAGTCAAGGAAAACAAATGCTACTTTAGTCTAGATGATTGTGGTCAAACATCTGTTTTTACAATAAGTCAAAAATGTAGAAATGATGTATAACATGCTCCATGCCATAAACGTAGGTTAAATTCACATATGCTTCAATTACATGTATTAATTAAGGTACAATTAACATTACGTTTAATTAACACGTATTGGAGCATTTGCATTGGGTACATGGGCAGATCGCATACGTTTTGTTTTCTTTGAAATTCCAAATATTTATTTTACATGTCACAACTATGTCGGAAGAGAATATAACATTGAATGTAGATATTTGTGTACATTAGTCTTGTTTTTAAGGTGTCATAGTCTTCACCAGTTACTTCACGATTTTGACACTATTGCAGAATTGACTACCCAATCTAATGATCTATTAGCGAAAGGATCCACAAACCTATTCAAACCTAACCTAGGTGAGTATGTGATTCAAGCTTCTATTTAAATGAAATTATTTATTTTGATATTTTACTTTTATAATGTTGAAACAAGGTTATAGAATTTTTGAAACGTATTCTACAAAATGAAAATAGAAAACATTTGTAGCCCTTAAATTTCTGAAGGAAGACCTTCCATTTACTTGACAATTATTGCGAAAAAATGCATTTGTTTGTAATGAAGAACTATAGCACTATATGTCTCTACTAGATTAGTTCAATCTCTTAAAACTAACTGCTTTTTTGTCTTTCTGACTCATTTTCTAACATTTCTTTTCTGCTCAAGTTTTCGTAGCGATTGTAAAGATGAAACGTACAAACGATTGTTGAAGAAAACTTAAGTTAGAAGGAATTTAGTTAATTTGCTCGAACGCAAAATCTTGGCTCTATATAATATATTTTTAGCAAGGATTCATAAAATGTTCATGATGTACAAATACTATTTATAGATGGCCTGGCATACCCGGTGTCAATATGGCTAAAATTTATTCCAAGTGGACAGGTCTCAAGCGAAGACTTTTGCAGGAAGCTTCAAGAAAAGGTAAATTAAGAAGAAATACACAAATAAAAGTCTGGATTATTATGGTTACAGCATGAAGAAACAATTTAGCAGTCGTAACTCATCACTCGTCTTTACTTTGAGAAAAAATCCACCAAGGTTTAAGGAGCTTTTACATATTTACAACATGAAACGTACACGTAAACTGGCATTGTGATGCTTAACAGAGTCAGGCGGTACCAATATATTTAAAAGAAAAACTCTCTACAAGGATTTGTAGAACATTGTAATACCTGAAATTGTTTTAATTCTTGCAGTATATAATTTATTAAGTAAGTGTCCACAGCTGTGTTAGTTTATATATATATATATATATATATATATATATATATATATATATATATATATATATATATATATATATATATATATATATATATAAACACATTTTATATTATAATTTTAGTAACATACATTCTAATTATAACCAAGATTTTATCTTGTAAACATTAGTAATTTTCCAGACTGAAATTTTCCATTAGTTAGTAGTTGTGTTTTAGAAAATGATAATTGTGACGTGAGATCAAGAAGATGACATTATAATCTTGTTTATCTAGAAATTATTAATTCGTGCTGTAAGATATGAGCGGAATCAATTGTATTATTGTTGTGTCCATTATTTCATTTGGGTTGAAACTTATTTATTCCAATGATTTAATTCAAGATATTCTTATCTGGAAATGCAAAGTGCTCAAATATAACATTCATTGAAATAGAGACCTGGATTTACAGTGAAATTCAAATAAGGATATATTCTTGGATTGTATTATTGTGATTCAAAGAAAATCTGTTGGCACATCACAAGGAAACAGGGCATCACATGCATATCAACACGTCCAAAGTTGGATTTATTTTTGAAATACCAATAAAGTTTAATCAGAACGTTAATCTTTAGGATTTGTGTTAGAAGTTCTAATGATTACTTGGGATTAGATTCGCAATACTGAAAGTTCTTTCAGGATTTTCACTTTGTATTCTATGAAAATATATTTTTTGTTGACTTTTACATATATATATATATATATATATATATATATATATATATATATATATATATATATATATATATATATATATATATCCACAGTTGAGGCCAATATTCAACACGACAGAGCTATTTGAAGACATTGATATAGTACAAAATTTGCTGTAAGTACATCTTGATTTCAATATACTACTGTAGCTCACCAATAAAATCAAATTTTCATGTAGTGTGAATCCTTTGTCAAAGTTTTTGACTTTGTGTATTCTATAAATCATGATTTAAAATACCCATAATTACAAATAGCCATAAAATGATAACGAATCTCAAAAAAGATCTAACCACATTATACTTCAAAACACTGAAGAAAGGCACAATGAAAGTTCTTTTTCTGGTTTTAGGAGATTATACCGTTAATTTTTTTTTAAACCAAACAACATGTTTGTTACAAAGGTTTGGTAAAATTGGATAAAAAAATACTTAGAGATTTTTACGAAGCATGTTAACCATTGGATCAAGTGACTTAGATGATCAGGAGGTATTGTTAGTCCAGTGCGCTAATTAGGAACAAAGCATGCATTCATGATCCATGCTTGGGATCTTCCACAAAATCTGATAACAGTAGTTAAAATATAGTTCTTTATACAGTTTTGAGAGTCGTTATTATCTTTAAAACCATTATAATTATAAGATTTGAAATTCATGTTTTACAGGATCCACAAGGTAATAAATCTTAAAAAATCAACTACACATTTTGCATGAACGTCATTATCTTCGTTACAATCGCTTTTACAGCCTGTAATATTCAGGCCGCCATATTCCACAAAATCCAAACCAAACTGTAAAGTGCCTTGTATATGATAAACTTTTATTTTATTGGATTATTTCTTAAAAGGTTTTCAAGTTTTTTCTTACTCACATTTCGTCCGAGGCATTCTAATCACTTTCAGATTTTAAACATACACTTTATCTGTACTTCAAAATTTTATTCCAACCTACTGCATTATCTATTAGCATATCAGAGTAATGATGAAGTACTTAGAGCTTTAAACTGAATTTTTATTTTTCAAACTCTATCGGAAACTTCAGAACTAATTATTGTCTAGTTACCTAATACTTTATGTTACTTATATAAAATTGAACAATTAGTGTGTAAAGTCATTTTTCTGTAAATATAAGCGTGTCTGTGCTTATATAATTAAAAAGAGTAAGAAGAATTGAATAAGTAATATTTAGTCTGTCTTTTACCGTTTTTTTTAAATTCAGACTCAACACATCTCTGGTGCTCGTTTGTGCTCGGTATAATTTACTCAAGACATTGACAATGATGGCCAAAAATTCTACCTTTGAACTGATAACATACCTCAACGACACTTCTCTAGACATTGTGCAGAAGGACAATCGGGCTATATCAGGCTGGCATCTGAATGCTTCTTTCATAGAAGAGTTTAGAAAGAGTGACAAACTTAGTGAGTGTTGTTTAACAGCCCTAAATGTTTAAATTATTACCAAACATTCAAAGAAGTATGCAATAAGAATGTAGATTGTGTCAAAAATAGTCATGCTAGTTCTTTTGACGTTTGAGAGACTTAAAGATGGTCACTTAAAATTGTAGATGATAATTCTACCGTACACGTAAATCAGATACGGTAACGTCCTTTTCACTGACAACGAGTAGTAACTTGGCATAAAAACAAGTGGAATATGTTCTTCTTTGGAAATTTTATGTAAGTTTGCAGTAGCTCAATTTAGCAAATGGGTCGCATGTTTGATACCCACCCATACCACTCCTTTTCAGATGAATCGACTTGTCCTTGGGTAGGGTACTTAATGCACATTTACTCAGCGAGAAACGAATAATGCTTTAAAAATAGCCATTGAAAACCAACAAACCGCTAAACCATAAGTTTTCCTTGTATGTTCACATTCGATGCTAAATTCAATATATGACCTTTTGCTGTGATTCCTTTAATATATGCCATGATCAGATAGCTACTTAAAATTTCATTTTGATTTTAGGAAACGAGAAACTGAGTAACATATGCGAAAGGCTCGTCAAGGGCCTGCAGACAGATGTATGCAAGAATGATCATCCATACCCTGTGACTTGTATAGTAAGCAATGTATATGACATCGGCATTGCCTGCCGTATGGAATGTCCAGCGATGGGCTGTACCAAATGTATTATTGATAACAACACCGGTACAATATCTTGCAGGTCAGACACTACAATAGTTATTTTTCTTTACCTTTATAAACTTAACTAATAGGTAGCAATAGACTGCGATAAAACTCAATAACTTTAACAACGACAACGCGTGTCTGTGTTATTTCTTTGGAGATTGATTAATCAGTCCATTCAAATTCATCGGATTCAAATGTGAATGTATATGTTTTCAAACAAGAATGGATTTTTAACGCAGGCGAGTGATACAGGGGAAATCAGATTTGGGTTGCACCTTAAAAAGCTGAATCTGTTTGCGAGAGCTGCTCATTAGTTATATCTGTTGAATTGTGTGTTAAAACTGAAAGAAATGCTATGTGATTTTAACATCAATACACACACACACACACACACACATACATACATATATATATATATATATATATATATATATATATATATATATATATATATATATATATATATATATATATATATATATATATATATATATATATATATATTGCGTGCCGTGCAAAAATGTAATAAGGATTAAGTGCCCAATGTGAAAATTAAAATTTTACCACAATGTAATAAATTAATAAATTCAGGTTCAATCGTATTATATGTAAATGAAATATTCATTATCTACCTCCAACACACCATTTAAGGACTAGTATTTTGAAAATATACATCCAACACTGAAACACAGAGAGATAATACTGAATTCTGCGCCGACTTTTGTGTGAGACAATATCAATTACTGTGGAGGTGTAAAAAAGGTATTGAGAACGGTTTTCATCTGTCGTAACTTAAGCATTAGGTTTTCACCCACTCCCAAATAAATCTGCAAAGCAAAAATCATAAGCGATTAATTTAAACATTAAGAAGCTTCCTTCTTATGGTTCAATTACATTGTATTTTACATGCAGGCTACAGTTAGTTTTTTGACAAATCTGATAATATATACATGTCTGGTATTATAGTTTATGTACTGTATTGGTCAGTGCTCAAGGAAAGTTTTGTTTTAGGCACAGGCCCCAGGATGGTGGCTTAAATGGACTCACAAGCTCTGATTGAAATTCCACAAGACCGGACCGTTCATACCTGTCAACTCTCAAACCGGGCGAAAAACCTCCCGATTTGGGGGGTATTTCCAAACCTACCTCCCGATTTAGTAATTTCTCCCAGTTCTTAGGGCTTCACAGTCTGAAGGGGTCTCTCAAATTTATTTTATGCCAAAAAGGGCCTATACATCTTCCCATTGCTTCTTAGAGCCTCGCTATGTCTAAATCCGGCACTGGACGAAATAATTAATATCACACATTTCTTTTCTTCAATAAATAGAATGTTAAGATTAAACATATTTCACCTAAATACCTTTTGAAACGACTATAATAGTAATATTGTTAAAAAAAATTAAAAAATTGTCACCCATTAGCTTAAATCACATGAATGATCACTGTGAATGCTGTGCAATTTTCTCTACAAACAAAATCACATCTCCATTTTCTCCAAAGTAACTCGGTCAATTAACACCTGGCAATCTTATGTCGTATATGTAAAGTTTTATTACCAATGTTAAATTAAAAGAAGGAATAAAACAATAATATCATGCTCCCCCCAAGAACTAATTTAGAATAACTATTTTCATTTAGTAAGCAGTATTAAGGCCTTAAGACTTAAACTTAAGGATATAATGTGGAACATAAAACGTGTGAGAAACAGTTGCTACATGTACGGTAACTTGTGACTGCAGATTTGAACTGTCAGAATAAAATCCTATATAAGTCAGAAGTTGCAACAAAATGGCGAATCATTTATTTATCAATTAATTGCTGGTGCTTAAATACACACTGTGGAATATAGTCCGAAATGCAGTCCTTTTCACAAGATAAATAGAAGGATACAGAGTAACTGTTAATTAGTCACACTTATTACTTGTGTAACTAAGTCAAAACTTCAGCTATTTTACAGTTTAGCCACAGCTGACCAGAATATGAAAAAGGGGCTTGTCCTGGGGTATTATAAAGTATATCACAAGGAGAAAAGGCGCGTCCCTTGAGCGCTCGCACATTTGGGGTAAGGGGGTGGGGGTCAACGGTATGGGTATCTCACTTTGATTACAGGATGGGCCCGAACTAAAATTAGAGGAACCCAGGGTGTCGAGCTAGAATGTTTTTTTTTAGCACTTCTGGTGTAGATAAAATATATGTGATTTGATTGTTAGATTTTGTGGTCACTTACTCGGCCTTCTGCCTATTTTCCCAACTTACCCATTTAACACTCTTCCCATGATATAAAATATTTTTTTACGCTGGCAACTGCCAGTCAAGATGATGGAGTTGCTACTATGACGTCACATCACGAAAGTAACCGAATAGGCGCGGAAATTTTGCATATGAGTCACGGAAATTCAGCACTTAGAATATATGCCACTATTTATATATTGATATTACGGTCATAGATGATACTTCAGAAGATTTTCTTTTATAGTGTTTTTATTATTATTCTATATTTATATCGATTTCTGGTCTCCTTTAAAATCATTGGTTAGTGACAGTAATTGACCATTCAGAAATTTATCTGCCATTATAAAATTGGCAAGAAGCAGGCGACCTTAAAAGAATCATCAAATACTCCTTTTTCTTTTCATAGACTCTACTGAATTTCCGAGGGTCTATTTTCGCTGGTCTAATTTCAGTGAAAGTAACACACGTACGACACAAAAACCGGAATCCTTACTTGTACCGTTAGCAACATCGATGGGTGGGGCGTGTGTTGTAATTGGATTGTTGGTAGGATGCATTAGGCGGAGAAACAGGAGGCGAAAAATGACACTTAATTTACAGGCAAGTTTTATTTATTTATTTAGTTGGTGAGTTAGTTATCCAAACTTTCTGACAATAGTTTTATAAAATATTGTATTGTAATAGTTTATCCCGAAAAATATGCAGCGTGTCATCTTCTTGAAAAGTTAGTGATTAAAAAAGTTTAGTTGTTTAGTTGATTAAAATCATTAGGCTCATATCGGAATCTCTCTGTTCCGAGGGTATAAACATCAGAAGCTTACGGTGAGTTCAAGTATAGCAAATCTAAACACGGGTCAAAGCTTTCTTTTTGATACGTGTAGATAGTCATTCTCATACTAAAAGACAAAGAAAAGATGACTTCCAAGCTCAGCTCGTATGTTCGCATTGAATAGTATTTATATATTATTTAAGTCTTTGAAGTGTATGTTTGATCGAAGACAAACAGTTGGATTATTTTTTTATGTCAAAATTCTTGTTTTCTCGGCTTTTATATGATATTGCATCATACATACAAAGTTTTGAAACAAGATCTTTAATACTTGTTAGCACATTTTGTGAGGTTTATACTGGAAAAACGTTGTTGCGGCTGAATGACATTAAAATTTGACTCTTCTTTAATGAGTCAATATAGTAATCATTATTACAACCCGTTTGATACAAAATTAAATATATTTCACTCTTTTCACCAATTTTGTTGATTGAACGTGAAGTGTCAAGCAACAGGTCAACAAGAGAATTGCATTTTCATACCGAGGTAATTGAAATAAAGTGTTCTGGTGAAAGATGCACCACTGCAGGGGACTCGGTTGAAATAGGAAACGTTATGCGCAAGTTAAACTCTGAGAACGCCGATTGGATATAATTACAATTTTCACGTCTTGAAAGTTTGTTTGATGTAAGATACAACTACCATTTTACTTTGCCTTGTTATTGTCGTATACCAAAGTAGTAAGACCGTATACTAGAGATGACATATTCTTGACAAAGATCCAGATGTTTGGAAATGTTACTACTAGTGCATTCCCAAAAGCAAACATGTCCCCTATAAATGGGTGTTTCAAATTGTGTAAACGTTGTCACTAAAAATCGGTGAACGTGGCATCATGCCATGTATTTAAAAACAAATAAAGATATTTGTATATACTTCTCTAGAAATACAGCAGAAAATATTGGATTTTTACAATAGAAATATAGGGATGATGAGGTATTCACAATAACAGCATAATCTACAAATAATTTTTAAATACGTGCGTGCACGTACAAATTATTAAAGTACAGACTTGCAGTAATAACATTGCAATGCAATATATATATATATATATATATATATATATATATATATATATATATATATATATATATATATATATATATATATATATATATATATATCCAGAAACTTGGAAACACAGTTACATTGGATACGTTTATCTTCAGTGTGTGTTCTAATACTTCCTTTCCTGAATGAAATAAGAGCGAAGTCTCACATTTTTAACGCCGACAGAAGGATAATATAGGACTTTTGAGACAATTAATCCCTTCAAAAATAGGGAAAATATAAGAGTCTTTAGAAACGTATTGGGATATTACAGGAATAAAACTTTAAAGACTGAAATATGGATTAATATAAACCATATGAATGGTTGATATATCTACTGGGGCAAGATCAATGGAGAATATAATTTTTAAAGAAAAGATTCACTTCAATACAAATGCTGAAATTTCTGCTAGTCATCGCAGTCACTTTCAGTAGGAAAAGAAGCAACACCCATATGTTTCGTTTATAATTTCAGAGCGAACGACAGCTACATGTCGAAATAGTTGACATGTTTCAAAATGAAAACAGTCGCTGGCATACAACCTCTACATTAACTCCGAATGAAAGAGCGATAATAGCGAATAGAAGGGCTTCGTTTCCTAATGTTAAAGGAGCAAAGGTACGTCTCGATAATGCACACGAGGAAAATTATACACACACACACAAACACACACACACAAACACACTGTGTGTGTTTGTATCAAACATAAAAACATAAAAACATTTTATCAAATGTTAAGAAAACAACCGATATAATTTCAAAAACATTTTGACCAAAGATTTTTTTAATTGATAATAAGTTGTCAGGATTTTACAAGTCTCACTATATCACCACCTGACCAGGTGTATGAGACATAACATAACATTATTTTCCGTCTTGATCTTTACAATATGTTCGCTTACATACATACACACACGCGCGCGCGCATGATATAGACACAGACACTCACAAATATTTTATATAAAGAATCACTCATTTACAAATCCCAAGTTGTTTGTTTGTATTATGTGACAGCAAAGAAAGAAATAAGAAACCAATCGAAAACTTGACGAAAGGGTCCACTTTTTCTTAAACTCATCACTTCTGTTACTCACTTTGACGACATATTTTCTCAGCCGTTTGCATGATAAAACAATTTTTAAATTGGGTGGAATTTTTAATTTCTGATACACAATGTGATCTGTCTATACCATATTTTGCAAGCGAAATTAGCGAGGTGACATGATCATCAAGTTATTTCCAAGAAAGACGTCTTTTCGTGTAATTTTTAACTTGAGTTCTTAAGTTTGGATTCATTCAACAAATAATTTACAAAAATGTTCAATAACTGAATAGTCATATAAATGCCCATATTTTTGTATTCCTTCCTTACAGATAGAGCAATTATCATTAGCACGTTTAAATTAACTATTTTCAAAACTGGTTTTTAGCAGTATTTCTATATCATTCTTATATCTTTTGCACACAGTTCAGTCGAAATAACAAAGTTCTTCTGTTCATTTACACTAATTGCACTCTTTAGCTGATTGGACCTAGTTTTATATTTATAAATAAATTTAATCATTATTCTTATCCTAGGGGCAAAGTTTCCTCAGTATTACATGGAAATTATTTCCAATTTAAAAAAACAACAACTTTTAAGTGTCTTTTCCACTTTTCCGGTGTCTTTGAGATACGTGCAAGCTGTTGTATAAAATGATTTTATTGTGTTGTTCGTTTTATTTCACGAAATGTAAGTAGAGATCCTTGTGCATAAAAAATGCTTATGATAAATACGACACTGTTCGTTTTCCATATTGTGATTGATTTAAAATTGTATATAGTTACAAAGTTAAGAATATATTAAGACCAGTATTTCTGAAGAGTCGAAGATTCATTTTTCTATTGTGATAAAGCATAAATAATATCAAGCTAAAATATGTTTTTAATTGTTTTAGAGATATCTTTCAGTTTGGTAGTCTTAATTTTGATAATAGTATACCTCAAATAATGTCCAAATATTTGTTCAGGAATTAGTTATTACCCTAAACGAACTTCTTTCAGCATAAGTGCGCCTAATCCAGAAAAGTTTTATACAAGACGCAAATGAGTACTAGCGAATCATATCGAATCCCCCAACTTCAAAGCAAGCTATATATGAGTATCGTTTTTACCCTCTCATTTTTACCACCCCAAATCAACTTAATTAATAATTTAATTAGTTTAGTTTTTGTATGGAGTGGAGGGCTTCGTAGAGCAGCATAAGGATGAAACATTATTGACAAAATCAAGGCTTTTATTAAATTAATTTTTTTTAATAAGGGACACATTTTTTTCTTCTTCATAGGTCGATATATTTCTGTACTTCTTCAACTGCATGAAATAATGAAGTTCAACCATATACCCCAAATTCAAAGAGAATTTGTCTCCTAGTAATCTAAAATTTGACATTGACTAGTTTACACCAATTTCGGGACACATTTTTTAATAATAAATTTCCAGCACAAACAGTTTTTGATTTAATTTTTTGTTGCAGTGAAGATCTAATACCCAGGAAAATCATTTAAATTTGCATGGTTGTCTTTAAGAACGAAGGAGAACCGACTAATAATAAAAAGCGCTAACAGCGTACTGCCCTGATTTGATGTCCATTTCATTATAGAACATGCTTGCAATATTTGTGCTTTTTAGTTCTATTGCAAGAAGTTTAAATCATGTCATAAATTAGTTGAGCCCTAAAGGGTTTTCACGACGACAACTCCAACTGAATATATCCATGTTTCTTTAATAGCTTTTTCCCGAATTTCCAGTACCCACTTTCTCTGGATACTGCGGACATAGATAATTTTAGAATTATTGATGAATGGTCTCTTTTATAGCATTAATAATAGATGCATGAATACAATTTAAAAACATGTCCTCAGAGATTAAGAAACAGTCCAGTCTACTTTGTTTACACGGTTTTCTTGTCGCCAGGTAGGTATTCTAATCTCAGGATAGACAACTCTTCAAGGATTCAGCAAGTTGTTTCTTGATGTCCTGGACTGCTGCTCGGGACATGGAGTAGTTACATGCAGGATATTATAAGACTCAAGCTCCGTGTCATGATCAATGTTCCAGTCACCACTAATTATAACAGGGGAATTTTCAAAATATACAATGTCCTCTTTCAAATTACTAAAAATAACATGCATTATTATAATTGTAACTGTATTGATTCACAGGCGTAATTCTCAGTCCATTTAATGAAAAATCTAACAGAATGTATCTGCCCTGACTATCACATCTGTTTCTATTAGTACATAATCCAAAATTATTTCTCAGTAGGAGAGCAACATCAACACTATTGGCATATTTATGACTCAAATACACTTATAAACACTTTTAGCTTCCAGTGTTCTTGTCTTTTGTAGATATATAACGAATTCATTCTGTTGTTTTAAAAATATCTCGTCCTTTTAAATTGGAACTGTAAAATTTTAATCTGTCTGGGTATACATTATTAGTTTTGTTTTTGAGTAGACCTTTGATAGAACTTATATGACTGCATTGCGTTACAACCACTCACAAAAAACCACCCATACATCATGGGATGCTACTCGTACAGGAACAAGCACAGCATACTTAAAAAACTGATTAGTGCAGTACAATATCAGGCACCACTGGGTACAGATATGATGTCGTCTAAAATAAAGACACATGATGTCTGTTCTACACAAGGGTATTAGTATAGTTATAAAGCTTTAACATCAGTACAGCGTAGCTAAAAAGAACGACCACCACCTGTAAAAAAACAGCAAAGGAAACCACTTTGTTCATTCATTTTCTTCTTTTACCTAAAGACTTAAAGCCAGTATATATGTTTTATATCTGTTTGTTGAAAATTTCAATGTATATACTCAGGTTAGTGTAACATAAGATAGATACATATATACATACAAGCATGCATACACCCGCACGTAAGTACGAAAACGTATGGAGAAATCTATCTATCTATCTATCTATCTATCTATCTATCTATCTATCTATCTATCTATCTATCTATCTATCTATCTATCTATCTATCTATCTATCTATCTATCTATCTATCTACCTATCTATCTACCTATCTATCTATCTATCTATCTACCTATCTATCTACCTATCTATCTACCTATCTATCTACCTATCTATCTATCTATCTATCTATCTATCTATCTATCTATCTATCTATCTATCTATCTATCTATCTATCTATCTATCTATCTATCTATCTATCTATTCATCCATCCATCCATCTGTCTGTCTATCTATCTATCTATCTATCTATCTATCTATCTATCTATCTATCTATCTATCTATCTATCTATCTATCTATCTATCTATCTATCTATCTATCTATCTATCTATCTACATATATACATATGACTAATGTATGGCCAACACGAACGTCTTTTGCTCATGCTATTTAAGGTTCAAGCACAATTACAACAGACGTCCATATTACACTGCATGATCACGTCAAACTTTTTACCTATTACAAGCTGTGTCCTTCTATTAAAGCCAATTTTCCTAATTCAGAATTCATATAGACGAGAATAAATAATCTTCCCATCTTTTAGATCAAAGTTTTATACTTCCAGTTGTATCCAGAATCATTAAGTAAAATTATTTCACTTCTTAACCGGGACTAACTGTTTTATTAATGTATATAAAAGGTCAAATTTATACCTTTTGAAAGTATTAAGAAATATTATTATGGAAATTATCATGAAAAACAATTAGTTTCGTCTCAATGTACCTACATATAGAGCTAAAGTTTGTACTACTCCAAGGATCATTATATATCAATAGCCTACCTTAATTTTCAAGGAAGATACATGTAGTTGCATGGTTTTAAATCTTCCGTTTTTGAAAGCATCACAGCCTCATCAGGGTTTTGAATCTAAATAGACTTAACCATGCATTATATGAATCGATAACAGATGTTGTGTTCTAAATTGCAAGTCATGCACGTCATGAAGGCATACTATTTTAGCAATGGGTGTTATTTCTATAATGTGATTACACATTCCTTAGAATGGTAAGTATTGATTTTTATTTGATCCGTATACATCTATAGTCTTAAGAAAACCATTATAAATAGACTCTTCAAGAAGTTCGTATTGTTTGAGGGATGGACATTTGTGGACGAGATCAATCTAAAGGTATGATCAATATAAACCTGAATGAAAATTGTGCGCGGTGATGTTACGGCGAAAGCTCAACGTGTCGAGAAAAGATCGAACTATCCCGTTGGTTTCTATCATTAGACCCAACTTTCTCTATTCTTGATCCAGTTAATTACCTGGCCAACACTGTAAATGCGGAATGTAACTTTTTGTCTGGAAGTGTTTTGACAATTAAGGCGTATATCATTCAACAATTAGGATTGAATAGACTTCGGTTACACTATAGAAGTGTTAAATTTTAGAAGAACAATTAATACTAAATTTTAAGATAATTAAATGTACCTACTTGAGAATGTTTACTCCTTGTATAGCTTTCGCATGATTTTGTAACGGCTACTGGTAATGTACAATCCATCACAGGTGGGTGGAGATGATATTTTGTGAAGGAATGCTTAAATGATATGGTAATAATTATGTTCTATTTGCTTAATTATGTATCCTGTTTCATTTCAAAATGAAGCTGATTTTGTAAAACAGATGCAGCAATTGAATATATACTGATTTTTTTTGCACTTAAATAAAATGCTGTTTTGTCGGTCCTGATCAAACGTGACGAAGTTCGTGAAAAATAAGTAGGGAGGCCTGTACTGGCCATAAGCAGCATTTCATGACAAAGGCAATGACCACCTTGTACTTGTATTCTGGTAATAATTATGATACAATGTTCAGTCTAACAGATTATGATAATCCACAGTATAAACCGTCTGGAATATTTACATATTCTCTGCTCAGATATCTTTCTTTACATTCTTTATATCCATATATCGATTAACTATTTATCATTCATATTAAACCTTCTGGACCACAAATGGCATTTAAATTTCTATAGTTTGCTAATTAACAAGACTTGCATTTAAATCTCTAAACACTTCTTTTTATCAAAACAACGGGTTATGTCCAAATGTACAAGATGGAAGAGTGTGATTTAATATCTTCTCTTTAGGTTTCTTTCGTGAAAGAAGTATGTGGAAAACTACCCATAAAATACTGAATGTATGTGATGAATGGATTATTACAGGACATTAAATAATACCGAAACACTTTATGAAAATCAACATATGTTCTGTATTGTGAGGATGGTAACATTTTTACTATTGTTTAAGGAATACACGAAGCTATGTGAAAAGAACAAGAAATGTCCGGATTGATGATATTCAGCCACCAGCTACCACGAATACACACATTAAAATTTGTAACAAACATTGTACACTGTACACTAATTTATATGATCACTTTCACTCTAGGCATTACAGCTATTGACCCTGAAACATGACTAAAATTGGTCTCAGTAGTGAATATATATCTCAGCCCTTTCCCAGGATCATAGCCCAGTTCACAGTTTGGAAACTATTACAATTGTCATTTTATTATCACCTATGAATATCCTTAGCATTTAAAAAAAATGTTGAGATACAATACAATACTGGCTATTGTGTCCAATATAACTTTCTGGTCTTTATCCAAACTAAAATTCTATTGCAAATCACGGGAGGATCTGGTATTGATGTATATGAAATATTGTAAGGTCTGATATAGCGCTATCACAACGACTTCACATCTATGTGCTCATAGGATCCATTGCAGGCTGCAAGCTTTAAAAGGTAGTAGTATCACAAAGGCGATTTTGAGACCACAGGCCCTGGCTGAACCTTCCATCCCTCGTGACTTTGAACCTTCCACCCCTCTTAATTTTGAAGCCTTCCATCCCTCTTGACTTCGGAACCTTCCATCCCTCTTGACTTCGAAACCTTCCATCCATCTTGACTTTGAAACCTTTCATTCCTCTTGACTTCGAAACCGTTCATCCCTTTTGACCTCGAAACCTTCCATCCCTCTTGACTTCGACCTTGTTGCATATTCATGAACGTGCATTAATTGCACTCTGCAAACAAATAAGTTTCAAAATGAAATAAGAGTTGGACAAAGCCAGGCGTCCACGTGGACTAACGTGGCTACGATTACTGATATACATCTATGCGTTAAAATCGGAGAAGTCATAGGGATCGAAAAGGGGTTTTGGGTTTGGAAACCGCATTTATAAGTACGGTGGTACAGCTGTGAACTTGCAAGCCAATCAATATACGCTGACAAAATTTAAACGATTCACTGTTAAACATTTGTATTGGGCTATCATAAAACACCATTAGAAACCATACAGTTTGAAACGTATAGTATTATTAAATAAATGACTTATGCGGCTATTGTGGGAATTGAATTACGAGACAAATGGTGTCTTTGTAGTGTCACCAAAAGAATAAATGCTATTTAGCTTCATTGCATCATATCAGTTCGTCAAGGAGGCCAAAATGGATTATATGATGTTAGAAAGATGTATCCGGAACATCTTGAAAAATTAATTAGGGATGCGTTGGAGAAAACACAACCGAAACTTGGCAAAGATTACAACAAAAATCCAGAAAGGTCAATCCATGATATTTTGAAAGAAAACATTAAATTGCTATCGTTAACCTAACCACATTGCAATTACAAGTGAAGATAATGAAGACATTAAAATGACATGCAAAGTCAACAAAGATAGTTAAGGTCACCACAGCTACAGTAATGCTTTCAACATTAATATACAGGTGGCCTTCCATACTAACTAACCTAGATACGAAATACCCAGAAATCTACAAAGATGTAGAAATAAACCTTCTGACTCTATGTGATAAGCTTACCAATTATATATTTAAGAATGAAAGTATGCAAAGCATAAAATATACATATAAGTGGAAAAGGACGTTTGGTGTTATTGGATGAAAACGTACAATGAACCATGATATAATTGGTGTACAGTATTATGGCGGAACAGTCGGGGTAGCTAGTGTCAATCACAGCTTGATGGAAGTGTTATCAGATCTGATGCTCACGCATTCGATTAAGACCAGAAAGATAAGCCTGTTTATTAAACAGTGCCTGATCTAATGTTTTCATTGTCTTGAAAACATATAATACGATTCATGGTCCTTAAGCCAGAAATACAATTAGAGACCAACGTTTCATGTATAGAAAAATATCAGCTAAAATTCACACACACACACACAATCACACACACACACACACACACACACACACACACACACAGAGCGCAAGTTCATAATAAGTTCCCTACACAGGCTACGATGATAAAGAAAACCGTCATTGCATCGCGCGTACTATCACTGGAGAGGCTGTCTATGTTCTTCAAATAATCCAAGTTCCAGAATTCGAGTTACACAGAGCTCTCGTGATCTTCAAAATTGCAGAGCAATTATTTCAAAAGTATGTAAAACGAGTATAAATACTGTGAAGCTTTTATTTAATATGCGCCCAGGAACTGTATCAACTTTGCATCACTTGGGTGAAACAGCGCTGCCATCCGGATTCAAGGTGGACACTCTTCTCAATGTGGAATGTTACCATGCATAGTTGTTATCTAAAGTCGTCTTTGCAACATCTATAACATGATAGAAATGGTTTCGTAATTGTGTTCGTGTGATCTTTCACTACAAACACCTAGACCATTAATGATGGAATAAAAAAATGTTATACAACAATATTTGAGAAATTTGAAAAAATACTCAATATGACATTATGGATGGATGCTTTAGAGATATTTGGAAGTCTATCTTCATATTTCCGCGTTATATTCCAGTACGAAGGTGTATTCTGTTGCGAGCAGTAATGCGAAAAACAACAATCAGTGTTTTGAAACGGCAATCTTATCCCCGCCGAACTATGTGAGTTTTAGTACATAGTAATGTATACTTCTTAAAAGGAACATTACGGTATAACATCAAACATAAAATTCCATAAAGCTCTAAGTAACTGATGTTCTTGTGAATCAATTTTCTGACCGATACAGTGCTGTCGACTATTTGATTTTAGATAGACAATCAAGTAAAACTTTCATATTTGGAAACGTCGACGCAGTTTTTGAGTTCTATAAATAGCGCACAGGAATAATGTATACATATTCAACCATCTGCAGCTGTTACCATAGAAACTGATGACTCTATATGCCCACTATTATCAAGATTCTACTACAGAATCCAGGCATAGCACTGTCTGTTCTTTCTGGTATATATTTATAAGTCTTCTTTCATAGGAATCTGGAACGACTCTGTGTGTGTGTGTGTGTGTGTGTTTGTGATTATGCGAGTGTGTCTGATACGCACGTGCTTATATAACACCGATTCAGTGCCATCATTTTATGGTGATGCGTGCTTAGTCGTGACAGTATATGGGCTGGTGCGTGCAGGCAAGGTGATGGGTGCCATTTACTCGCGGACCTGGGTTCAAAACTTCGTAGAGTACGAATTTAATTTCTCTAACCTGTATGATAGTAATGTTTGTATTAAACTTTTATTTCTGCCCACTATTATCAAGATTCTACTGCAAAATCCAGGGATAGCACTGTCTGTCCTGTCTGGTATATATTTATAATTCTTTGTAATACAAAAATCCTATATACCTTGATTTCTTTCATAGGAATCTGGAACGACTGTGTATATATATGAGAATTAATTACTAGGTCGTCATGCGAGTGTGTCTGCTACGCTCGTGCTTATATAACACCGATTCAGTGCCATCATTTTATGGAGATGCGTGCTTAGTCGTGATGGTAACCTGTATGATAGTATTGTTTGTATTAAACTATTATTTCTGCCCACTATTAACAAGATTCTACTACAGAGTCCAAGGATAGCACTGTCCGTTCTGTCTGGTATATATAGGTCGTGAATTATCATCCGAACCAACTCGTTCATATTTTCCCATACAAATGTTGTAACCAGTAATTATCTTTGGATAAGTATTAAGAACGAAGGACTGATAATATCATAACTTAGGAGGATTAATATTTACAAAACAAAATGCGATGATAAAAGAGAGTAAGAGAAGTGAAATATATAGAAGCACATTCATTCACTATATGTATTTTAGAAATGTTTAGGTATCGTTATCGGTATTATCATGCGTGCAACATGACCGTCACTAGTCGGACAGGATTGACTGGTAGGAGACCAATATGGCAACACCCATTACATGGCATTATGATGTTTGCCACATTAATTGTACGCAAGGCCCGATGTACATGAAAAACGTAATGTTCATTGCATTTTGAATAGTCTTCACAGAATACGATAATTACAATGCGTAGCTTAATTCTAGCATAATGTCGTAATCTAGTGTGTTTAAAATGCAATATCAGATTGCCTCTTTTAGCCTTTAAATATTTTTCCGCAAAACAAATTGTATTTGCATATTTAATTGACATATTTTCTGACACTCCACTCGTAATGTTCTCTTTTTCTGGCCCATGCATGCAAAAATAAATCGAATGCAAAAGTGGTAGATTTAGTCTGCTTTCAGTCTTGTGGTAGGTCATAAAAACTTCACTTACGTCACAATGACTCGATGATGTGTCATCGGTTGTAACAAACTAAGCAATAGTTTGAATCTTGCCAGACTGAATTAAATGTTTTAAATATTTTTAAACTTTTTAAATCTAAATAGTTGAGTCTTCCTCATTCCAATTGCATCTGTAAAATACTAGGATGTACCATATAAGAATGACTCTGGGTTATCTTTCTTTGGTAGAATGATACCACGGTCGCAATACTGTAAATCTAGTGGGAAACGACCATCTGGACAAAACTGTACGATTTGTTATCTGCGTCACACTAATGATATGCCGCATTTGCTACAGGTCTGTCTTCAAATTGTTTTTATACAGGATGTGAAAAGTACGTAGAAAAATGTAAATAATTCTTCGCTTGCAGTGACGGAGCATAAAGAACTAAGTTACAATATAGTACTCAGCAGATATCACAATGAATCACACATGGGACGCCATATATAGGCATGTTCTCTTTCCTTGATTTTGACTGGATTTTGAACCATGATAAGTAATGTAGGACTAAGCCTACGTGCTATATTGTAATAGTAAAGTTTAGATGAGCTCGGGCGAAAAAAGGGAATTAGTTTAGTGGTACAGTTTGAGAGAGCGTGAGCGGTATGGAGCGTAGAATGGCTAGATAACAATGCTTTACGATCACTGAACAGCTATGTATTGTGCCATTTCTTTTCTAAAGTGTTTTCCGTTTTTCTTCAGATAAGCAAAATATATATTTATACATAAAGTAGAGATTGATAATCACAAGCCATCATCTTTATTTATATGGTCTCTACATGTGAACAAAGAGAGAGAGAGAGCAATGGTTTTTCCCAACCAATGCATTTTAATTAAAATATTACAGAATAATTTTTTTAATTATTTTTCAGGTCAAACAGGAAGTGGAAAGAGGTATGCGCCAGTTTGAATCTTTTATTGAAGACAAAGAATCTTTGAGAAAACGCTTGAACAAAAAACATTCATTCAGAAGAACAAACAGCATTTGATAGATATTTCATAAGAGATATATGTTAATTTTGTGTATTTTGCCAATTCAGTTTAGGATCAGAACAGAAAAGGATCATAATAAACGAAATCTTAATATATAAAACATGAAAAGTGACTGGACAAAGATCAACTGTACAGTACACTCCATGAAGAGGGCATTGTATGAGAAAGTCCTTGTTTATTTTGCTGTGGTAGGATACTATGAAGAAAGATTTGTACAAAGTTGTGTGGTAGGATAACACTATATGGGAAAGTCTTTTGTATAACATGAGTTGAAAAAAGAGTTGCATAACGAGAGGTGGTAGGATACCACCATAAAAAAAGAATGTTTTGTATGAAGTTATGAGGTAAGATAACACGGACTCTTTTGTTTTATATAATTGTATGCCATATAAATTGGTGTTTAGTAGAAGTTTGCTTCAGATAAATCACTTCGATGCATGGAAAATATTGACAGTACTCGTGTAAATGTGGACATTTCTAGATATTTGGAAAATATATAAAGGAATATTTCTATTGACGGTACCTGTGTAAATATGAACATTTCTAGATACATGGAAAATATTGAGAGTACCTGTGTAATATGAATATTGAATATTGATTCCATATAAGTGATCATAGGCCGATAAATGAGCCCTACACCTATATTGATACTGGCTGGCCGTTAAGAGGATGATATCACATATTTATTAAAACATGCAAACTCTGCAGATATTTTTGTCAGAACACACCGGTGTACATTTTATACCTTCACCGGTACTTTTGTGGCTATTGAACTACCGTTGAATGAAGAGAACTTTTGGTAATATGTGCATAATATTTCCAGATACAATCATGTATTGACGACTTGTAAATGCTCGTGGAATGGCATAACTCTTTGTCCTATGGTCATTTATTTACGCGCTAGATATGGCTTTTACTAAATACCGGTAAATGTCAAAACTCTACGCAGTTGTGTTCCGCAAAGACTTACATGCAGTAAAATTGCACATTTTAATAAACAGGTGACACTAGGTCTACATATCGTCTATCAGTATCAACAGTTTTGATGGTTTATCTTATTGGACTAACGTGCTCATATTAGCAAAAAAGTGTTTGCTTACAGACAACCCAACAGTTAACAATGAAAGATTCATAAATATTCTTTATACATGAAGATTATTGCCAATTTCTATTTTACTGTTATAAGTGAACTGTCAGAAGGAGTTTTGAAGGAAAGTACGTGACATAGATAACAAGACAAGATTTTAAAGGATCAGTAAAAAGGCACAGAAGATATATATATATATATATATATATATATATATATATATATATATATATATATATATATATATATATATATATATATATATATATATATATATATTGTTCATACTCTAATATGTCGATAGAAACAAATTGCATAATCAAATAAATTAAATGAAAGTACTCATCTCTGTTAAAAGGGAGTTTCACTTAACTTATCCTAAATGGCCTTAAGTAAATTTAGCATTTACATCAACACATTTTCTATTTTATACACAAATCAGACCCAAAGCAATCCGATTCAGTCATGTTGTAAATTTGCTCATTAAATTTTTTTTTCATAGTCGGTACACTTCGCTTACAGCGTGTGCAGTTTCATATTTTTGATATTATACGTGTGAACATATCACTTTATGTGATTCTTATTGGTACAAATAAGCCTATGCAATTATTGTGCACGATCCTCTTTACTCATTGGCTGGGATTGTGGGAAAACATTTTTAATCCCGCCTTCTGGTATGTTTTGCTTTCAATGAACATTTTAGCGGCCATTCTTTAATTTCGACTCGAGAAAGGAAATTGAGGAAAAATTCATATATTCTTGTTGCTTTCTAGGTTCTTACAAATAAGCAACAAGAGAAGAGTGAAAACAACAAGCTTTGTAAAATTTAACAAATAATTTATTTCCCTAGAAAGTCTAGGTAAAAATGATAGAAGTCATATCAATTAAAAGTCATAAGTGAATCACAATTCAGTTCCGATGAAATTCAAGATAATCAGCGTTGCAGTGATGTGTCAACAGTTCTTTGTTGAATCACATAAAATAATATTCCAGTTTAAAATTCCGAATAAATTTAAATAAACTTCTTTGTTAAGGAATTCTCTATGAGCACTTATATATTTCTCCAAGGAATAAATCAATAATTCCATAAAATAAAATTTCAACTCAAACTGGTCACAACAGAACACTTTTAACTGTCTAAAGTTTAAAGCTTAATTTGCTAATTCTTTTGAAGAAAACAGTTATATAATAAGATGCAAAACAGATTTTCTGATTGGGCCAAGAATTCATCTTTCTAGAAAGAATAGAAGTTTGTTACATGATAATTATCACATACTCTAGGTATGACATTGATTTCACTGAATGAATCTGACTCTTACAAAGAATTAAAAAAATAAAAAGGTCATAAGGTCATTTACTAGAAACATTACGAGTTCTGAACCAAGGTCAGAAACTAGATACAATGTTTCTTAATTATAATAGTCAGGTAAAACAGAACTGAACTGAATTTGCTGGAAAAAATGTCAAATCTAGTAAATAAAGTTATCATTACAATAACATAGAATCGGAATACAAAAAACTAAAAAACAAGTAATTAAATTACAAGTGCATAACATTGTCACAACAAATATAATAAGAAAATACCGTTTCTGCCCATTAGGTTTAGCTCAAGACATAACACCTTGAACAATGATGCACGTCTTTAAGACCTGTTGCCCAATATCCATAGTCAGCCATACCTTACTTGTGCCTACATAGGGTACTATTAAACATGGATCATATATATATATATATATATATATATATATATATATATATATATATATATATATATATATATATATATATATATATATATATATATATATATATATATATATATATATTTTGCGCAAGCCACATCAATCTTACTGTTCACTAGTATAATTAATAATATTTTTCTATAATCATCAAAATATACATGACTGTTCACCAATTCTAATATACCGGTTTAGGAGATAGGTTTTGCTAAGTTAATGAACGACACACATTATTTAAATTGCATAGCTTTGGATGTACAAGATCGAAGGCTTTTGTCACTATGGCAACATTAATTTCAGCTATTATAACCAATTTCTTCTGTAATGTGGTTCTTTCAAAACACGAAACAATCCATACTGGGACTAGATATTTGAACCCACAGCACTCAGAAGTTTCTTAGTTCTGTTTTGAACAAATCATTTCTATTTTAAATGTGTGACGATGATCACACGAGCTTTCTGCTACAGTTCACAACCATGTTGCTAAGGGGTATTTTGAGAGGTAAATTTCTTCTGGCCTTCGGATAACAACTATTAAGACTACCTTAATGGAAAGGTTCACAAATCTTGAATTTCCTAACCAGACTTTATTGACACAGTTGTAGTTATTGACAGTTATTGACATGCGTGTGCATGGAGTGCAGGAATACTAGATTGAATTTCACCAAACAGCTAAATTTTCACATCTGGGATTATTTCATAATCACTAATTGATCTGTATAATAACTATATATCGGCAAGTAAAATTGTGAAAAAGTTGAGATCAGAACACAGTTGTTAATCAAGAACAATGATTGTTCAAGTGATCAAACAAATGTGCATTCTAACTTTTAGGAAATTTTCTTTTATGTTTATATATTTAACATCTTTTTTGTTCATTAAATATATATTCAATAGTGGATTCAAATTATATGATGATATTTTAATTCTTACTTGGAAAATGCCTCTCTAGCCGCACATGATGGGTGGATGGAAAGTCTTTACCACAGTAAAAGTTTGCATATACACAATTATAGATCAGTACAACCATAATATTCTCTGTGAAGGTCACATACAGGTTTGAATTATAGCACCATGCGTCATTGTGTGCGTGTTTGTGTGCGTGTTTGTGTGTGTGTGTGTGTGATTTGGATTATTAACGTAGCTTTAAAAAAATTAAGTCATATCGCTACGATGTCTGCGGTGCGACTGTTTATAGTGATGTCTAGCACATGTAACATGATGTTCTACCCAGTCACGTTATCCTCACACCAGGCCAACCAGTCCCAACACTAACCTCTTAATGCTGAGTGTCTAGCGCAGTAGCTGTTAGTACCATTTTTGTAAGGGTTTTAAAGAAATGAATGACTGATTCTTATTCAGGAGATCACTGCTGCCACGAGGATGCATTATTTTAATTCATACTCGTACTCATACTTGCTATTATTTCAGTTCTAAAAATCGCTTTTGTGCAGTTAAAAATGCAAAATGTGTACATGAATGTTATGACGACTGTAAATAAACAGGCTTTCATGACCCTAATGAAAGTAATAAACTTCTTGAAAACGTGAATTTCTGCATGAATGAACAATTGTAGGAGTTTGAAGTCATCAAATCTTGCCTCCACATAACAAATGATCATACAAGCAAACATTAGATTGAGAGATTTGTGCCTTTAAGTTATATAAATTGAGCAACGATTGCTTACATTTAACACAGTCCTACAGTACTCATGTTGCTGTATAAAACTATTTCTTATAGAAGCACATATACTAATGGAAGAACAAGCAAACTAAATGCAGAAGCTAAATTTAAGAAGGATATATTATTTTCCAAGAGAAATAGGCAATTTAAATATGATTGTTAGTGGGAAGGTTTCACAATAAAACTATGAATCCGAGGCAATAGTCAGTGTACCTAGAATAAGGTCATTATACTGTTCAAGGTACGTAACAGCAACCTAGCTGTAGTGTGCGAAGTTAACAAAGTTTTCATTACAGCACCTCTTGAGTTTAGAAGCCATGGAAACTTACCAGAGTGAGATTACCATTTTGGCACGCATATGTCACAGAAAATTCGATTGATTATTTCTCAAACAATATGTCCATCATGTCATATGACTCTTGCATGTACCATTTAAAATATAGCAAACCGATTTAAATATCGTAAGCAGTGATATTGATTTGAAGAAGATATTGACTGTATTTGAGAACCAGCGTTAATGTTATTCAAGGAAAACGATCATATTTTTGGATGCATTTTTAAAATTGTGTACTCAGTAACATGCTAGACATTTGTTTGGAAACAAACGCTGATGCATAACTCTTAAAACGTACGGTGATCCGGTGTAAACAATATAAATGCACACAAACGTATGTAAACATAGTTATGCTGGCCCCTTGCTTTGATCCTAAATAAAAAATAATGTTTTGCTACAAATGTAATGCTAATTTAATTTAATGACAGTACATTCATTCGAGATTGTTTAGTAAACGGGTTTTAACTGTCATCAAAAAACTTGCAGGCGAATTAGTAATTA
The DNA here is from genome assembly GCA_016746295.1 of Potamilus streckersoni. Classification (NCBI taxonomy): domain Eukaryota; kingdom Metazoa; phylum Mollusca; class Bivalvia; order Unionida; family Unionidae; genus Potamilus; species Potamilus streckersoni. The sequence goes on from JAEAOA010001867.1 coordinate 573,307, forward strand.
TCATAAATTTTATACTATGGCAAAGTGGCATTAAATCAACAATAGCCTATATTCACTTGGAAAATAAAAATGTTCTTTTCATTTTATGCTCAGACATATTGAATATCGAAACGTGTAAAAATATGAAGATCTGAATCTGAATAACACGTGGCCTTGTTTTGTCTAACAATACCAAAAACAGGAAATGGTAGATACAATTTCTTGGCCTAAATATAAAGATAATTGAAAATAATTTGTCCAGTGAATTGTCAAAATTATCGAACTGACACTAGATGATATACGGTATAAGTTGCATACCAACGTGAGACTGAAATAAAATCAGAACTATTTAACAATGAATATTGACATATCTTGTTCACATTACGAAGGCTTGATCCAAATGTTCTTTACGTGGACTAAATAATTTATATACATATATCATGTGCGTGTAGATTTCATTGGACCCTCAAAAGATTTCAGCAAAGTTTTAATTTACTTATACATGTACATATTTTTACTTGTGCATCGATAAAGAACACCTTGTTAGAATGTTTAAGCACAAAGACACTAGATACATGAACTGGTGTCTGTATGTCTATTACACAGGTCAAATATAAGATGACATGCGAATACATTTATAGGCATATTTCAATTTACTAAAATAATTAATTACCTTTACAAAGGAGAGGTAAGCTGTCATACTATCCCAGGCAGAAAGAAATAAACTGTATAATTTGGGTAGTATTTTTCTGCAGTTTGTGTTGCGTGTTGGAAGATCTGTGAAAATAATTTTTATATAGTTGAAAGTAGTGCATTGAAATTACCTCATTAATTTCCAACAATATGCTAGAGCTGCTTTTATGTAAACAAGTGCACGGTAACAACAATGTATTATTTCGATGACATGCTATATCAGGCTAAAGCAAAAGAAGTAATATACATCCACTACCAATACACTGTCAACACCCATGCTGTCACTGGTTTAGGAAAGCCTCACTGATAGCTACCAAAAAAATCAAAATTCAACACTGAGAAAATATCAGCCACATTTCTTATAGAAATGTAGTTTACGACATATTATTGATTTAGACGAGTTTTTAGCAGTTTGAAAAGAGATCAGCCAGATATCGTGAAAGATATGTACAATTTTATGCACAACGGTCCTTTTCAGATTTAGTGAATTGAAAGAGACCTTATTCAGATCTCGTGAACAAAACTATATTCAGATATTTCGGAGACCCTTCAAAAGCTCATCAGATCGATACAAGAGACCGGTGTGAACATATCCACTCAGTTTTATTTAGATGGTGAGCATAAATTATTATTATTATATAGCTATAAGTGGTCAATTTGTATTTTTGTAATGCCAAAATATAAATCGGTCAACTCGCGTATCTTAAATTAACGGTTTACTGTACCCTCACCTCGCTACAACGTTACAAATAACTCTATGTCTGGGTTCGTTGTAACTTATGCGCGTGTGGATTGTAATAGTACCTATAGGGGGCCCCCGATTGGCTCATCGTTACGGATCACTGCCATCTCACCTCTGCGTTGGTTCGAATCTGAGAAAGCTTGCCAGTAGCTTCTCGTATATAGGTGGTTCTTTTCTTTCCAAGGTTTATCCGGGTTCTTCCTCCACCATTTATACTAGACGTCACGTATAGACTATCTTTTGCTGACAAATGGTGTTAAACCCTACAGCAACAACAACAATTAAAGTACACACACACACACACAGATATATATATATATATATATATATATATATATATATATATATATATATATATATATATATATATATGTTTGTGCAGACTCAAACGATTGATTGACATTTATTTAATGCAATGTTCCAGTGAGGAATGCACATTTATCTAGAGTCAGCAATCTCTAAGCGTCTCATGGCAATGATTTATTTTGCGGACCTGTGAGAAATGTCGGCATAAAAGCAAATGTTTGCAATAAAATATTAGTAATTATGAGGACTTTTTCTACGCAAAAATACAAATGAAATATTTTAGAAAAGAAAGGGCACAAAAAGAACTCTGCAAAACGAAGTAAACGGTACTGTAAAAAATATCTAACACTGGAGATAATTTGATTAATGAAATATTGATAACACGTTTTCTTTGTAGAAGCTTGTTCATCAGGCACAGAAATGGGCAGTTCAGGGTGTATCTTACAGATTATACAAAACCAATCCAGGCCTACATATCTATTTTCCATCAGGAAGGTGTAATGTTAATTTAGAAAGATTCCGCACATATATAGGCCAATATTCTGATCTTTTTGGTGATAAGACGAAGTAGATATGTTTGCTATTCCCTTGAAGAAGTTAGTTGAGTCCGTTGATACACGACAAAGATTAGATGGTTGACGATATTAAGTATGTTTATCTCCCCATTTTCGTTGGTTTTTTTTCCTGTCATTGACACATATTGTCCTTACATAGACTTAAACGGTATGATAATTGCTATTTATAAGCAACTGATAATAATTTTTAATGTCGTATGTATTAATTGTGGTATTTATCAAAATCTCAAGGAGCATTTAACAAACTTAAATTAAGGAAAAACAACAACGGAGCTGAATCTGAACAAGGCATGATATATATATATATATATATATATATATATATATATATATATATATATATATATATATATATATATATATATATATATATATATATATAAGTAGGTTCATATTGATGTTCATTAAAATGTTCACCTGTCCCTGCTCTTGTGATACTACCAGCTGGCTATCAGAATGTTTGCAATGTACTCGATACTTAATTGATTGGACTAGTATTAATTCTTATTTTAACAAATCTCTTTCGTGCCCTATGCTATGCATATGCCAGAAAATGTTTGAAATAAATTACATAATTGTCATAGAAACAGAAAATGTAAGATTGTTGGCAAAGTGCAATGCTATTAATGTTATTCATAAAGTGATAGACTTGTTACATTCCTATGTCACCACTTCCCCAGAATCGGAAACCGAAAGCAACGTATTTTCATAGAATTACGAATGTTTGTTCCTGGAAGACAATATTTGTGATCTGTGGTAGCATATTGAAGTCACACGTCAGTGCTTAACAGCTGAAGGCAAGTGTTCAATCGATATGCACAAAGATGAGAGTCTATACATTTCAGTTGTGTCTATGGACCATGTGTATTTCTTTTGAAGGTAAGGAAATCAAGTTTTCGAAAGACTTTTTTGACTGAAATATGAGCTTGGACTTCAGTAATTGTTTTGTTATGCTGTTATATTTAACAAAAGGCTAGCATGTAGGTATGTTTGAAGTTAGGTTGAGTGCCAGATCAAATATCGATAGCCATATAAATTCAATACCTCGCAACAACGTTACAAATAACTCAGTGCTGGGTTCGTTGTAACTTGTGCGCGTTGATTGTAATAGTACCTATAGGGGGCCCCCGAGTGGATGAGTGATCTAAAGAGCTCATCGATACGGATCACTACCATCTCACCTCTGCGTTAGTTCTAATCTCGGGTTCAGCCAATGTAGATAGGTGAGAAAGCTTGCCAGTAGCTTATCGTGGGTCGGTGGTTCTTTTCGGGATTTTCCCGGGTTCTTCCTCCACCATTTATACTAGCCGTGTTAGGACTAGTCGGCCTGGTGTCAGAATAATGTGACTAGATGGGATATCATGTCAGATCATATATAGATAGCCATATAAACTTAACATTTTGTAAGAGTAATAAAATTTCAAACATCCTTTGCAAAAGAGTTAGTCTGTAAGCTTCATTTTGTCCGTATGTATAAATGAATTTAGTGACTGAAGTATACAATTATACATATGTTAGCTTGACATGGTTACACGTCATACAGTGTGTTTTCAATAAGTTACAGTACGTCTTGAGTAAATAAGTACTGTATTGGATTGCTAATGTGCACATTTCGGTTTATTGATGTAGTCGCTCTCAGAATTAACATCATTTGAGGGACCCCTTAGTGTCAAACGTTAAAAGGTTTTTATGTATTCATATCATTTATCCACATATCTGTGCGTCTTGTATTATTTTTTTTTATTTGAATTTCGATTTTTATTAAATTTTGAGTTAGGGTATGTACACCATCCAAATCTTTTATTTCCTCAACTTGTTAATTTATTTAGAGTTGTCTTCTTAGTATCTTTTTATTACAGAGAAATAGAGTTTTAGGTTTTATACAAGTCTAACATTAGCCTTATAAAATAGCAAGCTACCTAATACATGCGTTCAACTTAAATCATCTCATTGCGTACAAGCAAACCTGCGCTCTCAACAGTGAGTACCATGTGCACTTGCTGTAGGTTTGTAATATTTTAGATAATTTCATATTATAGATAGTTCATTAAGTATTAATTATTTACATTTTTTAAAAAAAATCAAAATCTAATTACTTAACATTTTATTTAACATTTCACAATAACGTTAATATTTTCCAATAAATATAGTCACATCCATTTATATCACTAGTTTTTGGGAACTCATACAATTTAAATACAAATACATATTAAATCCTTTAATTTCATCTAAAATGCTATTCACTTATTTTATATTAAATTTAAACAGCTATAGAAAAGATAATAAAAAAGACAAGGTGAGCTGTCAGAAAATTCTAGAAACTGTCTATTGGTCCATATTCAATATTATACGTACACATCTTGGTATATTTATCATTATAACTCAATTCTGAAACAAAGTCTGTATCACATTTCTGATAACAGGTCTATTGTCTGTATACTCTCAAGTTTACAACTTTCACATGCAACTAATATTATTCAATTTGCTTTATCTAAACTTTAAAGCAAATTCTATATCACCTACATAAATCAAGTCCAAATCTGTATTACTTAATTCTTTCAATTGTTCCATTTCTGATGCAAATCCCTCTGTAGTTACGGGTAATGGTTAAAAATCTAGTCCTTTTCCGTTCTGAGTCGTTTTCATATATTCACCATGTTATCTTATTGTCTACTATATGAATCACAGTCCTTTGTCTTTTTCCTTTTCCATTATTTTCCCCTTTCCTTTCCGCCTTTTGATTCTTATTCACCTTCCTCTATCCACCCACACGACAATTCCTTTACCAAGCAGCAGCAGCAGTCCATCACGGCAATCCTTTCCACTTAGTAGTGGCAATCCATCTTCTCGACATTCCTTTCTTCTGAGTAGTGGCAACCAATCACGACGTTCTCTTCTACTAGGTAGTGAAAATTCCTCACGATTTAAAGAAGGGACCACCCCCTGTTCGACCAAGAAAGCCAGTCTGAAATAGATTTAACTCAGATAGACTTACTTGTCAACCAGGAGAGTCAGTGCTTTAAATTAAGAATATGAAGGGTTTTTTTTAAATAATTTGTGGGAATAACATTCTGCTGATAATGAATTAAAACGAGCATAAAAAAGGTACGATAAATATATTTTCTTCCTTCGAAGGTAACGTCTTTACCTATTCTTGATATACCATGTGTCTGAATGTTTTTTTTTTAAATCAAATTTTGGAAACCTGTATCTAATTTTGATAGGTTATTGACTTCAGCTCTTAAATAAAAAGCAGAAGATTTTTCCCCTGTGATTTTTTCAGTGGTTGCTATTTTCAGACCAAACTATTTTTGGTAACAAACAAATCGGACGAAATCTCAGTCTGCCAATAAGAATTTTAGCGGTAAATATTGTCTAAAGTAGATAAAATGTAGTCATGCGATCCTGAAATTGTTTGAAAAGGCTTTTAAAGGGGTGCCTTTAGAAAAGCCGAAGGAATTGGGGACACAAAAACTCACGATTTGAAATGTGTGATAATAAATTCTTTCTTGTCTATCCTGACCATGGCTTATATCGAGTCTAACATTTCATGTGTCAACTGTCAAGGAAGATGTTATAAATTAGGAGATTTAGTCAAAGGAATCAAAGTGATTTCACAACAAAATCTTGCATCACACAGTTTTTGGAAATCTAACCAAACGTGTGGGTAAATGTCATGTCCATATTTATACAGGTAACTAAAGCAACACGGGGAGGGAATCTACCCCAGCTACAGCCACAGAAAGATGGCCGGCCAGTATAGGTGTGATATACTCCCGCCATTGCGTGGTATTGTCCTTACTTTTAACACCTCTGCTTAGAAAGCACATCTTACATTTACCTGACTACAGCTTTATGGGACACTTCCAGATGTTTTAAGGTAGCCATTTTAGTTCAGACATGATATATTTAATAATTATTAATTTTATAACATGTATTTTATGAACATTTTGAATAATTCTAAAAAACAGAAAATTAATTCGCCATGACACAGTAAATAAAACTAGGAAGCATAATCCACGAGCACATCTTTCTGCTTTCAGCATAATTTCTTAATGATCAAACAATAAACACTACAAGGCCTGTTGCACGTTTGCCAGGCCTGTGTTTAATTAGTAATGGTTCAACATAAATACGTAGAAAACTATTTTTAAATAAATACAATTACTGGCATCATATTAATATAGGGAACAGTCGCTACGGGCTAACGTTGTTGTTATTGCAAGGATCATCCAGACTTTATCACTACTACTATTTAAAATTGCCTTCTTTCTGTTTCTGCATAAAAATGATGCCGGACAAATGACAGATGATGATATTTATACAGTGATTTTACACAATATCGAGGACAGGCGCGCACTAGTTATTTCTCTTGATTTGAGGGTCTATTTTAAAATAAACAAAACAAAATGACACAATCGGCATAATCACAAACACGGAAACGTAGGATAGTACTTATTTCTGAGTAAATTGAAAATTATGTATTGAAAGCTGTCGAAAGGTTTCATGTTTTACTGGGTTGCCCACTAAGTCGTGACATTCGGACAAAAGTCATTTTTGGGATCTCGAAACAGCATGCAAAGTTCATCTTTCGATGTGAAAACTGCCTCAAAGGTTGCAGGAATTTACAAGGTTGTGAATAGATACGTCTGAAATCAGCTTTCGAGAGCCGTTCAAAGTAATGATCGGGGGTGGGGCAGCATACTGATTAGCCGATTTAGATATGTTCCCTTTTTGATGTGAAACTAAAAGATTTAACAGGGCTAGGAACCAGTCTAAGAACTTAGCAACAGTTTTCTTTCGCTAGCATATAACCTCGCATGCATACTGTTTGTCACCAAGAAGGTCAATGATTGTGATTTTGTCACTAAGCAAGAGCTAATTATTTTTCTGTTATTAACTGTACGATGTATTCAAGAGCTTCTTCACGAACGTTATCATCATGCACGTTAGTTATCAATTTCGTTTCTGGATATATAATATTAGGCCTCAACAACCTATACACCAGCTTCTCTCTCTCTCTTCTCTCTCTCTCTCTCTCTCTCTCTCTCTCTCTCTCTCTCTCTCTCTCTCTCTCTCTCTCTCTCTGGTTGTAACTTTTCTATTTCTGGTTGCGGCTACTCTGGTTGTGTCTGCGGAGCCCAAGGATGTGAAATTTATAGCTCCGATCTTGGACTTGAAATTTCTGCTTCTTCTTCGGAGTCAGGTTACACTCTTAAGCTTGTGCTCATTGTATTCGTGTAATCAGGATCTTCATTTTATGTATCAGCGCAAACCATTATCTGCCGAATCTTTCGTATATGATCATAATGTAGCCCAAGTTCTCTATAATATATTATGCTGACACTTCTCTGTAGTTGTCTTTTATTTTTATGGTTTACGTTTGACTTGCAGTGCATACAGCCGTGATCTTAGTTACGGTCTTTTGCTTCATTTGCGCACATTGTTTTGGCTTTTTATTGTTTTGGTTTCCATTATTGTGCCTAGTGTTTGTTTCCTCGTTAAAAACTGTCTCCCCTTATCATAATTATCAAGTTCGTCTTTCAACTTGTTCACTCTCATATTAACAATGTATGAAAAGATTAATCATATCAGCGTCCAACATAAACGCAGCAGGATTTAAAATCAAATACTTAAACGCAATCCATTGAAGCGAAAATGCTGTCATAATATGTTTTGGCAATCATGCCTTCGAAAAAAATTCTCTTTTGTTACGTTGATCGTCAAGCAATGCTATAGGTTACACAATATGCTATATCACGTCTGTGTTAGCATATAGAGCGGCCCAGTTTTTTTTTTGAAGACTCATTTGATTCTTCGAGACGCCAACTAGTAATAAATGCAACTCCCTGTCACCATCCAACAGTTTGAAAGCACCATATTGTGACTGGAATTTATTCTAAGTTTTTTCTCTAGATGAAAAAGATAACTCCTATTTTGCACGCACTGGAATAGGATATCTTTTATTTTTCGATTCAGAACGCATAATGCATCCGCCCGTGCAATCAGTTGTAAATATGAAAACAGTCAGCGAGTTGCCAAGACATATTTTTGTTGCGTTCCAACTTGCTGCGTGAGATCAAAATCAGGAAACAAACAACCGTATGTTTGATAAAATGGGTTTGACTCGAATTGCTGTCAGAGTAACAGTAGACAGTATCCGGAGCGTAGAGTCAATTGTAATTATACTTCGCTAAATAAAACTATTCGAGAGCGTATTTTGTGCTTCACCAAGCTATGCCAAAGTACCGGGTAGTCGACAACCTAACTCAAATAACTATCAGATTAATCTTGAATCTTATATTTCATTATGTTTTTAAGCACATGGAAAACACAACAGATTCTATGGCAAATTTTAAAGTGGACCGTAGCAGCATAATGTACCGCAACTAAGGCGGTAGATTGCAGAAAATTTTGCTTCAGAAGACAAGCCATTTTTTTTGCATATAATTTTTACTGAATACTCTACATAGATGTGCCATATCAAAATATTAGTCTGTTTTGGAAGCACAAAGAAAAAACTTTTGGTAGCAACTTTTGTAGGCAGCCTTCTGACAAAAAAAACTTTCAGCACATCATCTATCATCTGACGGTGACAAGTTTATTTTGAAAAAAATGTCCGCATAACAAAGTGAAAAACAACAACAACAACAAAAAGCAACAAAAGACTTAATTTGTCTGCATCTCAACATAATAAGCAAGTGGACGTTGTCCATTTGGTATCGGTGGTGCAGGCACGTTGTTTCATCGTTCTTAGGAAAACTTTTTAGGCGATATCCCAGAAAAAAATGCCGTTAAGTAACTTTGAGTTTGAACCAGCTCTTAAAGACGTAAAAGACAAAAAATTTTGTGACGTCTTGACCAAAGAACACGCTGGCAAAAATATTATTCGTGATGAGGGTTGCGTAGGAAACAAAATTTTTTGATGACTCTGTAACATATTGTGTGGCCATTGGGAATAAACCAGATAGAAAAAAAACCCCGCAGATTATTTTGTCTCGTTTGGTCTACTCCCTTGCGACGCCATCAAGCAGAAAAGAATGTCACTATGTTTGGTTAAAATATTTTACTGGGATAATGACTGTGCTGTAAGATAAACATAAGTGCAAGAAATACTATTGCAGCAAGTATCACCATGGTGTTTCCAAAGAAGAAGGTCTTTTGTAGCACGCCTGAAATTTGTATCAACGTCTTGAAATCTATCAGTCTTGAAAAAATTAATAGCACACTGAAAGTTAAATTAATTCTACTAAATGGCAAATGCCCCGTTAAGCATATATGCTGATTCTGAATCATTGCTTGGTCATATCTCATGCGACCCAAATAAATAATCTACGATAGAATATTAGAATAATAAAATATATGTTACTCTTTCAAGTTGTCTGTAAAACCCTTCAGCTATGAAAGCCAATGAAAATACATCTGGTGTTATAATTTGTGTTGGATCTGCTAGCAGGCATTTGGCGATGATAAAGTTAATGTTCGAGATTATTATTATTTTTATTACAATTTACGCAATCTCTGTGATTCGCAGTACATGCAACCAGCGTTTGAAGAAACGATAATTTATTCCTATTTTTTTTCATAATCTTCGTGGATATGACTCGTTTTTCAAAGTGATACACTTTGGAAAGTTCGAGAAGAAAGAAAAAAATGTGCATCCAAAATAACTTTAAAAAATGTGTTTCCTTTTCTCTGGGCAAGCTGCGTTTTATTAACATCCTGCAATTTGTGAACAATTCTCAAACAAAGTAGTATTCGAATATGTTGCAGAAGAAATTGATAGCGGCAAACTTACTAGGTTAACTTGCAAAGGAACGTATCCACATAACTACATGACTTCATGGGAAACATTAGATCAGATTGCATTTAAAAGTTAAATAAATGGTAAAGACTACGCCTGCCGCGACTGATGATTGGAGTAGATTTGGCATAATATTGTTTGGCGAGTATCATAATTTATATTTGAAAACGGCCATGCTGCTGAATACCGATGTCCTTGAAATGAAGACTTTCATGATCTATGTTATATTACAACTTAGAGCCAGCTTAGTATTATTCCTTCCCATAATTGTAGAGGGATGCTGCAATCAAGATGACAAAAATTCAGCTGAAACTTATCTCTGATATTGATATGTTTCACTTTACAGGAAGTAATTCCTGGTGGAATTTTAATAACTTCAACAAGATACGCTGCGGGTAGTAATACATATCTGCCAGGATAGGACGAGGAGACAATTACGTGTCTGAAAGAATACAGCCATTATGGCATGGTCATGTCGCAGACTCTTACTGTTGGTGATGTTTTTTGGATGATTGTAGAAAAGAAATTGCAAGACCAATATTACGTAGCGGCGATGACACCGCTCTATTTGCAAGTCGACCTAGAATGTACTGTTGAGAAAATGTCGCCCACAGTGACTATTATATAGTACCAGAAGGTATGACAGTAGTCGATGACTTGCTAAATCTGTAGTTTTCAAGGAATATTTAGGATTGCAAACGTTAAGATTGCAAAATTAATCCAAAAATTACTGAACAATATGCGGAGTTTTTTTGTCGTTGCAAAATTTAAGGCAGTAATTAGATCTAAATTGAGACTGATCCGAATTCATGATGTGATACTATTCAAACAGAACGCTGGGTTGAAATCTTTTCGATTTCAATACACACATTAGAGCCTCCGAGACTAATGAATTTGAGCTAGATAATCTCAAACTAAGGCACAGTACTGTATTTTTTTAAGACCAAGGAGAATATAGGAAAATTGTAAACACAGAATTAACAGACAGCATTGTCATGTGGGATAAGCTTGCGGCAATCTCCGATTTTGTCTCGAGAAAAATATTTGATAAATATCGTGTTACAATAAATAGAAGTAAAAATAAGTGTGAGTCCTAATATGCCTGTCTTCCTTTGGTTCACCGTTCCTAAGCATTCAATATATGATTTTCATTAAAGCATATTAATATTTCGATTTGCGCGACATTCAAAGGATAGCTAGTATGTTGATATAAAAATAAACGGCAAGAAAACATAACACCACTTTGCGTCTGAAAAGATTTTTCACCTTTCGATTGATACGGATATATTATTTTGTCCTAGCGTTTACAAACGTTTTACTTCAACAGGTGGTAGAGTGTTAAATCAGCGTGCGTCTCCATTATGCTAATTTGTAATTTGCATTTAATATGACTAATCCAATAGTTTCGATTCCATTATCTGTGTTGTTTTTTATTCAGATGATCCACTTCAAGATTTTCTGGTGTGATACCATTGAGACAATTGTTTGGAATACAATAACACGAAACCCGTACTATACATTTTGCTTTGTAACGCACTTTATAGAATCAGGGCAATTTGACTCATAAAATATTTTGCAAATAAACAAATGGTAATTTCGTGATGTATATATTTATGTTTATTTTCCACTGTACCAAGCAATAAAAAATGAGTAATCTTATTAAATTTTCTATTAAGCCCATTTCTCAAAACATACAAAATTCGGTCGCCATATTTTGAGTAGATTGTCCATTTTATACTGTTTTTATCAGTCGACAGTTCGGGCTATACCACAAGTAATGCTTTCTACCATAATCTTTGACCGAAAACTATTGATCTGTTAAGATGGAACTCAGGCACATATTGCTCAAACCATGCCGTATTTACTTATTTACTTGTCAGCTGATTTTAATATTTCCATTCCTATCTTCTATAAAACAATGAACAAAAACATTTTTTTATGGAGCAAGCACAGTTCATTTTTTCAGTTTCTTTAGAGCTTGCAAATTCATTTAGGAAATAGGACACATAAAAAATCCATTCTGAGATATTTAAGTTTAAAATAGTTAGGGAAGATAATATATGTATACCTAATTAATATTTGTGCATTTGTTCATTTCATGGAAGAGATTACAAGTTGTTTTTAAAGTTTATTTGTCTTCTGAAAAACATTTTAATCATGATCATTTTTTGATATTGAGTCAGTTAGCTTACAAATATATTAAATCGAACTCCAGTCTTCTTTTTTTGTCAGCAACATTGTGTTAATGACACCATTTTAATATCTTGAGTTCAAATTATAACAAAGGAAGATATTTTCTTTGCTAGGTATTGGATTGCACTTTTTGCGATTTGTCCTGCTACCTCAAGGACTCAGAACTAAATAGTTATGATCATTGTGAATAAGTAACAGTAAAAGAGGCGCCTGGAATTCAAATGAAATACAAATCTTATTAATTTTCACTATTTTGAATGCTTTAAGCCACTGTAATCTTGCCAGCAAATGGAAGTGTTTATTCTAAATAATGCTAAATTTAGATGCATTCTGGCTGCTGTAAAGACTTGTATAATAATTGAGGTACATAGACACCAAATGACAACGTCATTTAAAAAAGTTAAATAGTCTGCCAGAATGGAACTACAATTAAAAACGGGAACATTATCTTAAGGACTTAAATGTCAAAATTAGCTTCGAAATAATATAATTGGTACCATACAATTCTTTAGTGTGGGGAACTTGTCCATTAAAATTTCCAGCCTTCATTTTCGACCACAAGATTACACCCTTGAACGTAACTGAGGAGTTAAAGAGAGAGAGAGAGAGAGAGAGAGAGAGAGAGAGAGAGAGAGAGAGAGAGAGAGAGAGAGAGAGAGAGAGAGAGAGAGTCAATGGACATAGATAATTGTGCTTTTCTGGTGAGATAGACAGGAAATTCGCTTATGATTATTTATTGTAACAAATATGGTAGCTTTCGTCATTGCTGATGAAAAGCGAATACCTATATTAATTAATTATCTATATTTTATCAAAACATATGCATTTGTATTTTATTCATACATCTACACGTACATATTATCCCTGATACTATGGGTTAAATGTAGCCTTTTTGAAAGCTGTTTATTTTCTCTTTATGTACGGGCGTGAGAGCAAGATATCTTTTCAATATATTTGTGTACTTATTGTGAAAAAAGACACTACGGAAGAGTCAACCGTATTTTATTTAAATTTCCCATATGATGGATTGTCACATGACGTAACGTCGTTATCTTCATTTGTAAGCAACAATAATCTACATATGTACCTGTCTTCAATGACATCCATATTGTGATACATCAGCAGTAAATAAAAATGCCTGCAATCATTTCGTTTTTGTTTTGTTGTTCTGAATTTGTCGAGTACAATTTTGCTATGAAATAAAATGTGGCAGAAATTGCGGTTTTATTTATATATGCTTATTAGAGACGGAGATAACAACAGTTTATTTTGAGGTATTATCGCTATATTTCGAAGACAAGTTTGGTAGCAAGATATCCAAAGCATTTTCAAATATTTCTTCTTGGGAGAAGACTACGTTTATTTCTAATTTTTCATGAAGTTTCTAGTTGTCGCATTATTTTTTAGTGAAATATAATTTTAAATGACCTTTGTATAAAAAAATCATGTTGAAAGATTTCGTCTCTGTGCACAAATAAATATATCGGATGTTTTATGATATTGTAAATTGTTAGGGTTAGTTATAACGATACTAGACCCACGAATTTTTCTCAGCAGGGTACATATATTATCATAAATCAGGAGAATACTATCGGACTACTTTCGTCGATTGCCTTGTTCAGACGTTACAATCCTGGGAAGGGAAAATGTGCTTCTGTTTGCTCTTCTAAGTAAATCTTCATATGAAATTAGGTAAATAGCCAATACAAAGGTCAGAATTAGGATGAAGAGTATCAAGTTTATTTTCACATTTCTGCAAAAATACGATTCGAGCAAGCAAAACTAAAAGGGACCATACAAATACACTATAGATTTAATTTCTTTCTTCCTAGGTGATACATTTGTCTATCCTTGTTAAAGCATTTATCTAAGTACTTTCTTTGACTTGCATTAAACTTTGAAAGGTAATCAATAATGAACTCCTTAATGTTTAGTTGACATTTCACACTAACTGTCTGAGAAAGTGACAGACTGTTACATGTTGACTATAAATCAGTTAACCATGTGAGATGCTAGTCGTTACAATGTCTGGGGAAAAAAGGATTAAATAATTATCTAATTATAGAATGATGATTTTTCAAAATGGTTTCGCAAAAGCGATTTAAAAGTTAAGAAATAAACGGGAAACCAAACATTAAAGGCAAAAACTGAGCACAACAAAGCATAAAAATAAATCAAAGAAATCTTGATCCAAAAATTATGATTATTTTAAAAACAAATATAATTTCATTCAATTTCAGATTATTACATTTCAGAGTTGCGAGAAATCTATAACACGGTCAAATGAAATAGAAGTATTCAAACTTAAATTTATATTGTGTTGCAGTTGCTAAGCTTTAATTCACAATTTCAGATGCGATATGATTTTGTTTATATTATAATCTATTCATTTTGTATTATGATATTTAACCTTTTGATTTGTACAGCTTCCAGTTACATAATAATGAGATTCACAGATAGCGTCAGACTTTTTCTGACTTTTAAAGTATATTAACGTATTACACACACACACACACACACACACACACACACACACGCGCGCGCGCGCGTTAAACATATAATGACAACAACTCAAAAATTGCTAAAACATTTTATAGGTAGAATTTCAGGTTTTACAAATTATGATAAAATGTCATTATATATTGCCATCATTACATGCTTTAATATATATATATATATATATATATATATATATATATATATATATATATATATATATATATATATATATATATATATGTATAAACATCTTGATAAATCTTTTCTGCAAAACGGCTCAAAATACCAAATCTGACACAATTTGAGACAAACTATCCTGATATAAAGGACTTTCAAACTATGTCTTAAATACCGATTTACCATTAAATACTGTCTTTATGGCTAAGATAGAACTCTATCAACTTCTTTTGAAACGTCTTCACAGAATGTTACCATATTTGACAGAAGATTAATAGACAATGTCGCCTTTACTAAAAATAGAAAAGCATTCAAGCCACTTTATGCCGTATGCTCTCAAAAGGAAAACAAGAACAACAAACAGCACTAAACTAAACTTGAGCAAAATTAACAGACCGCATCCTGACATGTTGCTTTCTAGATATTGAAGACATGATGCTAATGCGTCTTTAAATATGGGTGGAGATACTAAGCATAGTAAAACTTGAAATAATGCATGTATGGTATCATTTATAGATAAAGCATCCAACTGATTTTGACAAACTGATCTTTATCCTTTCGAAGCAACATGAGTTAATAGATTTCTAAATATATCGTCGTCATTCGTTTTGTTCATTTCATTAATATTGCACCAAGTTCTGTTTTTAATTTGTATGCAATATAAATCATCACGATAAAATTTGTCGTTTTGTTCAGGTCTCACAGTCCCATTTCCTCCCAGAAATGTTACTATTGAAGTGGTAAAACATTATGTTATAGTCACGTGGGATCCGCCATTGGAAGCAAATGACGCAATTACGATGTATGTTGTGTCGTATTCCATCGTGCCCGACTTAAGGATCACATCGAAGTATGTAACAGATGGCTCACTTTTGACCTTGATACCTGTTGATGGTCAGGAGGGGCGGCTGTTCAAGATTCAAGTTCAAGCCCAAAATCAATTCGGATTAGGAAATCCATCTGCAGCCAGATATGCACGGATAGGTAATCAATTTATCTTTTTCATTTTGTATGTATATTTTTATGTATAAATTTTGACAAAACATATGGTCACGCAAACATCAAATTCTTAATTTCATTTGCAGTAGTATTCTTCATAATTAATCGGTTTATGGTGCTAGTACGATTTATCTTCTAAGTAAATTTTAATCAGCAACGGAACAAGACCCACATTCCAGTTCTTTAAAAATAATTATAGGTTTAACTCCTTAGCTAGATAGAAGTAGAGAGGCAACGTATTATGCTTTATGATGCCTGTTGTATATGTTGCTTTGACATTGAATGCAAGGCTTTGAAAAATATGTATGAATTATCTCGTACTTGACTTATTTTTATATTTTTTATTTTTGTTTAAATTATGTCTCTGCGTGAGCCAGGATCATGAAAAATATTTCATTATTAGGCCAAACTTTACAGTCGCATAGGTCGACTTATTGGAAATCAAAACACTTACTATGTGGCCAGTTCTTCACAGTTTCTAATGAAAGGTAGAAATGATTCATTGTTCGTGAACGATTTGCATCAGTCCATTGCAATTCCTGAAAATTAAACAATAAGAAAATAAAGGTATTTTGCTGACATTGAAAGTCGAAAACGCATTATTGAAAGAAATATGGTGGTTGGGTATTTTTTTAGGTTGTGGCAGAACACTCTGGCTGGATTCCTCAGCATCAACATTTTTGATATATCCGGAACAGGGAGGCAATTACAATACTGGAATCCTTTGCCAATGGATATTATCCACCAAAGACACGTGTTTCCTTCGGATCATGTTTGTTACCCTTCAGTTGATGGTGTCTGACAATAAACCGTGCATTGAAGACTACGTCATGATTGGTAACAAGGAACGATTCTGTCATGCACAGGAAGAGGAAAATATTGTAGTATACCGTAGCGGTAATGTGGCCGTGACATTTAATAGTGGCATATGGACACCAGGGAAAAGGTTTCACTTAATGATAACATCAAGTAAGTAGATCTAGAAACATTATATTTCAGGTTAAACATTGTTTAAATACAACATTATATATATATATATATATATATATATATATATATATATATATATATATATATATATATATATATATATATATATATATATATATATATATATATTTATCTATATATATATATATATATATATATATATTTATTTATATATATATATATATATATATATATATATATATATATATATATATATATATATATATATATATATATATATATATATATATATATATAAATCATATGGCAAATAACAACCCTTTCAAGAGCACTGGATTCAACAAGAGATCACGTGTTTCAAAGATTGATTAAGATAGATGCAATAAACTGATGACGAACAATGCGAAACTAGTAACTAAATAGCCTTAGTTACTAGTTTCGCATTGTTCGTCGTCAGTTTATATATATATATATATATATATACGGAATTATGTATCATCTTTTGAATTTATAATATAATTTTTATTTAAGTTGCCCGGGAATAGAATAGTTATATTATAAATCATTTAATTCAATAGTTAGCACTATTTTAAAAGCTTTGTGTACTTCGTTAGAATTAATCTCGTTCGTTCAGGACAAGACTGATCGCTAAATTGACATCAACAACTAAGTAGTTCAAGAATTACACTCAAATACGAATTTTCGTCACGTAACACGAGATTACATGGAACTAAAAATATTCGGATTAATAATAAATTTAGTGGTGTTTTATCACAGTAACACACGAGAATGACAGAAACTTCAATCGGAATAACCTTGAACAGTTTTCGAAAAATATTTAATTATTAGGATGACATTCTAGGAACTCATACACTGGAAGTTATTTTTAATTATTTCAATTTATTAGATTTTTAAGCTTATTTAATTTCTATTTTGAAATCTTAAAAGCTTGTTTGGTTTCCATTGTGCTGTTACATAAGTGTAAGAACCTAGAAGTAGCAGAGAAACGGTAAACTTGTCCGATTTGAATTTTTTTGGATATTTTCGAAGTTTTAATATATCAGATATTTTGAATATTTCAGAAAATTTGTTTGTTTAATTTCATTATTTGAAATTTTGAGTGTCTTTTGTATTTTAATTTCATAACTTGGAAATTATTTAAATTATTTAAACCAATTTTCGTGAAGAATATTATGGATGACCCAGGAGAAATTAGAATTTTTAATAGAGGATGAGTTACTTGAACTTGCCAAACATTATGATCTTGCTGATGTTGAGGCCTATCAAGAATCAGCTTATAGTTATTTGTTGAACCAGAAAGTTTTCGATAACAGTGTTTTTGACTTATTAAAAAGACTCACTTTATTTAGAGCAGAGGAGTAGTAGAAAAAGACTTAATACAGTTTCAGCTTCGACATGAAACGCTACCATTTTTTAAAGGAGAAAGAAAACGAAATGCGAGAGAGAGAGACTAAATAGATAGAACAATTTGTGAGAAAGGAAGATTGAGAAATAAAAGAAACAGAGGAGGAGAAAGAGAGAGAAGGACGATAGGGAACTGCAGAAAAATTCAAATGCAAACGAAGGAGAGATACAGACAAACAAACAGAAAGAGAATGGAGAAAGGAAATTTAGATTAATTGAATTAGAATTAAACAATAAAGGGCACTCTCATGAAAGTAAATGTTTATATTTATGATCTGCCCACACCTATCAGATAAGTCACTCTTTTAGAGACAAGAAAGTAAACAAATATTTTATCAGCTGTGTGCAAGCTGTTGAGCTGTTGAGAATTTAAAATGGTTGGAAGATTATTGGACCTTATTATGGCAGTGTGTTTACTAGTGACATTAATACAGTACTCTCTTTCGAACATACAGCTGATTAAGAAAATGGTGGCCGAGTCCTATCGTCAAAACGGTACGAAATTCTAGAAAGGAAACTATAGACTCATCAAGAGATTGCATAGCAAAAAGCCCTTTTCACTAGATGGTGCACATCCAAGAAGGTTCATAGATAACATGATACTCTTGAATGCGTTGTACTGATTAAAGGGTTGAAGGAGTTTGCCATTACTGGCATTAGATTATACCTTGATGAGGATGAGAATTATTTAGAGAATACAGCTAGAAAAGCTCATAATATTTTAAATTCAGAAGGTTAAATTTGTAAATAAATCTTCATCTCAATAGGTTTTAGCTAAGAAACCATTTTAACCACGTTTGATTACTTACAAAGCTCACATTATTGTACCTGTGAAAAATAAAGTGTTTGATAAGATGAAGGGGTGCACAATTACTTACTAAGATAGGCAAGAAAGTTCTATAGAGCAGTCTCAAATGCTCTTGTTCTAAGAGGTCAAGGTCGCGGACATGTGTTGAAAGAGATACGTGTGTGGAGGCTGGCTTATCACAGTCTGATTTTGTAATGGTGATTTATGAGCAATTAATGTAAAATGGTTATTTTCACTTGCTGGTGCCTCAGTGTCACTTGCTGGTGACCCATGATGAATGGTTAGTCATTTAAGTAAGCCTACTCTTAGTAAGAGATTGGGACACATAAGCATCTCAGAGTTTATTTGATACTTTGCTATTTTCTTGGAAGTCTTCTAGAGAAAGTTCCCTAACAAAGGGAGTACGTTGTGGAGATGTTAGCGTTCATCTTAGTTATGATAATAAACCATCAGAATAAGTTTTGGAACTGGTGATAAAAAGAGTGCAAACCACTTCGCCCAGTGGCGGCGTTCATTTTTTATACTAGATTTTGACATAGGTGGATATAAAGAAGTTGTTAATCTACTTGTGTCTAACAAGCTCTGCATGGATCAACACGTTGTTCCTATCGAAGTAGAAATCCCTGGATTATATCCAGTTTACACAATTTCTAAACTATAGAAAGTTATCCTCTTGAAAATGGTGTTGATGAACATGATGTTATTCCATTAACGGATACGTCTTTGGCTCAGGCATTTAACTAGGTCACTTCTGCTCCTAATTGTGAATCAGTCTGGAAATAGTAATCACAATGAAACTCGTTTTACTATCATTTTCTTAATCTAATCGGGTTAAGAAAATACAATCACTAGTTGTCCTACAGAACGAAAATCCTCTTTTTTCAGGTTTCAGTGAAAATGAAACCGCAAATTAATTAACTTGTTGCTTTTTTAGTATATGGTCCCTAAGAGGAAATGGAGACCACATGAGGTGCTCGCAGGTGATGAGTGGTTAGTTATCTATCAAATCGTTGTTTCTAGATCGAATCGAAATGCAATTCTTAATTTAGCCCATGACTAACAATTGTCTGGTCATTTAAGATTTTCCCAGGATCTTAAATCACTTTCACTTTCGGGAACTTTAAAATACAGTTTCTATGTTTTGTATATCGTGCCATAGATATTGAATACCAGGAAAACCCAATCAGAAGATACCCCAAAGCACATCTATCACCTATTCTTGAATTGATCAACCATTTAGTAGTATAATTTAGACTGTATCGGCTCTTTTTCTAAGATCAAGGTAAGCAACCGTTTTCTTGTTGACATTTATATGTGCATAAAAAAGATTTACAGATGCTAATCCTGTATGGAATATCAAAACTAAAACCATAGTGAAAGTTGTTTGTTTTTTAAAACACTCTTGGACTTATCTACATCTGCATAATCTAATCAAGAATCTAACTTCTTGTCTGGTGTATTCCAGCTTGTATTGCATGGATTAGGTATAAAAACAATGCAAGTCTTCATTCTGTTACTCCGAGAGTCATAATGTTTTGGAAAGGTTCCATCAGACGGTAAAGAGTATGATTAGGTCCTACTTTCGGCACACGGAAATAAATGTGCGCAATTGATGTTTTATTCTGCAATGGAGCAAATGCAAGAGTCTTGATGGTTTAGTCCTTGGGAGTTTTCTTTCGGACATACTGTTCAGTTATCATTTAAATTATTGATAAGAAAACTTATTTCCACGTAAATCTTTTTTTTACCTCATTTTGTAACGAACCTATTATCATAAACTAAGTTACAGAAAGAAGCAAAACCATCAAAGGTTTGTAAAATGTAAAAAGCAATTTAATTATTAAAATTATAAATGAAAATGTGAGAGGAATGTACAATATTATGAATGATATCCAAACTTATTCTTAGTAAGGTCTATGAAAGTTCCTAATTGAATGAAAAGTTACCTATAAATTTCATAGCTGGAAAATTATTGGTTCCCCAAGAACAGTGATCTTGCCAAAATGGGGCTGTGCAAAATTTCTTAGAATAATTTATCACAGTTCCAAGATAATATTAGATAGAGTCCAAATAATGATCACTTTTTATTTGCAATTGAACTGTCCAAACGAATATTTTTTCCGTATAATAATATCTAAGTACAACATAAAACACATCTGCAGAACAAAAGAAGTCAGGACTCCAAAATATAAATAGAATTGGTTGCTTTTTTCTTTCTTTATATGTTTCGTCTACTGCGACTTTATTACGTAATATACCCCACATAACGGACTTTACTGCTCAGCGTGCGTTGATTTTGGCTATTCACATGATCTAGCTAAAAGCAATTAGAAGTTACTGAATTCTTTCAGAAACTTCGACAACCCAATAGCCAATGAGAAATTAAACCATAAGCGCCATCAAATCTTATTATTAACATTAATGCTAATGATTGTCATCAAATACGCAAAATTCTATTTATAGATCCAATGTAATACTAAGCTCTTTTGTAGACTCGTGCAACGCATGCAAAATATAGCTACATATATTCTGTACAATTTACAGCCTTGAATAAAAATTAAACAAATTAAATAAAATAAATTACCAGGAGTTACAAAAATAGATAAACATAACTATATCTCAATTTAAGTGTTGTGTAAGACATTCTGAAATGATGAATATAGTACTGCACACGATTTTACAACCACCAACCCACAATAGATCCAGAGGTACCGAACGTCCCTCCAGCAACTAACAACGACAACCACCCACCCTATCCTACGAGAAAAAGTAGAGGCAGCAGTGAGAATGTTGAAAAAGAGGAAGTCAATAGAAGTGGACTATATCCCAACAGAACTGGTCCAAGCAGATGGAGAAGCAATGATTAACATCTGCAACAAGATCTAGCTAATAGTGGGAATGGCCATTGCCTTGGACCCAGTAACTGATCATCTCCCTCTTGAAGAAAGGCAACTTACGACAGTGTCAGAAACCACGGTATAATCAGTCTTATAATCCATCCAAGCAGAATCATGTTGCGGATACTGCTAAACAGACTAAAAGAACAGTATGGAAAGATCATTACCCAGGAGACAACAGGTTTCAGAGCAGGACGTAGCACAACAGAGATGATCTTTGACTTCAGGATATTGTATGAGAAATATCTCCAACACCAGCAAGATCTGTGCCACGTTTTCGTGGATTTCCTGAAGGCATTTGACTGGGTATGACATGACTCCTAGTGGGTGAACATTACACTGTATAGCAATAATGGCAACCTCATCACAGTAATAGAGCACCCGCATGACATGGCCACCAGTGCAGTATACTTCAACGGCAACATAGGGAAGGAACTGGTTTAGAACGACAGTTGGAGTCAGATAAGGTTGTCTGCTCTCTCCCACATTATTTAACGTTTTTCTGGAGAGAATCATGGCTGACACGATCGGAAAGCATGAAGTAACAGTCAGCATCAGAGGCAGAACAGTCACCAACCTATTATTTGTTGACGATATTGATGGACTAGCAGAAAATGAGCAAGAAATAGCTAGCTTAGTAGACAGCCTCGACAAAACCTACGCTTCGTATAGCATATAAATCAGTACAGAGAAGACCAAGCTGATGACCATCAAAACCAACGGCATCAGTACTGATATCAAGGTCCAAGTTTAGTAGCTAGAAACAGTACAAAGCTTCAAGTATTGGGGAGGGGGGAAATTGTAAAAGATGAAGGATCGAAGTCTGAAGTACCTCCAGGATCTCGCAGACAACAGCAGCACTGACAAAATTGAAGCCTATCCGTAACGACAAGAACATCGCATTCCTTTTAGAGGTCAGACTGTTGCATTCACTTGTTATCTCCATATTTCTCTACGCCTGTGAATCATGGACCATAACATCTGACGTAGAGAAAATGATACAAGCGACATCGATGAGATGCTTCCGAAAGATCCTAGGCGTCTCATACAAAGACCGTGTCACTAATGAAGAAATACGGCAAAGGATCAGACAATCCATTGGGCCTCACGAAGACCTCCTGATCACAATAAAAAAAAACCGTAGACTTCAGTGCTATGAGCATGTCAAACGATAATCTGGACTTGCCAAGACAACACTGCAAGGTATTGTACAAGGAAGAATAAAGAGAGGCAGGCAGATTTGACATTGAGCGACTCACTGGGAAGGACGAAAATTGAGGGAAATGGAGGAAGCTGGTTCTTTGGTCTTATTTGATCTACTAGATTACGGGACTTATTAACGATGATGATGATGATGATGACGACGACGACGGCTTGCGAAGATGCAAGAACTAATCTTGAATTTATCTAGTCAAGAATAACACTGTGGTATGACAGAAGTAAAATAGATACAAAATACAGGACCTTTAAGCCAGGTGATATAGTTTTGACTCTGTTACCCATAAATTCTCTTCAGGTTAAGTATTTAGTCCAAATACCAGTGAAAAGAAAGTGAGTGACTTGAATAACATTCTAATTCTAATCTGAGGAGACAGCAAAAACAGTTTTTGCCACATTAAAGTGTTAAATAAAGTCTATGCTGACAGAGATAGCCGTACAAATTACTTAATTAATTTAGTAGCATTTGTTCCACCTCACTCCCACAGCAATTTAATGAGGATAAGAAAATTTGATAGTAGCTGATTCGAAGTGATTACTCTTTGCAATTCTTAAGCTTTGGACAATTTGGACTAGAAACGTTTGCATTTGCTGCCACAAGAGATTAAGGAACTGAAACAGCTAATGACAAATAGGTTCACTTATTTCCAGGGATTCCATCACAAATAGATTAGATTTTTCACGACGTTGAAATAGTGAATTCAATGTCATTAGGGTAAAATTTTTATAGGATGAATTCTCTCAAACATGACTATATGAAGAAAAAAGTTCCGTTTTTGCCGGAAAATGACTTAATCGTAGCAAGTAAAAGTGGCTGGAGCGCACCTTGTATTTAGGCACTCAAACCAGATAAGACGTTAGGTAGAGTACTGATTGTAGAAGAGTAAAATGTGTCACTAAGACAGATTCATTTCAATTTCCTATAATTGATGACTGTATTGACAAGATTTGAATGTAAAGTACGCCCCAACGTTTGAAGGAATATGACAAAGGCAATTTCAGCATTCGTGACTAAAGAGTGACCTTACCAGTACAAAGTCACTGCGTGGTATAAAGATTTCCCCAAGTACTTTCCAATATTTGATGAATATGATAACATGTAGAATAAAACATTTGAACACTTACATCAATAATGTCATCGTCTACAACAACACCTAGAAGGACTCCATGAAAACCACCCGGTAGTTTTTCGAGAGGCTCAGAAAAGCGAATCTGACATTAAACCTGCGAAAAAGTTGCTTTTGCCGCGCTTGAGTTACTTTTTCTGAGTTCTCTTTTCCTATCAGTAAAACGCAACTGATGCAAACTTATATCTGGCTGGTTATTATTGGAAATTTTGTTTTAATTTTAATTCTTTTAAATCCATTACATTTTGTAGCAATGTAACATTGTTTACTGGACTTAACCTTGTCCAAAACTGAGTTCAGTTCTGTTTGACAAGATTGACTTTTAAAAAATTAAAACAAATTACATTATTGTAAGCAACTAATAATAGCTTCATTATTTTCTATGGGTTTGGTCTCATGAACCGAAATATTATTCAAGTAAACAAGAGTAAGAGGACGTAACATGTTAATTTCGGTCGGGAATTTGGGGATTACAATGTGAATTTTATAAGGTATGATGTTTTAAATAAACAATGCTCATTAGATTATTCATAAAAGTTATTGTCCACAAGGTTTCTAGAAAAAGCTAATTGTGACCTTGAGGTCAAGCAGAGAACTGCATTAGCTTGTGATTGTGAAGATGTTACCAGTTGTGCTTCAATACCTAGCACTTTCAGTTGTATGATGTTGTGGCCAGTTTGGTGCGAATTTTATTTTCTTCAAATGATTAAATTAAAGTGATTATTTTCTCTGAAAATACGAATGTAGTCTGAAAAAATGTTGGATAAAGACATTCATTGGAATTTATACTGAATTCAAACCTGATTATTATTTCTGTGATTGAACAAGAGACTGTTGACACATTAGAACTTCACAGGCTGCAGCAGACACGTAATCGCCTTCAATTTTAAATATTTTTTGGATTTGAACTGAATTTTTCTCAGGACTTTTGTTACTAGGACTTTTGACTTGAATTCTTGAATTACTTTTGAATTTGATTTGCTAAACTGTAAGTTCTTTAATCCCATATTTCACTTTGTATTCCTGGGAAATACATTATTTGTTGAATTATACAAATCTTGTTGTCCTCAGTCTTTTCTGTTACTTATTTCAAAATCATAGACTCATAACACAAAATTGCGGTCTCGTCTGAGGTATGAATTTGAATAAAATATTTACAAAAAAAACTATCATTTTGAAATTTAAATTTCCATTAATTTGGGAATTTTTAAAATGCCAAGTATTATTTAACATTTTAGAAATCTTTAGTAATATCAGAAAGCTTTTCAAAAGGTCATCAAAAATAGAGATCTTTATTTCAGATCCTACTCAGGAGCATTTAAACTTTTTGAAAAATAATGAATTACTTCAGCTTGCTAGAAAATATGATCTTTCTGAGGCAAACGTTATTTTAACGAATCAAGAAATCAAAATATTTTGGTCCAATATTTGGTGGAAAAATATGTTTAGGATAAAAGTGCTTTGGTCTTGATCTGTAAGTCTGTAGAGATGCAGTTAGAATTAAGAAAGCGTGAAGGTCAGAAACAGGAGATGCAAATGCAGGTAGAAAGGAGAGAGAGAGAGAGAGAGAGAGAGAGAGAGAGAGAGAGAGAGAGAGAGAGAGAGAGAGAGAGAGAGAGAATGCAGTTGCACTTGAATTAATAGGAGAGAGAGAAACAAATGCAGTTACAGAATGAAGAGGAACAAATGCATTTTGCAGTTGGAGAAAGAGGAAGAGAAAAATATGTTGTTACAGAGAGAAGGAAAAAACAGATGCAATTGGACGAAGGGTAGAGAGAGAGAGAGAGAGAGAGAGAGAGAGAGAGAGAGAGAGAGAGAGAGAGAGAGAGAGAGAGAGAGAGAGAGAGAGAGAGAGATGCAAATGCAAAGAAAGAATGAAGAAAGGGAATATCAATTATGCTTAACGAAAAAAATTGATCAAGATTACTAAAATCTCATACAACTCGTATTACTTGAAGAGTTCAAGAATTATGTCCATAGTGACATTTAGACTTATGTTGATAAGCATAAGGTCGAAACCTTGGAAAATGCTGGTCGTACTGCCAATAAGTATTCCTTACCTCATAAAGTTCCTTTTCGAGCCGAGTATTTCACTCAGCAGTCCATTGGTAAAAGACTATTTCAGCCTATTCCTAGCCTTCTAAAATACAATCTAACACAACGTTTAGAAATCAAGTGTCTGCTAAGATTGATTAGAAATCATTATGTCTTCCATCGTGTACATATTTCAAAACGAAAGGCAAAATAAGCATCAAAATTAAGACAGGCCTATTTTAAATGCTCTTTTTTCTAATAAGTCAACGTCAAGGTCATGTATTGAAAGCAATACGTCTTTTGGGCCTAATAAACCCGAGTCTGAATTTATTATGGAGAATTATGAGCCATTCATGTCGATGGTGTCTATATCCCTCTTAGGTAATTCGGCCCGTCCAATCTCTGTCATAATTTTAAGCTACACAAGCGTTTCTGGGTCTTTTATTATGATGTATTTGCTTGCATTTTTAAAGAAGTCTTCTTCTAATGAGAGTGTTTTTACTTAGGATGTAGATTGCGGCTCTGTTACTGTTCCACTCCTTTGTGTAAATTTGCCATCATAATTAGCCTTAGGAAATTTGCCATCAGACTTAGCCTTAGGACCGTGACAGTCGGAAAAAATATTTCTTTACCCATTGAAGACATTCATTTATTACTAGATAATGACCTAGCTCGAGTTAAGGTTGTGGTTAATACACTTGTAACTGACAAGCCTTGTTTAAATAAGAATTTCGATCTTATTTAAAAATAATTCTCTGATTTATACCCAGCTTGTGCAGTTACAAGAGCTATGGCAAGGAGATCTCTTGAGAATAATGTTGATCAGGAAAGTAATCATTTGACTGAAATATGTATTATCAGGTTTTTGATGAGGTCACTTTCACTCTTTGTTTGAATCAATCACAGGGTATTATTGATCAATGTGTTCCTCTTTTAACTACCCATCTTTATATTAATAAGGGTACCAATAACAGTCACTTGTCGTCGAACTGGAAACAGATCCCGAGATCTCATTTTGGTCTCAAAGGGCCATTCGTGAAACTGAAGCAGCAGAAGTACCTGTTATTTCATTAAAAATGAGATTCTTATTTGTAAATGGAGACATCCAGGGCTACCCGATAGTGACCAGTGGTCAGGGAACTATCAAATTGTGGTTCAAAAATAGTATAGACAGGAAATCCTTAGTCTTGCCCATGAAGCCAATCTGGTTGGTCATTTAGTGATTATTAAGATTTATCACAAGATATCGAATCACTTCTATTGAACAAAAACTAAAAGTGATGTTTGTAAATATTGCAGAGCTTGTCACATTTGTCAGATGGTAGGAAACCTCAATCAGAAGATACCTGAGGCATACCTGCAGCCAATTCCTGCATTTGACGAACCATTTAGCATAATAATGGTAGACTGTATTGGTCCCTTACCTAAGACCATGTCAGGTAAACAATACTTGTTGACCATAATGTGTGCGTCAACAAGATTCCCAGAGGAGATTCCTTTTGAGGAATATTAAAACTAAAACAAAAGAAAAATCTTTGATAAAGACCTTTGCTCTATTTGGCCTTCCCAAATCTGTCGAATCTGATCAAGGGTCAAAGTTTATGTCTGGAATTTTCCAGCAAGTTATGTACGAATTAGGCATCCAACAATTCAAATCTTTTGTCTATCTCCCTGAGAGCCAATTGGTTTGAACATATTTTAATCAACGTTGAAAAATATGATTAGATCATATTATTTTGATACGGGTAGAGATTGGGATAAAGGCATTCATTTACTATTGTTTGCTGTTAGGGAATCGGTTCACAAATCTTTGGATTCCCTTTTCAACTAGTTTTTTGACATATTGTGCCTGGACCATTGAAGTTGTTGAAAGAGGAAGTTCTTTCTAAAGAAGATACAGAAACAATCGTATCGATTATGTTTCCAATTATAAGTATTAGTTGTCAGTTTGACAATTGTGAGGTTGCGAGAAGTAATCTGCACTTAACTCAGTCAAATATGAAATTAGAGTGTAATAAAAATGCAAAGGAAATGAGTTTTCAACCTGATGATCGAGTTCTGGCTCTATTGCCCATACCACAAAATCCTCTTCGGGCCAAGTATTATGATCCTTATAAGGTTGAAAAGAAAGTAAATGATTAAAATTATTAAAAAGTACTACAGGATGGCGAAAAATCCAACTTTTCCACATAAATATATCAAAGTAGTATGTTGAGAACAATAGCCAGGTTAATAATACAATTAACTTAGATATACCTGTCCGACTCACTTAGGATTTAAGTGAAGGAATGCAATCGGACTCGATTGATTTTGGAGTAGGAAATCTTTAAAATTCAGAAATTATGAATAATCTGATTCAGAAGCTTTCACATTTGCATCAACAAGAAAGGAATGAACTTAAAAAGTTATTAAATGAATATGGGCACCTATTTCTAAATGTTCCTACATGAACAAAATTCTACATCCATGAAATAACAACCGTACAGGATGAACTCTCTCAAACAGGAATGTTTGATAAAAAGAAATTCAGTATTTGCTGGAAAATGATTTCATAGAGCCGACTAAATGTAGTTGAAGTTCACCATGTGTTCTTGTTCCAAAACCAGATAATAGTTTCCGCATGTGCACTGATTATAGAAAAATGAACAGTGTAACTAAAACAGGTTCATCTTCATTACCAATAATCGATGACTGCATTGATAAAATGGGAAATGGTAAGTGTTTCCCCAAATTTACGTTTCTAAAAGGGATTTTTCAAATTCCACGGATGGAAAGTGTGAAGGAAAGTCTGGCATTCGTGACTACAGATGGACTTTATCAATATAATGTGATACCGTTTGGGACGTAAGGTTCGCCAAGTACTTTGCAACCTTTAATGAACATGATTACATCTGGTTTAGGTAACTGTAATACGTACATCGATGCTGTCATCACTTACAACGACACCAGGAAAAATATTTACCGACAATTTGGAAATCCGTTGACAGACCCACTGACGTAAGTTTGGCAATTAATTTATCCAAAAGTGAGTTTTGCCGTATTTGTGTAACGTTTTCAGGACACATTTTCATACACGGACATGTTAAACCTAGAGATGCTAAGGTTAAGGCTATCCCTTAATTCTCTGTGCCTGTCAGTAAAATGGAACTGATGAAATTGTTAGGTATGGCTGGATACTATCGGAGATTTTGTTCCAAGTTTTCCATAATTGCTGGACCCCTGACAAAGTTATTGAGCAAGAGAAAAAACAAGTGTCTTTGGACTGAAACATGTCAGATGGCTTTCGATAAGTTAAAGGCTATACTTAAGAGTGCACCAGTTCTTACAGCTCCAAATTTCAGTCAAACATTTAGACTGTCTTTTGATGCAAGTGATGTTGGGGTTAGAGCAGTATTGATTCAAGATGAAAGAGTTCATCATCCAGTGTGCTCTTTGACTAAGAAATTAAAAAGACACCATAAAAAGTATTTTATTATAGAGAAGGAATAATTGGCTTTGATATTGGCATTGCAACGCTTTGAAGTTTACATTAGTTCAGCTTCTTCGATTATTGTGTTTAGTGATCACAACCCCACTACTTTCATTGGTAAGATGAAATACAAAAGTCAAAGATAATTAGGGTGGAATTTGTTGTTAGAGGAATATAATATTATGATGAGGCACATCAGTGGAAACGTCATTTTAATAGCAGATATACTTTCACGTCTATATAAATATATTGTTTCATGTATACTTTGTGTCTTTCATAAAATTTCATCTGATGTGTTTTTACTTCATGCATATTTGATTTATAGTAAAACGAACGCTTTATTGTATAAATATTTCTTTCTCGTTATTTCTGGAAGTGTTATGTATGTTAAATGTAATTGTTTGTCTGCTAATTTCAATTTTGTTTTAATCCGTTACATGTTATCGTAATATAAAAATTTTCACTGGACTTGACCTTTTCCAAAATGAGTTCAGTTCTGTTTGACCTAATGGACGTCTTAATTTTTTTATCTATGTGAAGAACTATGATTCTCTATGAGTATGAGCTCATTAACCGAATTATTATTCAAGTAAACAAGAAAACGTGCCCATGTTGATTTGGATCTGTGTTTGGAGATACCAAATTAAATTGTATAGGGTATGATGTTTAAAATACACAAGGCTCATTAGATCATTCAAGAAAGTTATTTTCCGTTAGGTAATGATTGTTTTAAGAAAATGCTAATTGAGACCTCGAGGTCAAGCAGAGAACTATATTATCTTTTGATTGTGAAGATTCTATCAGTTGCGCTTCAACACCTAGCACTTACGTTGTATGATGTGACCATTTTGGGGTTAATTGTATTTTCTTCAAATAGTTTAATTCAATTGATTAATTTCTCTGGAAATACAAAAGTGCTCTAATACAATTCTTGGATGAGGCATTCATTGGAATTTATACTGAATTCAAACCTTAATAATATTTTTGATTCAACAAGAGACTGTTGATACATCAGTTCTTCGCAGGTTATAACAGAGACGTAATAGTCTTCAATGGTAAATCTTTTGGGACTTGAACTGAATTTTATTCAGGACGTTTTATTAATAAAACTTATATTTATTCTTGTATTATTTGTGAATTCATTTCGCTAAACTGTAAGTTCTTTCTTCTGATTTTTCACTTTGTGTCCTTGGGAAACAAATTATTTGTTAAATTTTACAATCTTGTTGACTTCAGTCTTTTCTGTGACTGATTTAAGAGCATAGACTCGTAACATATGTTAAAGGCCCTACTCAAAAATGCACCAGTTCTGTTAGCTATATATTTCACTAAATCATTCAAATTTTATGTTCATAAGGTGATGTAGGTGTTGGAGAAGTGCTGCGATGTGTCAATATACATAACATTTTCTTTACTATTTAATGTTGCAGTGGTAAAGTACGAATATTATAATGATTGTGACCATGATAACTAAATCTTTCACTCAGTCCAGATATATTGCTTGGTAACTATTACCTAGTGAACCTTAATAGACTTCTAATTCTTGTTATTTACCAGGGATAAAATATATGTGTAAATACCCTATATTTCAGTACAAATACCTGGTCCTCCATCGTCGATTAATGCTATGTCCAGCGACAACGCTGTCATCTTGACGTGGGCACCACCAACAGGATTAACATTGCCGCTTAGTGCCTACGTCATCCGTTACTCAATTCTACCAGATGGTCCAGCATTCAGTAAAGTTTTGGAACCAAATATATTTCAGTTTAGCATAGACACGAAGAGTTTTGAGGGCAAAGTCATTTTGATGAATGTTGCTGCTAGAATTTACGACGTCGAGGGCGCTTCAACTATACTTAAAGTCAGAGCTCGTAAGTAAACCATAAGTCTTACCAAACACACATACACTAATCGACATCTATCCGGCTTCGGGACACGATGTTATAGCTTCTTGTTGGGTGTCCTCTCTGCATATTCGCGTGTGGCTGAAGAGTCTGACCTTGGAGTAACAGTCTTTGTTGCCCTTACTGCAGTTAAACGTTGATGCTTGTTGAGGTTGTTGTTTCATGCTTCATCGGCTTTCTGAACGACCTGTTTGACAGCAAGGCTCCAGGCGGAGCGGTCGTCAGCGCAGCTCTCCCAGTTGTTGACATTGATGTTGACCGTCTTCATGTGTTTCTTGAAGACATCTTTGAAACGCAGACGTGGACGTCCAGACAGTCGTGCGCCTTTTATTAGCTCGTCGTATAGCAGGTCCTTGGGAATGCGGTCTGGATCAATTCTCTTGACGTATCCGAGCCAGCGAAGGTGCCTCCCGCTAAGAATGGAATATATGCTGTTCATGCTAGCCTGTTCCAGATTCTCTGTGTTGGGTACTTTGTCCTACCACTGAATGCGCAGAATGCACCCCTGGTATTTCAGGTGGAAGCTGTTGAGTTTCCTTTTGTGGATTGTGTAGGTGGTTGATGCCTTGCTGATGTAGAGGATTGCGCACAAGCACGCCGGAATTGTAGACTCGAATGTTGGTCTTCACGGAGAGGTTGGGGTTGTTCCAGACCCACTGGTTCAGTCTGGCTATAACTGATGATGTCTTGGGAATCATGCCTATTACCTCAGTATCAATGGAGAGCGAGCTGGAGATAGTGGACCCAAGGTATGTGCAGTTCTCAACAACTTCGTGGTTTTAGCCATCGATGGCGATGATGAGAGAGGAGTCTGCATCTTACGCCATGACATTTGTCTTCTTCAAACTGATGGTCAGTCCAAACTCCTTGCAGATGTTGGAGATACGTCATGCCAGCTGCTACAGTCCATCTTTCGTATGTGATGTCAAGGCAGCATTGTCGGCGAAGTGCAATTAATGGATGAGAACCTCTGTGACTTTAGTCTTGATGAGACGAGCGATGTTGAACAGCTTGCCATTAGCCCTGGTGTGGATGTTCACTCCCTCACTGCAGTCCTTGAAGACTTACTGGAGGAGCATGGAGAAGAAGATGGCGAAGAGTGTCGGTGCAAGGACGTAGCCCTGCTTTACTCCACTGCTGACTGTGAAGGCATCTGATGTTGTGCCGCTGAGGCACAATTCAGCCGATATATATATATATATATATATATATATATATATATATATATATATATATATATATATATATATATATATATATGTGTGTGTGTGTGTGTGTGTGTGTGAGTGAGTGTGTGACTTCCAAAAGCTTAGGTGATTTCAACTGACGGGTCTAGTAGATGGCGAAAATCTGGTGACATCGTATATTCAAAAATTACGATACAAATAGAGTTAAACACACAAACATGAATACACACATACATACATAATACATGCATACATGCATACTTTCATACCTACCTACCTACCTACCTACCTACCTACCTACCTACCTACCTACCTACCTACATACATACATACATACATACATACATACATACATACATACATACATACATACATACATACATACATACATACATACATACATACATACATACATACATACATACATACATACATACATACATACAATTGTGTCCATAGTGACATTTAGACTTATGTTGATAAGCAGAATGTTGAAACCTTGGAAGACGCTGCTCGTACTGCCGATAGGTACATATATTGCCAAATTTTATAAAGCAAACATTTTAGATATAAATAGATGTAATTAATTGCAATACTTTCAGTGATACTTTTCCTAGCCTAAGGTATGATTTACGTACACAAGCATAAAGTGTGTTGTTCTCTGCGACGAATTCATCGCTACCCTTTTCAAAACAATAAAGAATATAATTTCCTGCACAAATTAACCTAAAACTTTAAGATACATTGACATTGTTGATAATCATGTAAAAGTTTGCTTTGGAACATAACTTCGACGAAGTTTACTTCTTTTATAAATTTCAGAATGTCATAGAAATATAGTTCTTGAGCGCCATGGCGAGACAAACATATTCTCTCCTAATTATCCCGACCATTATCCAGCTGGCACAATTTGCACATGGAACATTCAAGCAAATAGGGAGTTGACGTTATTGGTCAAATTCTTGGATTTTCAGTTGGGAGACAGTTTTTCTTGCAGCAATAACTACATTACAGTTTCAACAAGGTCAGATGAAAGATTTTGTGGTGTTAAATCTTTTTGGACATTAGAAACTGAATCATCATCATTAGATATGACGTTTGTTTCCGGCGATGAAGATCATAAAGGCAGGTTTCATTTACAGGTATCAGCCAAAGGTAGGTATGAACATGATTATTATCATTTCCATCGTGTAATTATCCACGTAGAGAATATTATTGCTCATAATAAAAATGCATTTGGATTTGCAAGCTTTACAAATATTATAAAGATCTCATTTTTACAACGGACGGTTTAAATTGAATCATGTAAGGAACATTATGTTTCACCTCGTTTGAAATAATTGTTCACAATCAAGCACGATTAATGAAAACATTGTAATCTTAACTGTTTCATTTGCCAATGAAAATGATTATTAAAGATGGATCGGACAAAGTAGGATTTTATCCTCCATATATATGAAATGGGTGATATGGCTATCGATCTATTTTTCCGTCTATCAGTAGATATTTTCGTTCCTGTAGAATAGTTCTTAAACCGTTCAGGGTCTTTCACCCAAGCACGGTACTCATGTAAAAAAAGTCATGTAGATGTGCCGTTGATTTTCCGCATTCATTATTCTAAGTATGTTACCTGAAAACAAAGTGTTGAACAGGTAGTATAATAATTAATGGTATTGAATAATAGGTACATAAGTACTATAGCAATACAGGTATATAGAGTGCTTGAAAAGTGGTGTGCTGGGAAGATATCATCTCCAGATTTGTATCTTATAAATAGTTGTGCAACGGCTTAAGAAGACGTCAGCACACAACTTGAGCAGCATGGGCTATTGTCTTGTTTGGCTTACCGTGTATGCAATTTCTAAGTTGACTTTCATTTAAATGTTATTGAGTGGAGTTTGCTCCTCGAGGAACATTATTCATGAAGGGTTTGTGTTAAAAAAAATTTGCAAGATCTTAGGAAATTAAACATAAGTGACGATTAAAGTTAATGTATATACACTATAAGATTATTCAACTCATAGAGACCGTTGTGTAATGTTCTTTAGAACACAAAACTCCACAAAATAACGATAATTTGCTGTCATTAACCTTGTTATTGTAAATTATACAATGCCCAGGCCGTTCAGTCTACCAAACATAAGCTACCCCTGTCTTTAACGGAAAGAAAGACGAAAATAAGAAAAGTACATTAATGTAATAATGAATGAATGACTGAACGAATAAATTAATTAATTATGTTTTTCCTTTCGAAGGAACGTCAAAATCTACAGCTGTAGAGACTCGAGGTGGCCAGAACGGGTTGACAAAGAATATTATTCCATGTGTCATAAATTGCCTCTACAGTTTGCTTGATGCCATTTGGCAAGGCGGTTTCTTAACTGCGATTTTTGGAGGTTTTAGCACCATCGCTGTAACCGCGGCAAAACTGATCTATGACTATTATTGGGGGGATAATTGGAATTTCATTGACAGCGTCCAGGAGTACGTCCTCGAATGGATTGGCGTCAGTAAGGAAAACATCAGAATATACAGAGCCCTGAGGTCATGCACCGAATGTTTTTGGTGAAATTCTTTTCTTTTCATGTGTCATAAGTTTCACAAATGAATTGATTTTACAATGTATTTATATTTACATACAAGCATAAACATTTGCCATTCTCGTCATGTTGTTGATTTTAAAAAACAGCTTCTTCGTATGTTGAAAGATGATTGTCTGCTGTTCTCATTTTTACATAAATTTCATCCCCGATTTGGTCCAATAATTGCAAGTCGACCTCTCAAATTTTACTAGCTCTTTTAAAATATACATTCAATTTGAACTTATACATATCTGTATATTGATTCTCTTGACTGTTAATTCACATTTTTATACCATCCCAAATTCTCAACATGTACGCGTGATCTCTTGATACAAATATTGTTGTTATTTCACTCTTGAACTATTATCACTTCTATGAAAAGCGTTGAATCGAAATAACCATATATATTTCTGTTATTGTTTATAATATCGAAGAAAACAATGTATTAACTAACGTTTGATATGCCAGATGTGCAGCTGTGCTAGGGTAGATAAAAAATGTATTATTCAGAAATCAATGCATAATAAACTTACTAGTGTGTACCGGTGTTGTTTTAAACATATAAGCGAGGGTGTTGATTTAGTAATTTAGAGAAGGAAATAACAGTTTTGGAAAATCACCACGTGTGGTTGGCGTCTTTTTTTGCGGATCGAGATGGTAATAATAATGATTTTTTTTTGAGGGGGAGAATTACTCGGTGAAATCATGCTACCATAAACTTAGTAGGTACATTAAAATAAATTATATCTCCTAGCCCCTACCTCGTTATTGTTCTATAAACTTCTTTTTCTACACACCATGTCATAGACTTTTTTCAAATATCCAGGTGTGCATAGATTGTTAAGCCGATAATAAAGTAACACTGGTTGGGATCTTAAACTGAGTCATCATCATCTGAAACAGCTGATTAAAAGAATTAGAATATGCAAGAAAAGAAACAGAAAATGTGAAAGAAGAAATACAGATCGATGAACGAGAGCCATTGAAACTACAAACAATAACTAACAGTACCCCCTAACCAAAACAATTTAACAGCGGACTGAATCATAAGAAGGAAGTATCATTACAAGGTTAACAAAGAGGTGAAGGTTGTTAGTGACGATTACTTAGATGAGAGGGATA